>BPTQ01000005.1:30669374-31269374 GCA_019973895.1 Chrysanthemum seticuspe
CACGACACCAAAATCATACATGGCCGGAACCCTAAAAAGGGTGCCGTCTGGTCCGCCTGTACAGGTACGGCGGTACCATTTTACATAATGGACGGTACCAATTCATTGGTGCCGTCTGGTCCGTGGAGTGCAGAAAACAAGACAAAGTATGTTTTTAGGTGTCGGGCACTTTTCCGAAACCTGAAATTTTTCTCAAAAGGTGTTATACTAAATATTTCTAGTTAGGAAAAGTAAATAACACATGTATAAACATAGTGGAGCAAAGATTTTGAGCAAGGCTTATTGATTTTCACATTATAGTGAAAATGGGTAAAATTTGATAGCATACTTGTGCTATCCCCCTGCATAAGATTGTTAGCATACATCAGTTTTAGAAGTTATATTATCATCCTACAAGATAAAAACAACTAAATAGTATCAAACATTACTGATAATGTATTGTTCCAAACACTCCTTAAAGTACCCTCATTTGTCCAACTTCTTGTAAATCTTGTTCATCATCCTACCAAGGCACTTGAACATTCCTTTAGTTTGCTTGAATTCCGCTGATTCATTTTCAATCTCGGGAAGAGACGCATAATACTCGTGAGGTGGGAGACGAGAGCTTGGAAGACCATCCTCGGAGCTATTTGATGATGATGATGATGGAGTTGGAGGTTTTGCTCTCTTGCCTTTTGTCTTAGCAACTCGTTCATCACTCAAAGGTACAAAGATGTGAGGGATGAGCTCATAGTGAAGGTGCATCCCTTTTGGGGTTGGTGGAATTGGTGCAAAGTTTCTATAGAGACGGGTGAGAAGCATCCCGTATGGAAGAGCAACCGATCCTTGAGTTGGAATATCAATCATTCTCCTAGCTATGTAATAGGCTAAATTGAATGGTTGTCGGGTAGACAAGTTGTAGAGCATGTGACAAAGGCAAGCGTTTATGTGATCCCTATTTCCTATGGTGCTAATGACGTTGGCTCTAAGTAGCTCCTCCCATTTCTTAAATTCGGGCTTAAGTTCATTTAGCTCCATTCCATATGGATCTCGGCTTACCTCTTTTCCCTTTCGGGTAACACGGGTTGTATCACCCTTTGGGTTAAATAGGTGTTCACGGATAACATCCTTATCGGCCAAACGGGTTTGGTAAGGAGAAGTGCGGTCATTGATTGCATCAAGAGCGGTGAGAGACCACTTATCCGTGTAGACACAAGTTCCTCGGTTGGGAATTCCTAGTACTTGAGCAAATTTGCTTAAGGTGATGGTGTAGTCGTTTTGATTGATTCTAAGACAAAATTCATCATCGTCTTCATCACTAAAGCCAGCCACACTAGCATAGAATTCTAACACAAACCTAGGACAAATTGGTTCATCGATGTCAAGAAGACAATCGAATTTAATGGCGGCTAGTTCTTCACGAAGATTGGTATGTTCAAGGAAGGATGAGTGAATGGTTCTACCCTCATGTAAATACCTTGATTCTAGACCCTTAAATATTTCTACTTGATCCTTGGTAAGTCCTTTGGTTTTGTGGTGTTTGGGAATGTAGTTAAGGGTGTCTTTGTGATCATAGAATCTTGCGGCTACCATGGTTATTCCTAAGGACAAGAATTGATATGTTAAAATTGAGAATAAACTTTAACGTTTTGGTTCTAGTGTGTGCCTATATGAAAACAATTTGGAGTTGCGGTTATCTCGACTCATTTTATGCACAAAAATGGTTTTAGTGGGGTGTTTGGCAAATACCATGAGATAACCCAAATGCTCCTAATTCAATGTGGCTTCATTTGAATATACCCAGGAATGCATATTAGTTATGCAATACCTTTAGTATTCAAGAGCATGCAAGTGATGAAAGTCTAACGTTTCTATTTGTATTTAACAATGAAAAATTGTTTTCCTACAAGTGAGAAGCTTTTCAAAATTTTTGACATGGGGTGTTTGGTTATTTGAATAAGGCCTTATATTCATTATCTATTAATTAGTGGGAAACATGATTTGTTTATGCAATATGATAATGTAGTACTTAATTTTAATGACTAGTTATGCAATTTGCCAATTGAATTCATATTTAGTATAAAAGCATACATAAAACCCCATGTAATGATTTTTGATAGTTTTGTGCATAAATAAGAATCCTAGACTCAGAATTGAGAGATAAAATGTAGTTAGGATACTTACAATGATGTTATCTTCTGTGATTAGTGAGAGGGATGGTGTCAATAATGAGCTTGGTTTAAGTTTTACACGTTTTGGTAAAGTGGGTTTTGAGGAAGAAGATGTTTTGTAGGTAGTATTTTTGCTTCTGTAGACACCACGGACCAGACGGTACCAAAATTTTGGTTCCGTCCTTGTTGTCGTTTGGTACCGTGGCTACAGTAGCAGATATAAAACAAAATTGTTTTGGTTTGACAATTCTAATGTTTTAGGCTGTGTTTATCCTACATGTTTGGTTCCATTAACCCTAAACCAAGTCTAAGAAGATTAAAAGGTTCTCGTTTAAGAGGCTTAGTTAAGATGTCGGCAATGTTGTCTTCAGAGGATACTTTCTCAATTGAAATGTTCCCTTTTTGAACATTGTCACGAAGAAAGTGATGACGGATTTCAATATGCTTTGTACGAGCATGTTGAATGGGATTCTTGCTGAGATCGATGGCTCATTTGTTGTCGCAAAGTATCACAATGTCGTTGAGATGAATTCCGTAATCTACGAGAGCTTGCTTCATCCAAAGAGCTTGTTGACATGCCTTTCCGGCTGAGACGTACTCAGCTTCAGTAGTTGAGATGGCTAAGGCCGTTTGCTTCTTTGCAAACCATGAGGTGAGACAATGTCCAACAAAAGTGCAAATACCACTTGTACTTTTTCTATCGACATAGTCACTGATCACCTCAGAACAGTCAAGTTTAATCACACAAGCTAACCACTTGTGAATGGTCAACCGTAATAAACTTAAAACAGCTCAGAAAGCAATACAATTAAGATCAGAGGAATATAGTGGATTCCTGGGTCGTTAAGTCCCACGGAGACTGAATGGTGTTTCAAAACTTTCAGATGATAGAATGATCACTAAGGATAGTGATCAGTAAGGATTTTGATGAATAATTACACTACTGATTGATTGGAATGATATTTAGATACAGAATTGATAAGCACAACAATCAGATTAAAGAAACGTAAATACGTCACGTTTAATAAACTACGTAACATATAAAATAAAACGTGAGTTTTAAGAAATAAAAGGCCTAAAAATATGAAAATGATATTTTTGGAATCCTAAAAATAAAAGAAAATTATTGGAAAAAGAAAATTATTTTTATGACTATTTATTTAATTATTATTAATTAAAAACTATTTTTTAACTATTTAATAATACCCTAAAATATAAGAAAATATGAAATAAAGCTAGAAAAGTGAAATTATGACTTAGAAAAATCTAAAATATTATAAAACTAATTTTAAAACTGAAAATATATTTTTTAGACTTTTTATGTATTTATTATGAATTTAATACTATTTAAAACTAATTAAAATGCTAGAAAATACTATTTAAACTAAGAAAATTATGGAAAAATATTTTTTTGGCTTTTTATATTTATTTTAATCTAGGAAAATTGAAAACATTTTTTTTAAACTTTTTCTGATTTATTTGGATTAAATGCTAATTAAAAATGCTAGAAAATGACATAAAATGCAGAAAAATAGCAAATGAACAGTGAAAAATATGAAAACTTCCAGATAAGTCTAAAATAATACTGAGAATCAAGGAAAAATGACAGAAACTACTTTGAAGATCAGGAACTATGATTTGGGCACACAACTAATATGAATAAGCACTTGAAATTAAGCTAAAAGCCTCAATAAGCTACCACTAATGAACCAAAGGTTGAATAAGCTATAAATAAGTTATGGAAACTTAGAATAAGCAACAACAACAAGAAAAACACACTGAATAAGTACAAATAAGGAATAAGCAAAACGGGAGTTTTGTGAAAAAAAGCTTAAAAGAAGCTAATGAATAAGCAGTTAATAAGCTAAGTAGAGATAAACTAGTATTTTTCTAATTAAGATGAGCAGCTAAAATTTAATATCCCAAAAGCTTATATCCTAAATCCTAATGGTAAGATCACAATGAAATTACAAAGTTTATTCAAAAACTGCTACTAGGAAATTTTGACTTTTTAAATAATGAATTAGTTTGACTTTGATGAACTTCTAATGATCCTAGATGATCTAATTTAGTGTATTAGGCTAATATGAGAATGATTTTAGCTAGATAAACAACTTTTAAGCTAGTATGTATGATTATACATTCTAAATTTCCAACAGTTAGCAAGTAAAATGATATTAACAATGATTTTGACTTTCTATTAAACTAGGACTAGTTTTTATGGTTTGACTGAGCTAATATATCCTATTGTGACTTAGAATAACAATAAACAACCACACAATTGGTCTCTAGCATGCTTAATTCAGCAAATCCAAACATCCCTTATGTAGACTGTTTTGAGAATTTAAACACTAAAACAAATTTTTAATCTAAGTAACCTATTTATTATCTTTAATTAATTATAATAAGACAGTATTAGACTAAAATTAACATACCTTAAACATATAAATTATGAAATGCAAATTTTTAGAAAATAGCTTACAAACTGAGTTCATGCACAGGACAGGGAACCAAGGACTGAGAATCACTCCTATAGCTTCCCAAGAAGCTCTAAACCAATAAGCAATCCAAAATCAGCTCTTCACCTGTTTCTTTATCATGTCTCCATAGGATTTTTTATTTTTTTCACTAATTTCTTGGTATTTTTGGGAATTTCTTTTTCTTGAAACTAAACTGAGTTTAAATGGTTCTACAAGCTTAGAAAAGCTTTAATAAAAGCTTATATAAGCTTATAAGTACTTAACAACAACTGATAACAACATTCAACTTAACATGAGATTTCTGATAACGCTACACGCGTCGTTCGGGGTCAAGGAAACTTCCTTTTCTTCGAGCAAGTTTTATAACACCCTAGGCAGTGAACCTAATCGTTGTAGTGTAGTAATTAGGGTAAGCCACGGGTATTGATATCGTTCTCTAGGGGAATAGGAATGCTAGTAGGGAGTTACTACGCTAAGGTTAAGGTTGAGGAAGATTATTTTTTATCTTTTTATATTTTATGAAAATGGAAAGGTACGAATCTCGAGTATTGGATTTGGGGGGTTGGTATTTCTACCGATTACTTCTACTATTATCTAATTATCTAAACTAAGGTTGTGGGAGTCTATGTCTAATTAATGTGTGCTCGTATGATAGTTTAAAGATGTGTTTACTTAGTTTGTATTACTCCTTAATTATCTCCTATTGATGGTTGAGTGTCACGTCTTATTCCTAGTTGCGTTGTGTTTCTAAAGTTGTAGGGTATGCGTTTCTCCCTAACTCTTTGAACTTACCAAAGGGTCTTGTCTACAAATCCACTTAGAGATTATAGACTCCTACTCTAAGGCACTCTTCGGATGTTTTAGCCTACAATCACTCAGGTAATCATACTCTAAGGTTCACAAAGATGAATCAAGCATTAAGTACACAACGAATGACCTATCGCATTACTAGATCATTAATCAACTAAGATAAGAAACAACCAATCAATATTCAATAATTAAGTTTCATACTTCCTAAGCAAACACACAAATAAATTAGCCGGACATGGAGAACATGCAAGCATACACACAAATAATCAAAGACATAATTGAATTAATGAAGCAAAGACTTATCTTGGTGTAAGATAGGGTTAAAAACCCTAAAATACTGTACAAGACACCTTAGGTTCGGTTTTAGGTTTTTACTCCAAAGACTCTCCACACAAAGACTGGAAAATTCGGATTCTATATATAAGATTACAATTGCGACGGCGTCACCTTATGTTTAGTGACGCCGTCGTGTCGCCGCCATTAGGGTTTCGTCTTGGCCACGTTAACCTTGCGACGGCGTCACCTTATGTCAGTGACGCCGTCCTCTTCAGCTCCTGACGTCGTCTGGATCGCATCTAGGCCGTCTGAGTAGCGACGGCCTACTCTTTCACAACTAGACGCCGTCTCTTGAAAACACGAGTTTTGAGTTCTGACCCGTCACAATAATTCTCCGACGGCGTCGAAAATAACTCCTGACGCCGTCGCCTTCTACATTCAGCGACTGTGAGTGTCTGATTTCGACTTTGGCCATTTTCTTCATATATTCGCGCCTTTTTGTCCAAATAAGTGTCATTCCAGCATTTTGCCTTCACGAGACCTAAAAAGTGAAAAGGAACGATATTAAGCAATAACGGATACAAAAGTGATCAAATAAGGACTTAAACGACCCCTCAAAATGGTACATTTTAAAACCTTATCAAATATCCCTACACTTGTTATTTGCTTGTCCTCAAGCAAATGTGCTTTTAGCCAATTAATTTATAAGTTAGGGGTCATTCAGCATTAATTCAAAATGGTCCACAACACATATAAGCCCCGCAAAAGTCATAACAAGCACGGAAATTACATACTAGCACCTCACATGGGGTGTTTGGATACTCACATCTCTCTCAGGTGTATAAATGAAATATAACAATATAGGAAATGGAAGATAAACACTCATTAACCGGTCCTAGTACATAGATTACCATAGGCTTGAGAATAGATCAAACCTCCATCGCTTTGGCGTAAGCACCTAGGAAAGACTATCAAAGAGGTCTTTAAAGGGTTGTAATGTTAGGCTTACGGTAGGGAAATAAGGGTTTGGTGGGATAGGCTATTTAGTGGTGGTAAGTCAAAAATCTTTATGTTAACTGCATATGAAGAATGGCGTTGCTAAGCCAAGACTCGACACTCTAAACTCTAGATAACTGAAATAAACAAACATAAATTTAAAGATAGATGTAGGATGGTAGCCCGTATGTTTTCACTCTATTTTTTTTTCTTTTCTCTTTTTCTATTTTTTTTCATTTTCAATACACTTTTACTCTACCATCCTCTACGATAACATCAAAATACTAGGGATTTACAGGCACATCCCTACACTTGAGTTTTTATTATTCTAACACTAATTTGACCCGATTTGACAAGATCAAAACACTTGGGGTACATTATTACGTAAACAAAGGGAATTTGAATTTAACGTTCCCTTCCCGTCATTTCATAAACTTTAACTTTTCCCATGAATCCCAATCATCCCAAAACTGTATACAAAGGATATGACTCGACTTAGCAACTTATGCAAGCAACTAGATAATTGAACTAAGGGTTTTGGGTGATAACAAATATTTGCACTAAAAGTGAGTGCATAAGGGGTAGGCTAAGGCGATTTGGGTGTATATTTGGGGGTGGGGTGTAAACAATGCTCTTCATTGATATTCCGGAAAAACCGAAATATCACGAGAACCGCGAAAAGGATAGGCTCTGAGGGGTTAACTAGGGGTATCGTGTACTAAAGATGAGTACAACGCAAAGGGTGTGGGGGAATTACTCAACCGATATGGAAGAAGTAATTATATTACAGGTATCAAACAAGGGTTATCCTAATGCCTCTTATCATTTAGTTATTCCTAACTACACAAGTGTAGCCTCACTTGCGATCTCGGAATGCATCACAAAACAAGTTCTAGAATCTAATATACTACCGGTTCACACTCTAAGCATTAAAGATGAATGCTTTAATTCCTACTAATCTAAGGGCGATCCTCACATTTTGGGTGGAATTTGGGTGGTAAGGGTTTTTGTGCTAGTCATATAACTTCCTATCCATGAGACGCTTTTGTTAAGACTAATGGCCCACTCCTATATGTCATGAAAAATTTTAAATTTGGTGCCAAAATTACCCTAACCGACATTTCTCATGGTTTATTACACAATCACAATTGGACAAAGCAAATAGTCAAGGATAAGCATAGTTTCAAAGTTCCCGTTTTATTTTCCCTCCCTACACTTAAACTGAACATTGTCCCCAATGTTCCCCGAAAGTATCAAAGTTATGATAAAAGAAGGTAATTAAAAACGAAAGAAACTAATACTCCCCTGATTAGCTCGGTAGGATCCGTGTAAAGTGGTGGTTAAATTCTTTTCAAGAAGAATTATTGCGTGAAAAGCTCCTTCCAATCTTATGTAACTTCTTCTTGACAAACTAAACCTGCACACTTGAAGAAAACAAACGAAACCTTCGCGTAAAATCGGCGGTAATAATATATATAAGACTCGATTTAAACTAGGATATAATGCTTGTGGAATGAATGTTTACAGAATTTCTAAGAAAATTAAGACCTGGAAAATTCCAAAAATTTATAAGTAGCTCAGAAAACGAGAAAAAGTAATCTGATGTTTTTACTCCTTCCTGACGCCGTCAGGTTGCAATCCTGACGCCGTCAGGTTATCCTGACAAAAACTGGTCTGCGATTTTCTGGAAAAATTTCTGGAAAATTTACATCTTTAGAATCTGGAAAAATTTCTGCAAAACATCCATTATGACTCGATACAAGCATTTGACTCAAACAAACAAACATATATATCTTTTAAATAATTGTAATTCTCATGTTCACGTTTCTTTTGAAAACGTGTGTAATCCTCCCTACACTTATCCCTTATGTAAAATACCTTTATATGTAATTAAGACGAGGTTAAAGACAAAATAAAGCATTTTTACAAATTCAAACATGAGAATAAACAATTAATAAAAGATATACGACACACAAATGAAAATGAAAAACAAATACACATGGGTTGCCTCCCAAGAAGCGCTTGTTTTTGTTCGAGTCACGAGCCTGACTCTACCCTTATTTAACAGATAAAGGGGAAGTTTTTCCTACACTTAAGTTTAAGTGCGGGTGATAGTAGCAATACACACCCATAGGGTGGAAATTTGCTACGTGAGGAGAGGGTGATGGGTGATTTATATGCTCAAAGGAGTGTGCTCTATTCATTATAACCTTACCTAAGTCTATTGGTGTAGCGGGTGAATCAAATCTCCCTCCTAAAAATGGATCATCTTCTATCAACTTCAAAAGATTCTTAGTTAAGGATCCATCTAGACCTAATAAACCCGGTTTAAACCCATAGTGTTTCTTGTTATCAACCATGAACGGGTGATATAAGTGTGTAAGGTCATGGGTTACTCCTATATTAGCTTCCACTCTACATGGCCTAGAATCTACCACCTTTATCAAGCAACTACCCGGACTATTTATTTTGATGGGTGGATTGGGGCCTAATTCAATTCCAAGATTCACATCTAAAGACGGAACATTGGGTAAAGTTTTTGGTTGACGCTCCGGTTCATCAAAATTAGGAACTTCCCTAGGACTAAGAGAGAGGTCACGACAACAAGCATCTAAACCTACATTCTCTAGTGGCGTTTGGTCCAAAGGTTCTCTATCAATTGGGGCTCCTATAGTCTCTTCTACTTCTTCCGGGTAAGTCATAAATGATGTGTGTTCCTCAAGTGATGGTAGGGCTTGTGGGCTTGGAGTTTCCACCTTTTTCTCCATTATATCTAGATCTCCTAAATGTTTGAAATCTATCCCACACATGCAACTAGGTACTTTAGCTTCAACCATCTCACAATCTTGTTTGGGTTTAGGTTTCATGTTCTTAAAAACTAGGTCTTTTTGATCATGATTCCTAAGGTCAGACAAATCCTTCTTATCCATTTCCTCAAGTTGTAACAACTGAAGGTTTATGCATAGGAGGCTTTTCTGAAAAATTCTAAAGATGGTGTCACTAAAAGGAGTTGATCTTGACAACGATCGTTGAATAGAAGCTACACAAACACAAAATATATCAAATCCATCCAATCTTACACCCTTGTTATTTTGGATATCTTTAAGATCACTCATAAATTTATCAGAACAATAAAAACTAAACCAATCTGCAAAATTCAATTGTTCCTCATTTGTTAATGATTCAAATGCAACTTCACTTGCCATAGCGACAAATGAAAAGGGTTTTACGAACACAAACACAAAGAAGGGGGATAGACTACAAGAAATCTAAAAATGAAAAAAAAAAGTTTACTTGATAGGAATCAAGCAAAGAAACCTAAACGAGGTGGACTACTAACTAGCTATTCTATTCCCCGGCAGCGGCGCCAAAAACTTGATAACGCTACACGCGTCGTTCGGGGTCAAGGAAACTTCCTTTTCTTCGAGCAAGTTTTATAACACCCTAGGCAGTGAACCTAATCGTTGTAGTGTAGTAATTAGGGTAAGCCACGGGTATTGATATCGTTCTCTAGGGGAATAGGAATGCTAGTAGGGAGTTACTACGCTAAGGTTAAGGTTGAGGAAGATTATTTTTTATCTTTTTATATTTTATGAAAATGGAAAGGTACGAATCTCGGGTATTGGATTTGGGGGGTTGGTATTTCTACCGATTACTTCTACTATTATCTAATTATCTAAACTAAGGTTGTGGGAGTCTATGTCTAATTAATGTGTGCTCGTATGATAGTTTAAAGATGTGTTTACTTAGTTTGTATTACTCCTTAATTATCTCCTATTGATGGTTGAGTGTCACGTCTTATTCCTAGTTGCGTTGTGTTTCTAAAGTTGTAGGGTATGCGTTTCTCCCTAACTCTTTGAACTTACCAAAGGGTCTTGTCTACAAATCCACTTAGAGATTATAGACTCCTACTCTAAGGCACTCTTCGGATGTTTTAGCCTACAATCACTCAGGTAATCATACTCTAAGGTTCACAAAGATGAATCAAGCATTAAGTACACAACGAATGACCTATCGCATTACTAGATCATTAATCAACTAAGATAAGAAACAACCAATCAATATTCAATAATTAAGTTTCATACTTCCTAAGCAAACACACAAATAAATTAGCCGGACATGGAGAACATGCAAGCATACACACAAATAATCAAAGACATAATTGAATTAATGAAGCAAAGACTTATCTTGGTGTAAGATAGGGTTAAAAACCCTAAAATACTGTACAAGACACCTTAGGTTCGGTTTTAGGTTTTTACTCCAAAGACTCTCCACACAAAGACTGAAAAATTCGGATTCTATATATAAGATTACAATTGCGACGGCGTCACCTTATGTTTAGTGACGCCGTCGTGTCGCCGCCATTAGGGTTTCGTCTTGGCCACGTTAACCTTGCGACGGCGTCACCTTATGTCAGTGACGCCGTCCTCTTCAGCTCCTGACGTCGTCTGGATCGCATCTAGGCCGTCTGAGTAGCGACGGCCTACTCTTTCACAACTAGACGCCGTCTCTTGAAAACACGAGTTTTGAGTTCTGACCCGTCACAATAATTCTCCGACGGCGTCGCAAATAACTCCTGACGCCGTCGCCTTCTACATTCAGCGACTGTGAGTGTCTGATTTCGACTTTGGCCATTTTCTTCATATATTCGCGCCTTTTTGTCCAAATAAGTGCCATTCCAGCATTTTGCCTTCACGAGACCTAAAAAGTGAAAAGGAACGATATTAAGCAATAATGGATACAAAAGTGATCAAATAAGGACTTAAACGACCCCTCAAAATGGTACCTTTTAAAACCTTATCAATTTCTTTGAACTTGAAATTTTACATAAACTGAAAATGAAAAGGAAATTTGAAATTTATGATTGATAAAGGTTCACTTACACTCAAAAACACTTAAACAAGAACTTGAAAATTAAAACATACACAGGAAAGCTTGAATTTATTAAAACGACATACAAAAAGTAAAATTACACTAGATTATTATACACACTGCTTCGTTCTTGGTATTTATTGATCTCTTTGAGTCTCTTGTCGACCTCTGGTTATTTCCCACCTCATTCCAACCCTTGGATCATTGAAATTCATCATAACCGTGCACTTGGCACTTTTGGCGGGAAAAGGTAATTTGAGTGGGTATTTGCAATTAATGTAAATTGGTTGGATGTGGAGGTGGAGGGGGACAAGGTGTGAAGTGGGTAAGGAGCTGGAAAGGTGGTGGTGAGGTGGTGGTAGCAGATGGCGAAGAATGGCTGGTAACAGGTGTTGGGGGGAAGGGAAGGTGAATCAGTGATACGGTTTTTAATTTAAACCGTGGGTTTTGGACTGGGCTTGGGTATTGGGTTGGCTGGGTTGTGTTTTTGGATTGGGTTTATATTAACAAAAGTAGTGGTAATTTTGGATAAGGACTTATATTGGATCCATTTAGCATTTAGGGACCAAAAGTGTACAATCTGAAAATCCAGGGACCAATAATGTGATTTCTGAAATTGTAATCCGAGGATCAATCTTGCCATTCTTCAAATAACCAAGGACCATAAAAGATAATTTTTCATTTTAAAGTATCCGAGGACTATTTGTGTTATTTTTGAATCTTGAGGGACCAATATTGTAATTTCTCCAAAGTTCACCATAAGGACCAATTTTGCCATTTATTAATAGTACAAGGTTAATATTTGATAATTTTCACTTTTTAAATTAACCAAGGACCATTATTGACATTTTTCAAACTTGAGGGACCTTTTCTGCCATTTGACCAAAGATTCATTCAAGGACCATTTTTGACAATTTAGAATATTTCAGGGACCTTGAATGATAAAACTTTACATTTTTGGATTTCAGGGACTAGATTTGACAACTTTTGAAACTTGGGGGACTAAAACTGCCAATTATGCAAACTTGATACGTTTTTCATCTGATTTTGGTATTTTTGCATTTGAAACACATAAAACACTTATTTGTGATGTTTTTATCATTTTGATGCATTTCTGAGTGTTTTCAGATGTTTTTGCAGTCTAGATGGTACAAAAATGATGAGTATTTAGACACTCATCAGTCACCGGCATGATCCGAGTCGGCATACACTATGGTTTCTACACCCGTTCCTTTGGGATACCATAATCCTAAACACGTTGTTCCCTTAATGTATCTAAAAATCCTTTTTAAGGCTTCTAAGTGTGATGCCTTTGGGTTTTCTTGAAAGCGAGCACATAGACAAACACTAAACATAATGTCGGGTCTACTAGCCGTAAGATAGAGTAGGCTACCAATCATTCCTCTATATTTAGTGTTATCTACGGATTCACCTTCTTCGTCCTTGGTGAGTTTGGTGTCCGAGGACATGGGTGTTTTAGTTGGTTTGAAATCTTCAAGCCCAAATTTCTTAAGCATGTCTTTTATATATTTAGATTGGTTAAAGATTATGCCATCTTCTAGTTGTTTAATTTGAAGTCCTAGAAAGAAATTTAACTCACCCATCATACTCATTTCAAACTCGTCGTGCATGATTTTAGAGAAATCATCACATAGTTCTTGACAAGTTGATCCGAATATAATGTCATCAACGTATATTTGAACAATGATAATATGTGATTCCTTTTCTTGGTAAAAAGAGTATTATCTACTAATCCCATATAGTATTTGTTATCAATAAGAAAAGTCTTAAGTCAGTCGTACCAAGCTTTTGGTGCTTGCTTAAGACCATACAATGCTTTCTTGAGTTTGAAGACATGATGTGGTTTCTCAAAGTCGGTAAAACCGGGAGGTTGAGCAACATACACTTCTTCGTTAATAAACCCATTAAGGAAGGCACTTTTAACATCCATTTGAAATAATTTAAAGTCATAAGCACATGCATAAGCAAGTAATATTCTAATAGATTCGAGTCTAGCTACCGGAGCATAAGTTTCATCATAATCAATACCTTTTTGTTGATTATAGCCTTGTGCAACAAGCCTAGATTTGTTTCTAGATACTATACCATTTTCATCCATTTTATTTCGAAAAACCCATTTCGTTCCAATTATGGTTTGATCTTTAGGTTTTGGAACTAATTTCCAAACATCATTTCTAACGAATTGGTTTAATTCTTCTTGCATGACAATTACCCATGATTCATCTTTTATTGCTTCATTTATGTTTTTCGGTTCTATGGTGGATACAAAACAAAAATAATTACTTTGATTTTGGGCTTGTGACCTTAAGGTTCTTTGATTAAGTTGTCCTATGACCTTTTCTAAAGGATGACTTTTAGATTCTTTGATGTTTATAATTTTCTTATTTAATGGTTCATCTTCCTTGTTATCATTAATTTGACTTTCTATTATTTGACTTTCAACTAAGTCATCATCTACCAAAGGTGATGTCTTAGAGGGAGGTGGACTTTCATCAAATGTTATGTTCAACGATTCCTCGACTATCATTGTTTCTTTGTTAAGGACAATATAAGCTTTGCTAGTTTGAGAATAACCCAGAAATACACCTTCATAAGACTTTGGGTCAAACTTGGTGAGATAGTCTTTAGTATTAAGAATGAAGCATTTACAACCAAAGACTCTAGAATATCCTAAAGTTGGCTTTTTACCTTTGTAAAGCTCATATGGTGTTTTGTTTAGGAAAGGACGTATTAAGACTCTATTCAAAATATATGTAGAAGTGTCAACGGCGTTGCACCAAAACTTTTGAGGAATGTTTTGTTCATTAAGCATTGTTCTACTCATTTATTGAATTGTTCTATTTTTACGTTCTACTACTCCATTTGATTGAGGTGTTCTTGGAGCGGAAAAGTTATGTGTTATACCATTTGTATTACAAAAGTTTCCAAATTGAGTTTCGTTGTCAAATTCACGACCATGATCCGTTCGGATCGACACAATTTTAACACCTAGTAGATTTTGAATTTTCTTGCTAAGAATTTCAAATTTATCAAAAGCTTCATTTTTGGTTTTTAAAAACAACGTCCAAGTAAACCTTGAGTATTCATCTACTATGACCAAAGTGTATAAGTTGCCTCCGTAGCTTCTTATAGCGGATGGTCCAAACAAGTCCATATGTAATAATTCTAGACACTTAGATGTGGACACCATATTTTTAGATTTGTGACTACTATGGGTTTGTTTACCAATTTTGCAAGCGTCGCAAAAGTTTTGGTCATATTTTAGTTTTGGTAAATTCCTAACTAGCTCTTTTGAAGATAGGTTTTGTATAAGTCTCATATTAGCGTGACCTAAGCGTCTATGCCAAAGAGATGAGCTATCATCTAATGTTGTTAGACAAAGTTTGTTGTTATATGTTTTATCTATCTTCATGACGTATATGTTATTTTTCCTAACTCCTTTAGCTATGGTGATACCATCTTTTAGTATTTTACTACCATTTTCATCAAATAGTACTTTATACTTTTTATCACATAATTGGCTAATACTAAGTAGATTAAATCCTAACATATCCACATGAGCAACATTTTCAATAGTTAGGGAGTTATGAGCGATCGTACCTTTGCCAATGATTTTGCTTTTGAGATTGCTACCAAAAGAGACATTACCTCCGTCATACTCTTGGTATGATGAGAAGAGACTTTTGTTGCCCGTCATGTGTCGTGAGCATCCACTATCTTTTATCCATTCATCAGGTTCCAATCCAACTTTCAAGCATACCTAAGAAGTAAATAACTCAAGCATTTGGTCCCCAATATCTCATGGGTCCGTTTGGGTTAAACATACCATTTATTTGATTCATGTATGGAAATGATGGGAAAGAGTTCCATGACATGTAATCTGGAGTTTGATATGGTCTAGGGAAGTTTTGATTCCAACCATTGTGTTGGTAGTTGGGTTGTACGTTGTGGTTGCTCTTAGGAAAGGGGCGTTTGGCAAAAGGTGCTTTATATCGTTGTTGAGTAGTTTTTGATCTAAATTCATTTTTAGCAAGTCCTACTCCTGATGTAACAGTTGGTTTTAGTTTAACACTATCCTTGGTTTTCTTTGTTACTTTGACAAATTCAATACGGTCCGTATTACGAACATTCAGTCCTGCTGAAGTACCCACGACACCATTTGTTTCCACGGACGGAACCCTTATTTTGGTTCCGTCTGGTCCGTGCTGTACTGCAGCAGTTTTGACAGATTGTTCTTCTTTTTCGGCCGTTTTGTTTTGACTCTTTGGAATTAATACTTCATTAAATCCTAGCCCATTCATGTCTCCTGGTGTTTTATGGATTTTAACTATTTCATCGGCAAGAGCGATGTTTTTGTTAAACCTTTTAAATTTAGAATTATTTTCGATTAAAACATCTTGTGTGAGTTTTAGTTTTTCTATTTCAAGTTTAAGCTCTTGACATGATTTACAATCATCGTCATTTGCTTTTCCTTTTTCAAGTCGTTTTGCTTTTTCTTTTAACTCATAAACTTCATTTTCCAAAAATTCCTTTTTGGTTTTTAAAAATTTATTTTTAGTTATGATTTTTAGACTTAGCTCACACAATTGATTATATTGTTTTTGCAAGGTGTCATCATCAATAGAAGAGTAAGAAGAGTCGGAAAGTACCTCATTTGACTCATGTGCCATTAGAGCGATCTCTTCCTTGCTTGACTCTTCATCGTCTTCACTATCACTCCAAGCACCACTTACAAAAGCTCGTTGAGTTTTGCTTTTAGGTGGCTTGGGACATTCTCCTATGAGATGATTTGCATCACCACATCTAAAACACTTTCTTTCACCTTTACCCTTTTTGTCATCCCGATCTTTTCGGAATGGCTTCTTTTCTTCTCGAGGTTGTCTTACAAACTTTCCTCTTCTTCTAAAGAACTTCTTAAAATCTCTAACGGCCATGGCATATTCCTCATCTTCACTACCGGAGCAAGATTCGTCATCATCACTTGATTCCGCCTTTGCTTTTAGAGCAACGGATTTGATCTTCTCCCTTTTTCCTTTGATGATCTCCGAATCTTTCTCCATCACCATTTCATGTACTTTGAGGTTACCGATTAGCTCGTCTAGTGACATTTTTGAGAGTTCTTTTGATTCTTCAATAGCGGTCACTTTAGCTCTCCATTTGGGATGGAGTGCTCTAAGAAATTTCCTGACAAAGTTCTTACTACGAAAAGATTCATCAAGTGCTTTAAGTGATGTAATAATAGTATTAAAGCGAGCAAATCCACAATCAATGGTTTCATCTTCAGGGATAACAAATTGTTCATATTGTTGAACAAGAAGATCAATTTTGTTATCCTTGACTTGTGAATTACCTTGATGTGTAATAATCAAAGATTCCCAAATATCTTTGGCGGTTTCACACATAAAAATTCTTTCATATTCTTTTCTAGGTAAAGCATTGTAAAGCATCATTTTAGCTTCATTATTTTTAGCAAATAATTTCTTTTGTTCATCAACAGAAATGTCCTTTGTTGTAGAACTAAAATCCCCTTTAACAATAATAAACCAAAGATCTATATCTTTTGATTTTACATATGTTTCAAAACGGTTTTTCCAATAGATAAATCCATTGGTTTCAAAGAGTGGTGGTCTTTGCATAGATTTCCCTTCTTTAAAGTTTTCAGAATCTATGGATCGTTTCAAGTTTATAAAATACAAGTTATTTTAGAAATTCTTGAGTAACGAGGCTCTGATACCAATTGTAGAAAACTAGAAGGGGGGTTGAATAGTTTACCAATTAAAAAACTTTATTTTGAAACTTATTGAAAGATCAATTGATATTGATCTTTGGATATGTTGATGAAATATGCAAGTAATATGTAAAGAGTAAATAAGGAAAGAAATGATCAGACCACAACAAGTTGTTTATAGTGGTTCGGTCTACAAGGACTCTATTTCCTTGCCCTACTCCACTCCCCGAGTCTCACACTCGAGAGTTTAACTTCACTAGTCAACAAGCTCCTTTCACCGGTGGACAAAACCTTTACACTTCGCTTACACAATTTCTGAAACTAAGCTAGATGTCGAGTTCTTTCCAAGGGTACAACTACTCCCACACACAATGTATTTTGAGGACTAAAATACTAACCACTCACACTCACAAGATTATGATGGTTTAATACAACAATGAAGTATGAATCAACACTAGATCATACAATACTAAACAAACAAGACTTCCAACTTCTGGTTTGAAGCTTGAATGTGACTTGATCTTCTTTGCTACAAAAGAGATCACTACTATGATATGAAACTGAGTTAGAAAGGTTAGAGAGAAGATATGTATGAGAGTATAATAGAAAGGGATGAAAAACTACTTGGCTTGGCATTGCTATTTATAGCCAAAATGGACAGGAGCGTCCACGGACCGTGGAACCCTTAAAAGGGTTCCGCCCGTGTACCAATTTGGTATCGCCGGGTCTGACAGCCAAGATATCAAATCTTGCCAAAGTCAACTCTATCTAAGTGAGATTGTGCAAGATATGAAGAGTACAAATCCACACAAAATATCTAATGAAATCTTCCAATGATTTCCATGATGCATCACATGATGTCATATGTTGTATTTCTATTTTTAGAAATATGCAAGTACTTAAGTAGTGTTTGGTTTTAAGAACCTAACACATTCTAAAAACTATTATCATACATAATGATTAGAGTCATATCAAGATGTCACTAATCATAAATGTAAATGCTTGAATGATGAATATATTGTTTGAAAAAGCTTGTTTTAATATCTATTAAACTTGACAAGCTTTAAGCTTTTATACAAATTAAATTTACTTTTGTCGTTAACAAAACTTAGGTAAAGATCAAAAATATAAATAACGTTTAATGACGATATTTGTATTAACAAAAGTAATCAAGACCTTCTCGTTGTCTAAATCCTTTGATTACTAATCTTGCTTTATACTTGTCAGTGGTGCCATCGGCTTTCATCTTCTTCTTGAAGATCCATTTATAGCCTAGTGGTTTACAACCAGGAAGTAAATCCACGAGCTCCCAAGTATGGTTTTGTAAAATAAAATCTATTTCACTTTTAATGGCTTATTTCCATTGAGGCCCTTCTGAGGAAGCAACCGCTTCTCGGTATGAAGTAGGTTCATTTTCAACCATAAAAGAAACAAAATCGGGTCCAAACGATTTCTCGGTTCTTGCCCTTTTGCTTCTTCTAGGTTCAACCTCTTCTTCCTCAGTTTGATCTTGTCTCTCATCATGGAGATCATTATAATCTCGTTGTCTCTTATCTTGGACAACTTCGTCATCTATTCTAGATGAACTTCCAGTTTCCTTCGTTAAACAAGGAAATATAGTTTCAAAGAATGAAGCATTCCTTGATTCCATTAATGTACCCTTTTGTATATCCGGATTTTTCGAATCATGTACAATGAAACGATAAGCACTGCTATTCTTAGCATATCCGATGAATATACAACCCACAGATTTAGGTCCAATCTTTTGGGCCTTGGGAGTAGGTATAGCTACCTTTGCTAGACACCCCCACACTCGTAAGTACTGATATGATGGTTTTCTTCCCATCCATAATTCATAAGGGGTCTCTTCTTTTTCCTTACGAGGTATCTTATTTAAAAGATAAGTAGCCGTCAGAATGGCTTCCCCCCACATGTCCTGGCTTAGACCAGAACTTATTAACATGGCATTAACCATTTCTTTCAAGGTACGGTTCTTCCTTTCGGCAATACCGTTCTGCTGAGGTGAATAGGGAGCAGTGAACTCGTGTCTAATTCCATGTTTCGCACATAGATCAGCAAACGGAGACACATATTCACCTCCTCTATCACTTCGTACCACCTTGATTTTCTTACTAAGTTGCTTCTCAACTTCGTTTTTGTATAGAACAAACTTGTCTATAGCTTCATCTTTACTTTTCAGTAAGTAAATGTAGCAATACTTTGTACAATCATCAATAAACGTGATAAAGTACTTATTGCCTCCTTTTGTGGGTAGTGATTTCAAATCACATATGTCAGTGTGTATCATATCAAGTGGTTTGGTTTTTCGTTCAACTGATTTGAAAGATGATCTTGTAAGTTTGGCTTCAACACAAGTTTCACATTTATATTTTGAGTCAATATGGAAATTAGGTATGCAATTAAATTTAATCAAACGTCGCATTGAATTAAAATTTACATGTCCAAGACGGCCATGCCACATATTAGAAGACTCAATCAAGTAAGCAGAAGAATTCATTTTATTGATAGCATTCTTAACAACCATTACATTGAGTTTAAACATACCATTCAGGGCATATCCCCTGCCAACATACACTTGATTCTTAGAAAGAACAAACTTATCAGACTAAAAAACAAGACGAAAACCAAACTTGTTCAACAGCCAACCAGACACAAGATTCTTGCGAATATCTGGAACATACAAGACATTAGTCAACTTGAGCTCTTTCTCGGATGTCATCTTCAAGATTACATCTCCTTCGCCCTTGATTTCAGCAGTTGCAGAGTTGCCCATGTACAGCTTCTCTCCACTATCAACCGCTCTGAAAGAGTGAAACATACTCTTGTCAGCACACACATGACGGGTAGCCCCAGTATCCACCCACCATTCCCTGTTGTTGGAACCTACCAGGTTAACTTCAGAGATCATGGCAATGACATCAGACACCATAGCAATCATGTCCACATCTTCATTCACCATATTAGCCTGGCGTGGAGTCACCCGCTTCGGCATCTTACAGTTAGCAGCATGGTGACCTGGCTGGTCACAATTGAAACACACCCCTTGGAACTTCTGTTTCACAATTGCAGCTTTAGGAGCAAGGTAATCAGACTTCCCTTTGCCCTTATTGTCATTCTTTCCTTTTCCTTTGCCTTTAGCTTTGACATTGGACTTTGAAGATGACGAAACATGCTCAACCATATTTGCCTTTGCAGAATCAGGCGTATACGTGTTTTTCTAAGCTAGCTTGTTGTCCTCTTCAATACGAAGACGAACGACCAAGTCTTCAACACTCATCTCCTTTCGCTTATGCTTCAGGTAGTTCTTGAATTCTACCCAGCTTGGAGGTAACTTTTCAATAATAGCAGCAACTTGAAAAGTTTCACTCAAAGTCATTCCCTCAGCATGAATGTCATGTAGCAAAACCTGCAGATCTTGAACCTGACTCATCACATTCTTTGAATCAACCATCTTGTAATCCAAAAAACGAGCTACCACGAACTTCTTTGTACCAGCATCCTCAGTTTTGTACTTGCGTTCCAATGAGTCCCATAATTCTTTGGCAGTCTTAGTCTTGCAGTACACGTTGTACAAAGAATCAACCAAACCATTCAGAACATAGGTGTGACACAAAAAGTCTGAATGTTTCCATGCTTCCAAGGCTTGAACAGCCTGTTGATTAGAGGATTGACCTTTTGCAGGAGGTTCCACGTTAGGTGGGTTCTCTTTTAAGAACCGCGCAAGGTTCAAAGTAGTGAGATAGAAAAACATCTTCTGTTGCCACCTCTTGAAATTTTGCCCATTGAATTTCTCTGGTTTCTCAGCATGATTAGCAACCGTGTTGGTAACTGGCGCACCAGGTACGTTCACAGGAGTAGTCACAGTAGGGGTAGTGGTGTTTGTCATCCTGAAAGATCAAACACAAACAGTTAAACAAACTGTTTTAAATGGTATCTACTTGTACCATATCTGATTCAACAAAACTCTTGCTTGGTTTTGATGGATCGAGTAAATCAGTTTAATAGAAACTCTATCTTGGTTTCGTTAAAACCGATAATAAAACTGCTTAAAAAAAACGTTATAGATCTGTTAATCCAAATATGTTTGTTAAAAACTGTTTAATAGTAACTGATTTCCAAAGAAACTCAACAAGGTTTCGACAGAAACAGTTATAAAATTCTGTTAAGAATTAATCCGATTTTTAACAAAGTGTTATAAATTCGGTTAAACCGAATCTGTTTTAAGACTGTAGGAAACTGTGTACAATTTTATTAATAAAATCATATTATAATGACAGTAAATAAAATTAACAGAAATAAAAAACAATAAATTAAATAACAGACAGAACGGGGTAGAAGTAGAAGACAGACACTATAGAACGTTAATTAAAGAAAAGCAGTAAAGGTCGTGGAAAGAGGCTCGTGTTTAACAAGATTCTCTTAAAACAGATTCGCCGTCTGTTTCCCAGGGTACAACTGCCAAAGCTGATGTACAGCCGGACGTGACAAACTTGCCTGAAAGATCACGGAAGCAACTTGCGTTTCTGATCGAATGAATTGCTGGAAATCGGTTGCAGAGGAGCTACGTTTTTCTGTGTATTAAAACCGAATGAGAGGTGTTTAATTTATAGGCTATACCTATCTTGGTCATCAAGAAAGATATCTGCCAAATAATACACATATATGCAAATCTGTTAAATATTAAACACGGGTTTATTATCTTCCATTTATTTAAACCGATACAAAGTTCAAATCAGTTCCAAAAATAAATGGACACAAAATCTGCAGCAAAAAGATACGCAGGTATGCGAGATTTCGGAGCTGCATTCGTGTCCGCAGGTCGCGCATGAGATCAGAAGCTTCGAACTCATTTTGGCCCAGAAATCTGCACCCCCCCCATGCGCGCGCGTAGGTGTTGGATTCGTGTCAGAACTCATTTTGACACAAAATCTGCATCAAAAAGATACGCATGTATGCAAGATTTCGGAGCTGCATTCGTGTCCGCAGGTCGCGCATGAGATCAGAAGCTTCGAACTCATTTTGCGAGATTTCAGAGCTGCATTCGTGTCCGCAGGTCGCGCATGAGATCAGAAGCTTCGAACTCATTTTGACCCAGAAATCTGCACCCCTCCTCCCCAATGCGCGCGCGTAGGTGTTGGAGTAAAACCAACAAATCATTTTGAAGGTTCATATCAAGATTTCTATATAAACACACTCCCACTTCCTTTTCTAGGCGATGTGGGTTGTGTTTATTTTCCCAAATTTTGTGTTTCACGTGTCCCACTTTGAGACACGGTATCTCATTCATATTAACTCTATTTTGGACATACTTTAGCTCATTGCGAAGCTCTCGTCGAGGAGAACGCAAAGCTACCAAGAAATATAAATATATATAACATATACATATATTAAATAGTGTCCAAAATTTGCAAAAACTCATTTTGCAAAACTATTTTTCCAACACCTATAACCAGGGACTAATCTAGGATTTTTAAGTGTTGTACAATTTTTTTTCTATCATAATTACTAAAATCCACACTATAAAAAATTTTATATGCATGTTAAAGTTGCACTAGAAAGAAAATAGCACAAATATCAAGGGTTGCATATTTCAAAAAACGACACATTTTGAAAAAATAAATTACACTGTGTGACCCAAAATTGGGTGTGAACCACGTCACACCATACATCCATGTAGGTCTGTCCATGCCTATAACATGTTATAGGGCCATTTTTCCTCCAAAGGTGCCGCTATATACTCGTTATAGCTGCATCATAGGATGAGCATTATAGAGCCATAGTCATCTGAATGGCAATCGTTTTCGGGAATTGTTTTTTATTTATATTTTTGTGAGCGAGTAGGTTTTTGGTAGTATGGTATAGGAATATTATTGGCGAGTGTGTTTTTTGGTTTTGCGTTATAGGATGAAAAGTTAACGTAGCAGCGACTATTACGGTTATAGACGCCACATGCACCTAGCACTCTAAATAGTTGTAACTTGTATTACAATATATAACTTATATTGCTTGTACTATGTTGTATACTCTATGAATTAAGAGTAAGCGTGTGCAAATCACCCCACGCTAAGTAATTACATCCATAACTAATGGAAGGAAATTTGTGTACTTAAATGGAGATGTAATCATTTTGTATTGACAAAAAGCTTGTAAACCTTAATCAAAATTCAATGGTCAGTCAAGAAAGATAATCGTTGATTCTCTTCTAGCGGGGTAGGTGGAAGAGGGGTAGGTAAATTCACCCAAAAGATGTATACGTACTAGAGGGAGCAACCTACTTGACATGCAAGTTCATGATCTCTTAAACCACCTCTCATCATGTGAATGAATATAAAGTATCTTAGAGAATCAGGTAGGCGTGCAGACATTTGCGCCATCCAACGTGGCACCAAGCCATCCCCCCCCCCCCTCGCGTCATTTCATCCGCCAAGGAAAGGACGTTTTTATTTTATTTTTATTTATTTATTTATTTTTTTAAATTGGGTGTTTGTGTTGAATTTGTGTGTAGTGGGTCTCAAAATGAGTGGTTTAGCTTAAGTTATGAGGAAAGGGGGTCTCGGATGTGTGAGTGAAAAGAGGTGTATTTTTCGCTGAGGTGATTTGACGTGACACCCAAAAGTGTCTTTGACTCAAACCATCGCATGCTTTTGTAGGTGGCGTGAAAATGCAATATGAGGAGACCAACATGTTGCTTTCAAGATGTTGATGATACATTTTGATATTTAGTTAGTTCAGATATAAATTCTCACTAAACTAAACAAATACATAGATACATAAATCACCAACCAACTAACCAATATAGCTATATTTAATCATCATTTAGCCTTACTCCAGCAATAAAAAACCAGCACAACAAGTCAACAATGGCATTTATAGTCATGTGAGTTCTCTAAAGACAATTTTACAGTTATAAAATGTCTTGTTTCCTCGCGACGAGAAAGAACTGATGTTACGTTCAGTTTTCTCCTTTTCGCGAGTAAAAGGTAAATATAAAAAACTAAAACTAAATTTCGCTTTTTTTTCTCTGTTATGATTTCACAGCTAAGTAATTACGAACATGTGAAATGTATGTGGTGTTACATAGTTGCTTTAGATCTGCTTCCGCCTTTGTAACCACCAATTCAGCATCACCTAGTTGGTTTAAAAGGCTTTTATCTCCATCCTATCCAAAGTAATTACAACTGGATTAATGTATATCATTTTATTATTGTATTTACAAATCTACATAAGCCCGACATTTACCTCATACTCTTTCTCATGCCCCTCTAAACTCTTTGCTAACTCATCTATTTTCGTCTTTAAATCATCTGCTCCATCTTCTGCGTTCTTTATAGCAGAAGCTTTATCTTCAATCTTTTTTTGGATCTAACAAAATCACCACACAAATTTTTACAACATTATACAGCTCAGAGGGTGTTTGGAATTGCGTTTTGGAATAGGCTATTTATTGTTAGCAATATGAAATAGCTACAAAATGGTGTTTGGCTATATGAAAAAAATGATTATCTGTGTTTGCTCAAAGCAGAATGAAACTTACAAAAAGCAGTCTTTTTTTTATATGCGAACCATGTTATACATACAGAATCCAAAATTCATATTGAAACAACACGATTTGCCAAAATATATGTTACTAAAAAAGTGGCATTATACTTAACGATCACTTTACCTCTTCAACATTAATTTTCTTGCTTGAAAGATCTTCCTCTTCATTTTCAAGACGAGAGACTTCCTTATTAAGATCACGAGCAATTGCATCAAGTCTATCTGACAAACGTTTAACCTCCCCACCCATATTTGCATCTTTTTCAAAAGTCAACCTTGATACGTGTTCCTCCATCTCTTTCACCTCATTTTGCATCGTCTTTGTATCAGTATCAATCTCACATATATATTTTCACCCTTATCTCATCAACAACACGAACTGCGTTATCTTGAATTTTCTCTGCTTCAACAAACTCATAAGCAATACAAAACCTTTTCAATCTATCCAACTCCGCATTTGCATTAGACCATTGCATGTATTCGGTTCTTTCTTTCCTCAGTTTTTCTAACGCAGGAAGTATTTCATTATCAAGCAGTCTGTTGATCATATCAACCTTGCCTTGCTTTTTCACAAGGGTCTTCAAAGCAAGGTCTTTTTTTCTTTCATACATTCTTGTTCCAGCGGCTTCTTCAAGCATGGACAGTGTTTCAATAGGTTTCATGTTTAAGACTTTGGAAATACGCCCTTGCATTATCAGAAAATGTGGATTGTCGACATTTAGTTGCACCGACTGGAAAAGATTTTTCACTTGATCTGATTCTGCACGGCGTCCATTAATCAAGTACCTTTGCCTCCCACCAGCCACAATCTATAATATACCAAAAGAAAAAATTATCAAGTACTTACGATACAAGAACAAATCAAGTCATATGATTATGAATCCATAATGACAGTTATCGGCCTCAAACATTTGTATTTAAAAAAATCGGTAATATTTGACCTTTTAGCATCAATAGACTTAAGCAACCGAATAATACAATCTAAAAGTTTGAAGTTCTTAAAAACATTAGAAGCACAACTATACATTTTAAATCGAAGTGCAAATTTCTATACATTTTAAAGTACCTCGCGTGTGACAGTAATTTCGCGGCAATCTTCATATCCAATAGGGCTTCGAGTCCTATCAGAATTATCAAACACAACCGACACCATGGCCTTGGTGATACCAGCTTGTCCTTGTTTGTAAACCAACTCTTGCAAATTCGAAACTCGAACTTGTGACAAATTCTTGATACCTAAGACAAAACAAATGGAGTCTAGGATGTTGGATTTACCCGTTCCATTTAGTCCGGTTATAGCATTGAAAAGTGGATCAAAACCGCGAATAACTGTTCTTGTAGCATATGATTTAAATCCATCTAAACAAACCTCTTTTATGTACATTTTTTTTTTGTTGAAATATTAAATCCCTAGGAATGTGATGAATTTGGATGGAATTTTTTAATGAAAGATAATCTTGATTTATAAAAAGATTATGAAGAGTAATTTTAGGATTTTTCAAACCTTCCGAATTTAAAAGTTTATAAATAAACTGTTTAAATGGCGGGAAAAGTATTGTTTTAGTTTTGTTTATATGATTTTATAGCTGGGCCTGGTAGTTATTCATTCCAATTGGGCTGTTTTAAGCCCACATGATGATCATGGCAATTTTCTATTCTATCTTAATTAAATTTATCTCCACTATATATAAAGAGAGAATCTTAGTGCTTAAAAGCTTTAAAAGGAGAAATATTGAATTATTATTATGCTCTTATGTATTACTTAAAGTGTTGTCTCATAATGTTGTTTTTAAAATTACCCGATTTTTATCATATTTCTTTTTTATAGATTCATTCCAATCTTGGTCTAAATAACGATCCATATTTCAATCCTAATTTGTTATACTTGAACTGGTATAATGTGGTTGTCATCTAAGATAATGATGAAAACTTGACGACGTCAATTGCTAAACATTACACAAAAAACTTAACCTAGTTTTACTTATATAAAGATTTTACTGTCACACGCGAGGTACTTTAAAACTTGACGACGTCAGTAATCTCGTCACTATGCACGGGTACACGCCTAGTTTTACTTATATAAAAAAGTCTTAATATAATTAATTCAGTGGGTTAAGTGTTATAAAATCCATAATTTAAATAATAATAACCCAAATACTAAGAGCATACGATACGCAGACATGAGCACTTGAGCCAAGCGGGAAAACGCCACGGGATGACGCCACAAGCACATCGCCGTTGACGTTTTCAGGTGTCGTGCCGTCGGGACCAGCACAAATGGTCTCGTATTTTGCTTTTTTTTTTTTGTGTTGTATTTGTATTTTAGTAAGTTATGTGTGAGTCAGAGGGTGTACCATAGCACCAGATTTTTATGTTATAGGAGGGAAGGGATGTTTTTGATGTTTTGGTGGATTCTGATATTATGAGAAAAGACGCTAATGTAACAACATTTTTCCCCACAACGCCGACACCATAAGTACCCAGTGCTCTAAGCTTAAATTATTCTATAATACCATACTTATCTTGTAATAAATAAAGGGTTTTTCTAAAGTAACCATTAAATGAATACATTATCTTTAAATAACATTATTTCTATGTAAAACAATGGTAAATATCACAAATTTAGAAATGTATTAACATCAAGTAATTTATAAATATAATATTATTAGTTCATTTAATGCTTCAAAATTTGTGTCACCATAACACAAGTTTGAAAAAAACCCATAAGTAAACTATTTCAAGTTCCTCGTATTTATAATACATTAAAAAAATAAAAATAAAATAAAAAATAAAATCAAGTTAGTATTAACATGACCAATCATGTTCTTACACAAACAAACAAAAAAACGAGTCTCGTAGTAGACTCCGCAGTTTTCTTTATAAGAAAACATGACTAGTAATGCTCCTAATAAGAAAATCTCAATCATTAAAAAAAAAAAAAAAAAAAATCAAATCAAATCCTAAACCAATACCAATACTAATGAAACCTTACAATATATAAAGCATCTATAAGTTAGTTACAAATTAATTGTTTGCATTCATAACACATAAAACCCAACGAAACAATATAAAATAGTACACGAACCAATCACATTTTCCCCCTGTATATTTAAAAACACACTCTCCTATTTTCAAGAACCAACCAACAAACCAACTTCTACAAAAACACTACAAACTCTCATAAACCAACTTCTTTAACCGAAAACCTTTAAATTTCTCATTCTATAAATCATATCACTCGTACCCATTTGATCAATCTTCCAAGATTTCGAAAACCCATATTAAATATATACTTTTTATAAGTTTTCATCATGTCATCATCTAGTTTTGCTTCTCATGGCATGGTTTTAGCGACGGCTATGGCCGCGGTCTCTGGGACCGTCATCCTCCTTGCTTTTCGCCTCCAAAAATCACCCTTTGCTGGAGATGGAGCCACCAAGTTTGCCACTAGTCATAATCCAAGACCATGCATCTATATAGGTTTGTGTTTCTTGTATATATTTTCTTTGACTTTTGGTTGTCATCTTGATGTCCTTGCTTGCAATAGCGGAACTTGAACATTTATTTTGGGGGCCGAATTTATTTTGAAATGGCCGAATTGGAGATTTGTTTGTATTCTTAACTAAATTACCTCTAAAACCTATAATATTTACGCTAGTTGCCGCAACTTTTGGAGGGGCCGGGACCCTCCCTGCCCCTAAAGAGTTCCGCCATTGCTTGCTTGTCTTACGTTCAAACCTCACTAGATAAATTTTTTTGTTATGTTCGGGAAAGGGTTCGGAAAAGGTCACGAGATATTTCAATTAGGTCGTGTATATCTGAGTCAAATAATTGCATTGTCAGAGTTTACTTTTGTTGGTCAACTCTTGGAGTTTTGTTGACTTTTTAATTTTGACTTATTTTTGGTTTTTTGATTAGATGGCAAGAAAAGAGTGAAAAAGAAAAAGAAAGTGCACTTTGCTGAAGATGTGATGGAGCCAAGTGGTAATGGTGAAGAGTTTAGAAAGAGACTTGAAAGTAAGAGTTTAAAAAAGATGAGGACTAATTTGTCATTAGGAAAACATGAAGGGGGTAAAAGGAAAATAAACATGCCTGCCAATAGAGTCGCACTTTATACCGGAATTTTGAGAGATCGTAATGTTCATCGAATTTCATGTTCATGATTAGTCCTTAAAGTTTGTGAGATATACAAGTTTGGTCCTTTATCTTTTGTAGAAGTGCAATATACATCCTTTTCTTGGTTCATGCTTTGTATCATACTTTTGTAATCTTGTTGGTGTAGTCTTGTACAATTTTGAAGAGAGATACAAAGATATTGTATATATTTAAAAGCTTAGTTTTGTATATATATGAGTTGTTGATGGTGTAATATGTTGATCTTGTCAAAGATTTTTGAATGAAGAGAAGCATTTGTTTATATAAATTCACCAACTAAGAGGTCTTTGAAAACTGCATTTTCATTCAATAATTAACAAGGTGTTTGTTTAAGTGTGCATTCAAAGTATTGATTGTATAATTAGTTTATAAATGTCAATGATATATGAGTGACTTTTTGTTAATCTCAAAAGTCATATTATTCCTAAATCCTAAGTATATGTGATCATTTTTAGAGTTTTGCCAAATATAACTTCAAAGTTATATTTAAGAAAAAAATATATGGGAAAGTAATGGCATAATATGTTGTTTAAGAGTAGTTATATGTAAGAAGTCAATGATATTATATTAGTGTACAAAACTAAAAATCATATATGCATATCCGAACACGTTAAAGACTCATTGGTTTCTTATTTGGCTCCTTATGGGTTCAAACCTCGTGGATTAATCGGCCAAAATGTTAGAAACAGTGTTACTAAAAAAAAGTTGAAAACTTGGGAAGTTGCAACGATGGTGAATATAGAGGATATGTGATGTCCTCTTTGTAATCTCGTACAAGACACTCTCATTTATTTTTCGAATGTGGTTTTTCGTTGTAGGTTTGATTAAGGAGAAAGGAGGAGGAGGAGGAAAAAAAAAAAAAACTACTATACATCCTCATACCGAATGTTGGTAACTCTTGTATGAGTTTCATCATGTCTTTAAAGGCTCACAAGCGTCTGGCTAGAGTGGCTGTGGCAAAATTTTTATTCGGGGCTACAGTTTATTATATATGACAGGAAAGGAATAATAGATTTTTTAAGAAGAAGTTGCGACAAGTGGATCAAGTATTTGATAAATCTTCTCAACCACGCATCATGAAACTAATGACTCTCAAGTTTAAAGACTCGGCATATGTGGCTCGAATGAATGATGAATGGAATCTTGATAATAGTAACTAGTGTTTGGTTATAGGTTGTGTAATCTAGATGTTCTGACGACTTCCATCAGAAGAGGCCATCAGATAGACTAATGGTTATTGAACACTAGTTGTCTTTGATTTATTATTATTTTTAATAAATTCATCGGGATAACCTTTAAAAAAAACACGATTAACAATGAAATAAAAAGTTATGATTAGTAATTTTTTTTTTTTTTTCCTTTTTTGATAACCATGATTTTTGACTATTTGACCGACTAAACACATATTAATATGTGATGTGAACACCTTAGATGCACAGCATCCGAGTATGGCATACAATTTTATATGTCTGAATTTGAGCCTTTTTTGAAGAAATGTAGAGAATAAGGGGTAAAATGAAAGAAAATTAATATAACAACCAATGATTTTTATCATGTTATGTTTGGAAGTAGTTGAGATTTCAATATTTTGCCCGATTCAAAGCAAGTCCCTACCGTTCAATTTTCTTTCATCTTTGTACTCAAAGAGACAACCTTTTCTAACCTGTCCTTTTCTTTTGCACTTCCATTCTTCTTGGAAAAAGAGTAGATCAATTTTGTGATGTAACCATGTGAAGATGCCACCTATTTGTATTTGAACATATATGAAGATGCCAACATATCATGCTCGTAAGAGTGGTCGGTGTAGTCGGTAAGAAACTGTGTACACTTTTATTAATAAAATCAGATTATAATGACAATAAATAAAATTAGCAGAAATAAAAAAACAGTAAATTAAATAACAGACAGAACGGGGTAGAAGTAGAAGACAGACACTATAGAACGTTAATTAAAGAAAAGCAGTAAAGGTCGTGGCAAGTGGCTCGTGTTTAACACGATTCCCTTAAAACATATTCGCCGTCTGTTTCCCAGGGTACAACTGCCAAAGCTGATGTACAGCCGGACGTGACAAACTTGTCTGAAAGATCACGGAAGCAACTTGCGTTTCTGATCGAATGAATTGCTGGAAATCGGCTGCAGAGGAGTTACATTTTTCTGTGTATTAAAACCGAATGAGAGGTGTTTAATTTATAGGCTATACCTATCTTGGTCACCAAGAAAGATATCTGCCAAATAATACACAGATATGCAAATCTGTTAAATATTAAACACGGGTTTATTATCTTCCATTTATTTAAAATGATTCTATTTAACTTGTTTACAAAGTTCAAATCAGTTCCAAAAATAAATAGACACAAAATCTGGAAATAATGAACACAAAATCTGGAAATAATGACAACGAAATCTGCAGCAAAAAGATACGCAGGTATGCGAGATTTCGGAGCTGCATTCGTGTCCGCATGTCGCGTGAGTTCAGAAGCTTCGAACTCATTTTGGCCCAAAAATCTAGAAATCTGCAACCCCCCCGTGCGCGCGCGCACGCATGTGTTGTAGTACAACAAACAAATCATTTTGAAGGTTCATATCAAGATTTCTATATAAACACACTCCCACTTCCTTTTCTAGGCGATGTGGGATGTGTTTATTTTTCCAAATTTTGTGTTTCACGTGTCTCACTTTGAGACACGATGTCTCATTCATATTAACTCCATTTTGGACATACTTTAGCTCGTTGCGAAGCTCTCGTTGCGAAGCTCTCGTCGAGGAGAACGCAAAGCTACCAAGAAATATAAATATATATAACATATACATATATTAAATAGTGTCCAAAATTTACAAAAACTCATTTTGCAAAACTATTTTTCCAACAATCCCCCACATGAATAGAAATCGGTCGAAAACACACGAAAGTTTCGGTGAAATTTCTGCGGTTAAGTCTTGCATAGGATAGGTAGGTGTAACCCTTTGAACCTTCCCTTGTGAGATGCACTTAGTCTCCTAGATCTGAGTAGACCCGATGTCCTTGAACTCATCATCCATTTACGTAGACGACATTACACTTCACACAAGACTCTCCCTGACACTGTCAAGTCCTCATAGTCGTATTCGTTATGGTCATGAATACTGGCCTGGTTCTGCAAGAGCTCTTAGGAATTGCGCCCCCACATTTCCCTTCGAAGCGACCCCACTTCTCTCTCACATAGGTGATTTCATCTTGAATCATTAAATATGTTTTGTGATTTCATCTTGAATCATTATGCTTTGTGATTTCATCCTGAATCATTAAAGCCATATGTTTAACCTCTCAACAAGTCACATTTGTTATAGGAATGGACTAGGAAGTTACAATATTTAGTAACTTCCCCACATTGACGTGACTTCCCCCACATTTCTATGATTAGGTTGTCCTATTGAACCCAGATCTTGGGATCTCCAGTCCACTGGGTTAGTTTTTCCTTCATAGAAACTCATTCCTTCAAGGGCTTTTGTCCCATTCCATTAGACGACTTACTAACTAACTCTCTGCTTAAGCCTTTCGTAAGCGGATCCGCGATGTTATCCTTTGACTTCACATAGTCAATTGTGATAACTCATGTTGAGAGTAGTTGTCGTATCGAATTATGTCGACGACGGATATGTCTGAACTTTCCATTATACATTATGCTATGAGCTCTGCCAATTGCCGATTGACTATCACAATGTATACTAATGGCCGTTACCAGTTTAGGCCACCTTGGTATGTCCTCTACGAATTGACGTAGTCATTCCGCCTCTTGTCCGCATTTATCTAACGCGATAAATTCTGATTCCATCGTGGACTTAGCTATAACAGTTTGCTTGGAATACTTCCAAGGTATAGCCGCTCCTCCTAGTGTAAACACATATCCACTAGTCGATCTAGAATCCTTTATGTCAGATATCCAATTTGCATCACTGTATCCTTCGATAACAGCTGGATATCGATCATCATGAAGTCCATAATCGCGACTGTATCTCAAATAGTGAAGTACCCTAGTCATAGCTGCCCAATGTGCATAGCTTGAGTTACTAGTATACCTACTTAGCCTGCTAACAACATATGCTAAGTCAGGTCGGGTACCTGTCATTAAGTACATTAACATGCCAATAATTCTTGAATACTCTAATTGGGCAACACCTAAGCCTCTATTTTTAGATAGATGCTTACTGGTGTCAATTGGAGTTCTAGCTAGGCCGGAATCCCCCGCATTTTGAGTATTAAGAATTTTGTCCACATAATGTGCTTGACTTAACACAAGTCCATTTTGAGTTCGTATGATCTTTATTCCCAGGATCACATCAGCCAAACCCATATCCTTCATGTCAAACTTTGATTTCAACATGTCTTTAGTAGATTTGATCATCTTGTCGTTACTGCCAACGATAAGCATATCATCAACATATAAACACAAGATTACATATCCACTATTTGTGTCTTTGACATAAACACATTTGTCGCATTCATTAATTTTGAATCCACTCTCTAGCATGGCGTGGTCAAATTTTTGATGCCATTGTTTGGGAGCTTGCTTTAAGCCATATAATGACTTAACAAGCCTACAAACTTTGTTCTCTTGTCCAGGAGGAATGAAACCCTCGGGTTGATTCATGTAGATTTCTTCTTCTAAATCTCCGTTTAGAAATGCCGTTTTCACATCCATTTGGTGAACTTCCAAATTTCTTAAAGCGGCAATAGCAAGTATCATCCTAATCGAGGTTATTCGCGTAACAGGCGAATATGTATCAAAGTAATCAAGACCTTCTCGTTGTCTAAATCCTTTGATTACTAATCTTGCTTTATACTTGTCAATGGTGCCATCGGCTTTCATCTTCTTCTTGAAGATCCATTTATAGCCTAGTGGTTTACAACCAGGAGGTAAATCCACGAGCTCCCAAGTATGGTTTTGTAAAATAGAATCTATTTCACTTTTAATGGCTTATTTCCATTGAGGCCCTTCTGAGGAAGTAACCGCTTCTCGGTATGAAGTAGGTTCGTTTTCAACCATAAAAGAAATAAAATCGGGTCCAAATGATTTCTCGGTTCTTGCCCTTTTGCTTCTTCTAGGTTCAACCTCTTCTTCCTCAGTTTGATCTTGTCTCTCATCTTGGAGATCATTATAATCTCGTTGTCTCTTATCTTGGACAACTTCGTCATCTATTCTAGATGAACTTCCAGTTTCCTTCGTTAAACAAGGAAATATAGTTTCAAAGAATGAAGCATTCCTTGATTCCATTAATGTACCCTTTTGTATATCCGGATTTTTCGAATCATGTACAATGAAACGATAAGCACTGCTATTCTTAGCATATCCGATGAATATACAATCCACAGATTTAGGTCTAATCTTTTGGGCCTTGGGAGTAGGTATAGCTACCTTTGCTAGACACCCCCACACTCATAAGTACTGATATGATGGTTTTCTTCCCATCCATAATTCATAAGGGGTCTCTTCTTTTTCCTTACGAGGTATCTTATTTAAAAGATAAGTAGCCGTTAGAATGGCTTCCCCCCACATGTCCTAGCTTAAACCAGAACTTATTAACATGGCATTAACCATTTCTTTCAAGGTACGGTTCTTCCTTTCGACAATACCGTTCTGCTGAGGTGAATAGGGAGCAGTGAACTCGAGTCTAATTCCATGTTTCGCACATAGATCAGCAAACGGAGACACATATTCACCTCCTCTATCACTTCGTACCACCTTGATTTTCTTACTAAGTTGATTCTCAAATTCGTTTTTTTATAGAACAAACTTGTCTATAGCTTCATCTTTACTTTTCAGTAAGTAAACGTAGCAATACTTTGTACAATCATCAATAAACATGATAAAGTACTTATTGCCTCCTTTTGTGGGTAGTGATTTCAAATCACATATGTCAGTGTGTATCATATCAAGTGGTTTGGTTTTTCGTTCAAACGATTTGAAAGATGATCTTGTAAGTTTGGCTTCAACACAAGTTTCACATTTATATTTTGAGTCAATATGGAAATTAGGTATGCAATTAAATTTAATCAAACGTCGCATTGAATTAAAATTTACATGTCCAAGACGGCCATGCCACATATTAGAAGACTCAATCAAGTAAGCAGAAGAAGTCATTTTATTGATAGCATTCTTAACAACCATTACATTGAGTTTAAACATACCATTCAGGGCATATCCCCTACCAACATACACTTGATTCTTAGAAAGAACAAACTTATCAGACTAAAAAACAAGACGAAAACCAAACTTGTTCAACAGCCAACCAGACACAAGATTCTTGCAAATCTCTGGAACATACAAGACTTTAGTCAACTTGAGCTCTTTCTCGGACGTCATCTTCAAGATTACATCTCCTTCGCCCTTGATTTCAGCAGTTGCAGAGTTGCCCATGTACAGCTTCTCTCCACTATCAACCGCTCTGAAAGAGTGAAACATACTCTTGTCAGCACACACATGACGGGTAGCCCCAATATCCACCCACCATTCCCTGTTGTTGGAACCTACCATGTTAACTTCAGAGATCATGGCAATGACATCAGACACCATAGCAATCATGTCCACATCTTCATTCACCATATTAGCCTGGCGTGGAGTCAACCGCTTCGGCATCTTACAGTTAGCAGCACGGTGACCTAGCTGATCACAATTGAAACACACCCCTTGGAACTTCTGTTTCACAATTGCAGCTTTAGGAGCAAGGTAATCAGACTTCCCTTTGCCGCGTATACGTATTTTTCTGAGCCAGCTTGTTGTCCTCTTCAATACGAAGACGAACGACCAAGCCTTCAACACTCATCTCCTTTCACTTATGCTTCAGATAGTTCTTGAATTCTACCCAGCTTGGAGGTAACTTTTCAATAATAGCAGCAACTTGAAAAGTTTCACTCAAAGTCATTCCCTCAGCATGAATGTCGTGTTGCAAAACCTGCAGATCTTGAACCTGACTCATCACATTCTTTGAATCAACCATCTTGTAATCCAAAAAACGAGCTACCACGAACTTCTTTGTACCAGCATCATCAGTTTTGTACTTACGTTCCAATGACTCCCATAATTCTTTGGCAGTCTTGGTCTTGCAGTACACGTTGTACAAAGAATCAACTAAACCATTCAGAACATAGTTGTGACACAAAAAGTCTGAATGTTTCCATGCTTCCAAGGCTTGAACAGCCTGTTGATTAGAGGATTGACCTTCTGCAGGAGGTTCCACGTTAGGTGGGTTCTCTTTTAAGAACCGCGCAAGGTTCATAGTAGTGAGATAGAAAAACATCTTCTGTTGCCACCTCTTGAAATTCTTCCCATTGAATTTCTCTGGTTTCTTAGCATGATTAGCAACCGTGTTGGTAACTGGCGCACCAGGTACGTTCACAGGAGTAGTCACATGAGAGGTTGTGGTGTTTGTCATCCTGAAAGATCAAACACAAACTGTTTTAAATGGTGTCTACTTGTACCAGATCTGATTCAACAAAACTCTAGCTTGGTTTTGATGGATCGAGTGAATCAGTTTAATAGAAACTCTATCTTGGTTTCGTTAAAACTGATAATAAAACTGCTTAAAAAAACGTTATAGATCTGTTAATCCAAATCTGTAGGTTAAAAACTGTTTAATAGAAACTGATTTGCAAAGAAGCTCAACAAGGTTTCGACAAAAACAGTTATAAAAGTTTGTTAAGAATTAATCCGATTTTTAACAAAGTGTTATAAATTCGGTTAAACCGAATCTGTTTTAAGACTGTAGGAAACTGTGTACACCTTTATTAATAAAATCAGATTATAATGACAGTAAATAAAATTAACAGAAATAAAAAACAGTAAATTAAATGACAGACAGAACGGGGTAGAAGTAGAAGACAGACACTATAGAACGTTAATTAAAGAAAAGTAGTAAAGGTCGTGGCAAGAGGCTCATTTTTAACACGATTCCCTTAAAACATATTCGCCGTCTGTTTCCCAGGGTACAACTGGCAAAGCAGATGTACAGCCGGACGTGACAAACTTGCCTGAAAGATCACGGAAGCAACTTGCGTTTCTGATCGAATGAATTGCTGGAAATCGGTTGCAGAGGAGTTACGTTTTTCTGTGTATTAAAACCGAATGAGAGGTGTTTAATTTATAGGCTATACCTATCTTGGTCACCAAGAAAGATATCTGCCAAATAATACACAGATATGCAAATCTGTTAAATATTAAACACGGGTTTATTATCTTCCATTTATTTAAACCGATTCTATTTAACTTGTTTACAAAGTTCAAATCAGTTCCAAAAATAAATGGACACAAAATCTGGAAATAATGACAACGAAATCTGCAGCAAAAAGATACGCATGTATGCGAGATTTCGGAGCTGCATTCGTGTCCCAGGTCACGTGAGTTCAGAAGCTTCAAACTCATTTTGGCCCAGAAATCCAGAAATCTGCAACCCCCCCCCCCTACGCGCGCGCACGCAAGTGTTGGAGTAAAACCAACAAATCATTTTGAAGGTTCATATCAAGATTTCTATATAAACACACTCCCACTTCCTTTTCTAGGCGATGTGGGATGTGTTTATTTTCCCAAATTTTGTGTTTCACGTGTCCCACTTTGAGACACGATATCTCATTCATATTAACTCCATTTTGGACATACTTTAGCTCGTTGTGAAGCTCTCGTCGAGGAGAACGCAAAGCTACCAAGAAATATAAATATATATAACATATACATATATTAAATAGTGTCCAAAATTTGCAAAAACTCATTTTGCAAAACTATTTTTCCAACAATCCCCCACATGAATGGAAATCGGTCGAAAACACACGAAAGTTTCGGTGAAATTTCTAAGGTTAAGTCTTGCATAGGATAGGTAGGTGTAACCCTTTGAACCTTCCCTTGTGAGATGCACTTAGTCTCCTAGGTCTGAGTAGACGCGATGTCATTGAACTCATCATCCATTTACGTAGACGACATTACACTTCACACAAGACTCTCCCTGACACAGTCAAGTCCTCATAGTCGTATTCGTTATGGTCATGAATACTGGCCTCGTTCTGCAAGATCTCTTAGGAATTGCGCCCCCATATTTCCCTTCGAAGCGACCCCACTTCTCTCTCACATAGGTGATTTCATCTTGAATCATTAAAAACATATGTTTTGTGATTTCATCTTGAATCATTATGCTTTGTGATATCATCCTGAATCATTAAAGCCATATGTTTAACCTCTCAACAAGTCACATTTGTTATAGGAATGGACTAGGAAGTTACAATATTTAGTAACTCCCCCACATTGACGTGACTTCCCCCACATTTCTATGATTAGGTTGTCCTATTGAACTCAGATCTTGGGATCTCCAGTCAACTGGGTTAGGTTTTCCTTCATAGAAACTCATTCCTTCAAGGGCTTTAGTCTCATTCCTTTAGACGACTTACTAACTAACTCTTTGCTTAAGCCTTTCGTAAGCGGATCCGCGATGTTATCCTTTGACTTCACATAGTCAATTGAGATAACTCATGTTGAGAGTAGTTGTCATATCGAATTATGTCGACGACGGATATGTCTGGACTTTCCATTATACATTATGCTATGAGCTCTGCCAATTGCCGATTGACTATCACAATGTATACTAATGGCCGTTACCGGTTTAGGCCACCTTGGTATGTCCTCTACGAATTGACGTAGCCATTCCGCCTCTTGTCCGCATTTATCTAACGCGATAAATTCTGATTCCATTGTGGACTTAGCTATAACAGTTTGCTTGGAAGACTTCCAAGATATAGCCGCTCCTCCTAGTGTAAACACATATCCACTAGTCGATCTAGAATCCTTTATGTCAGATATCCAATTTGAATCACTGTATCCTTCGATAACAGTTGGATATCAATCATAATGCAGTCCATAATCACGACTGTATCTCAAATAGTGAAGTACCCTAGTCATAGATGCCCAATGTGCATAGCTTGGGTTACTAGTATACCTACTTAGCCTGCTAACAGCATATACTAAGTCAGGTCGGGTACCTGTCATTAAGTACATTAACATGCCAATAATTCTTGAATACTCTAATTGGGCAACACCTAAGCCTCTATTTTTAGATAGATGCTTACTGGTGTCAATTGGAGTTCTAGCTAGGCCGGAATCCCCCGCATTATGAGTATTAAGAATTTTGTCCACATAATGTACTTGACTTAACACAAGTCCATTTTGAGTTCGTATGATCTTTATTCCAAGGATCACATCAGCCAAACCCATATCCTTCATGTCAAACTTTGATTTCAACATGTCTTTAGTAGATTTGATCATCTTGTCGTTACTGCCAACGATAAGCATATCATCAACATATAAACACAAGATTACATATCCACTATTTGTGTCTTTGACATAAACACATTTGTCGCATTCATTAATTTTGAATCCACTCTCTAGCATGGCGTGGTCAAATTTTTGATGCCATTGTTTGGGAGCTTGCTTTAAGCCATATAATGACTTAACAAGCCTACAAACTTTGTTCTCTTGTCCAGGAGCAATGAAACCCTCTGGTTGATTCATGTAGATTTCTTCTTCTAAATCTCCGTTTAGAAATGCCGTTTTCACATCCATTTGGTGAACTTCCAAATTTCTTAAAGCGGCAATAGCAAGTATCATCCTAATCGAGGTTATTCGCGTAACAGGCGAATATGTATCAAAGTTGTAGAAAACTAGAAGGGGGGTTGAATAGTTTACCAATTAAAAAACTTTGTTTTGAAACTTATTGAAAGATCAATTGATATTGATCTTTGGATATGTTGATGAAATATGCAAGTAATATGTAAAGAGTTAATAAGGAAAGAAATGATCAAACCACAACAAGTTGTTTATAGTGGTTCGGTCTACAAGGACTCTATTTCCTTGCCCTACTCCACTCCCCGAGTCTCTCACTCGAGAGTTTAACTTCACTATTCAACAAGCTCCTTTCACCGGCAGAGAAAACCTTTACACTTCGCTTACACAATTTCCGACACTAAGCTAGATGTCGAGTTCTTTCCAAGGGTACAACTACTCCCACACACAATGTATTTTGAGGACTAAAATACTAACCACTCACACTCACAAGATTATGATGGTTTAATACAACAATGAAGTATGAATCAACACTAGATCATACAACACTAAACAAACAAGACTTCCAACTTCTTGTTTGAAGCTTGAATGTGACTTGATCTTCTTTGCTACAAAAGAGATCACTACTATGATATGAAACAGAGTTAGAAAGGTTAGAGAGAAGATATGTATGAGAGTATAATAGAAAGGGATGAAAAACTACTTGGCTTGGCATTGCTATTTATAGCCAAAATGGACAGGAGCGTCCACGGACCGCGGAACCCTTAAAAGGGTTCCGCCCGTGTACCAATTTGGTATCGCCGGGTCTGACAGCCAAGATATCAAATCTTGCCAAAGTCAACTCTATCTAAGTGAGATTGTGCAAGATATGAAGAGTACAAATCCACACAAAATATCTAATGAAATCTTTCAATGATTTCCATGATGCATCACATGATGTCATATGTTGTATTTCTATTTTTAGAAATATGCAAGTACTTAAGTAGTGTTTGGTTTTAAGAACCTAACACATTCTAAAAACTATTATAATACATAATGATTAGAGTCATATCAAGATGTCACTAATCATAAATGTAAATGCTTGAATGATGAATATATTGTTTAAAAAAGCTTGTTTTAATATCTATTAAACTTGACAAGCTTTAAGCTTTTATACAAATTAAATTTACTTTTGTCGTTAACAAAACTTAGGTAAAGATCAAAAAGATAAATAACGTTTAATGACGATATTTGTATTAACAATCTCCCCCTTTTTGTTGAGGACAAAATATAAATTTTATTTTTATAAAAGATACAAAGTTTGTGCAAGAGTTATAAAAATATTAGTTTTAGAACTTGAAAAGAAAATGATAATGCAAGTGTATGATGTTTGACTTTTTCTGAAAGTCAAAGTATTCACTAGTTGATGCATGATGTATCCTGTTTGACTTTTTCAGAAAGTCAATGTCAGTTTGACTTTTTCAGAAAAGTCAAAATATAATCAAGTTCTATATTTTCTCCCCCTTTTTGTCTCAACAAAAAAAGAAGAGGCGATGCGAAATGTAATGAGCCCGAGCCATTATCTCCCCCTTGATCAAAGCTCCCCCTAAATTGGGTGCTTAATGGGAAGATACATGGATTGTGAAAATAAAGCTACAAAAAGATGTTAGTAATAATGATTATTCACAAGCATTTCCAAACACTATGTAAAATCACCAACACTATAATAAAAACACCATTCATTAGTTAAAATTTTCATAAATAAAGATCATGAAATGTGAACACAATGATGTGTTTTAGTACAATAAAAAGAGAAAATTCCTAGAAAAAGAATAACTAGAAATGCTAATCTATGACCATCCTAGTTAGATGGTGGATGAGAAAGAGCGTTGAGGCGCTCAAGAATATGATTGAGGATGAACCTCATTTCCTCTTGGAAGTCATGGACCATAACCCGGGTCCTTTCCACGGTTTGGGTCGTTTGCTCACAAGTTGAGCAACCATGCCTAGGGGGTAGTATGTTTGGGAAGGTTGTGGTGGTGGTATGGTAGATGTGTTGGTGGTGTTGGGAATGTTTGGGGTGGTCATGATGGAGGCAAGCAAAGCACTTTGCATTTGCATAGTCTCACTTAAGTGAGAATCCACCATGCCTTTGAATTGGTGGAGGTTGTGGAGTTCCGCTTGAATCTCCTCTCTAGTGAGATTGGCATCCCACATGCACTCGTCAATGTCCTCAAGATGAGGGGACATTGATGTTGGGAGTGGATGATCCCCATATAAAGGACCATGAATGTCTTTGTAAATGGGGTGGAAGAGAAGAGGTTTTGGCCCTAGTGGGGCGTTTGGGTCAAAAGATAACCTTGGTGATTCATGAGCTATTTGCTCAATTGTGCCAAAGGATGGCAATGGTGGTGGATGATTTGGCCTAGGAGGCAAGTCATCCAAGTCCTCCAAGAAAGGATTTGGTGAAGTTGGTGGAGTGGAGAATAACTCCATAGGCATGAGAGTAGGAGACCTTGGTGGTGAAGGTGGTGAGGGTGTTTTGGATGTTTGGATGGGTGCCGGTGGAGGTGAAGTTGGTGTTTTTGTAGGTGGTGGAGTGGTGATCACAATGTGTGATTGATTTGGTGTAGCCAAGGTAAGACTTGTATCATCTCGGATTGGAGATGAGATTGTGAGTGGAGAAGACTCGGATGAGGAGCTGAGGTTAACGAAGCAACAAGGCCTCACACTAATTCTAGCGGTCTTCTTGCAAGGTTTTGGAGATGATTTTGTCATTTTTGACTTTGGTTTTTCTTTGCTAGATGATAGTAAGAATGAAGAAGGTGTGAGGATGATCATGGTAAAACCTCTTAATTTATAGAAGTGAAAAATTATGGAGAAATGTGTTTGATTTGATGTTAAACCATTGAAGAGATGAGGTTCCTAATGATTTGGAAGTGGGTTGAATGCTAGTCATATCACCCAAGTCAATCCATTCAAGAGAGATGGAGTGAAGAAGAAAAGATTTGCAATAAATGTGTTCTAATGAGTGGAATTTCCTAACAATCAGATCACCCACGGATTTGAAGGTACCAAAAATTTGGTTCCTTCCTTTATGCCAAAGGGCTCCTTGGGTGGATTTTTCAATTTTTTGATTTTTGGTAGGAAATGGATTTCTTATATACCTAAGTGAAGTATACTAGTTCTAATAAGAGTATAAACTAGTTAAGATTGATTTATAAGCAATGGATGGTAATTTGGAATCACGAAAGAGTCGAAATTCAGAAAATTACCTGGAGGATCCACGGCACCAAAATCATACATGGCCGGAACCCTAAAAAGGGTGCCGTCTGGTCCGCCTGTACAGGTACGGCGGTACCATTTTACATAATGGACGGTACCAATTCATTGGTGCCGTCTGGTCCGTGGAGTGCAGAAAACAAGACAGAGTATGTTTTTAGGTGTCGGGCACACCTGAAATTTTTCTCAAAAGGTGTTATACTAAACATTTCTAGTTATGAAAAGTAAATAACACATGTATAAACATAGTGGAGCAAAGATTTTGAGCAAGGCTTATTGATTTTCACATTATAGTGAAAATGGGTAAAATTTGATAGCATACTTGTGCTATCCCCCTGCATAAGATTGTTAGCATACATCAGTTTTAGAAGTTATATTATCATCCTACAAGATAAAAACAACTAAATAGTATCAAACATTACTGATAATGTATTGTTCCAAACACTCCTTAAAGTACCCTCATTTGTCCAACTTCTTGTAAATCTTGTTCATCATCCTACCAAGGCACTTGAACATTCCTTTAGTTTGCTTGAATTCCGCTGATTCATTTTCAATCTTGGGAAGAGACGCATAATACTCGTGAGGTGGGAGACGAGAGCTTGGAAGACCATCCTTGGAGCTATTTGATGATGATGATGATGGAGTTGGAGGTTTTGCTCTCTTGCCTTTTGTCTTAGCAACTCGTTCATCACTCAAAGGTACAAGGATGTGAGGGATGAGCTCATAGTGAAGGTGCATCCCTTTTGGGGTTGGTGGAATTGGTGCAAAGTTTCTATAGAGACGGGTGAAAAGCATCCCGTATGGAAGAGCAACCGATCCTTGAGTTGGAATATCAATCATTCTCCTAGCTATGTAATAGGCTAAATTGAATGGTTGTCGGGTAGACAAGTTGTAGAGCATGTGACAAAGGCAAGCGTTTATGTGATCCCTATTTCCTATGGTGCTAATGACGTTGGCTCTAAGTAGCTCCTCCCATTTCTTAAATTCGGGCTTAAGTTCATTTAGCTCCATTCCATATGGATCTCGGCTTACCTCTTTTCCCTTTCGGGTAACACGGGTTGTATCACCCTTTGGGTTAAATAGGTGTTCACGGATAACATCCTTATCGGCCAAACGGGTTTGGTAGGGAGAAGTGCGGTCATTGATTGCATCAAGAGCGGTGAGAGACCACTTATCCGTGTAGACACAAGTTCCTCGGTTGGGAATTCCTAGTACTTGAGCAAAGTTGCTTAAGGTGATGGTGTAGTCGTTTTGATTTATTCTAAGACAAAATTCATCATCGTCTTCATCACTAAAGCCGGCCACACTAGCATAGAATTCTAACACAAACCTAGGACAAATTGGTTCATCGATGTCAAGAAGACAATCGAATTTAATGGCGGCTAGTTCTTCACGAAGATTGGTATGTTCAAGGAAGGATGAGTGAATGGTTCTACCCTCATGGAAATACCTTGATTCTAGACCCTTAAATATTTCTACTTGATCCTTGGTAAGTCCTTTGGTTTTGTGGTGTTTGGGAATGTAGTTAAGGGTGTCTTTGTGATCATAGAATCTTGCGGCTACCATGGTTATTCCTAAGGACAAGAATTGATATGTTAAAACTGAGAATAAACTTTAACGTTTTGGTTCTAGTGTGTGCCTATATGAAAACAATTTGGAGTTGCGGTTATCTCGACTCATTTTATGCACAAAAATGGTTTTAGTGGGGTGTTTGGCAAATACCATGAGATAACCCAAATGCTCCTAATTCAATGTGGCTTCATTTGAATATACCCAGGAATGCATATTAGTTATGCAATACCTTTAGTATTCAAGAGCATGCAAGTGATGAAAGTCTAACGTTTCTATTTGTATTTAACAATGAAAAATTGTTTTCCTACAAGTGAGAAGCTTTTCAAAAATTTTGACATGGGGTGTTTGGTTATTTGAATAAGGCCTTATATTCATTATCTATTAATTAGTGGGAAACATGATTTGTTTATGCAATATGATAATGTAGTACTTAATTTTAATGACTAGTTATGCAATTTGCCAATTGAATTCATATTTAGTATAAAAGCATACATAAAACCCCATGTAATGATTTTTGATAGTTTTGTGCATAAATAAGAATCCTAGACTCAGAATTGAGAGATAAAATGTAGTTAGGATACTTACAATGATGTTATCTTCTGTGATTAGTGAGAGGGATGGTGTCAATAATGAGCTTGGTTTAAGTTTTACACGTTTTGGTAAAGTGGGTTTTGAGGAAGAAGATGTTTTGTAGGTAGTATTTTTGCTTCTGTAGACACCACGGACCAGACGGTACCAAAATTTTGGTTCCGTCCTTGTTGTCGTTTGGTACCGTGGCTACAGTAGCAGATATAAAACAAAATTGTTTTGGTTTGACAATTCTAATGTTTTAGGCTGTGTTTATCCTACATGTTTGGTTCCATTAACCCTAAACCAAGTCTAAGAAGATTAAAAGGTTCTCGTTTAAGAGGCTTAGTTAAGATGTCGGCAATGTTGTCTTCAGAGGATACTTTCTCAATTGAAATGTTCCCTTTTTGAACATTGTCACGAAGAAAGTGATGACGGATTTCAATATGCTTTGTACGAGCATGTTGAATGGGATTCTTGCTGAGATCGATGGCTCATTTGTTGTCGCAAAGTATCACAATGTCGTTGAGATGAATTCCGTAATCTACGAGAGCTTGCTTCATCCAAAGAGCTTGTTGACATGCCTTTCCGGCTGAGACGTACTCAGCTTCAGTAGTTGAGATGGCTAAGGCCGTTTGCTTCTTTGCAAACCATGAGGTGAGACAATGTCCAACAAAAGTGCAAATACCACTTGTACTTTTTCTATCGACATAGTCACTGATCACCTCAGAACAGTCAAGTTTAATCACACAAGCTAACCACTTGTGAATGGTCAACCGTAATAAACTTAAAACAGCTCAGAAAGCAATACAATTAAGATCAGAGGAATATAGTGGATTCCTGGGTCGTTAAGTCCCACGGAGACTGAATGGTGTTTCAAAACTTTCAGATGATAGAATGATCACTAAGGATAGTGATCAGTAAGGATTTTGATGAATAATTACACTACTGATTGATTGGAATGATATTTAGATACAGAATTGATAAGCACAACAATCAGATTAAAGAAACGTAAATACGTCACGTTTAATAAACTACGTAACATATAAAATAAAACGTGAGTTTTAAGAAATAAAAGGCCTAAAAATATGAAAATGATATTTTTGGAATCCTAAAAATAAAAGAAAATTATTGGAAAAAGAAAATTATTTTTATGACTATTTATTTAATTATTATTAATTAAAAACTATTTTTTAACTATTTAATAATACCCTAAAATATAAGAAAATATGAAATAAAGCTAGAAAAGTGAAATTATGACTTAGAAAAATCTAAAATATTATAAAACTAATTTTAAAACTGAAAATATATTTTTTAGACTTTTTATGTATTTATTATGAATTTAATACTATTTAAAACTAATTAAAATGCTAGAAAATACTATTTAAACTAAGAAAATTATGGAAAAATATTTTTTTGGCTTTTTATATTTATTTTAATCTAGGAAAATTGAAAACATTTTTTTTAAACTTTTTCTGATTTATTTGGATTAAATGCTAATTAAAAATGCTAGAAAATGACATAAAATGCAGAAAAATAGCAAATGAACAGTGAAAAATATGAAAACTTCCAGATAAGTCTAAAATAATACTGAGAATCAAGGAAAAATGACAGAAACTACTTTGAAGATCAGGAACTATGATTTGGGCACACAACTAATATGAATAAGCACTTGAAATTAAGCTAAAAGCCTCAATAAGCTACCACTAATGAACCAAAGGTTGAATAAGCTATAAATAAGTTATGGAAACTTAGAATAAGCAACAACAACAAGAAAAACACACTGAATAAGTACAAATAAGGAATAAGCAAAACGGGAGTTTTGTGAAAAAAAGCTTAAAAGAAGCTAATGAATAAGCAGTTAATAAGCTAAGTAGAGATAAACTAGTATTTTTCTAATTAAGATGAGCAGCTAAAATTTAATATCCCAAAAGCTTATATCCTAAATCCTAATGGTAAGATCACAATGAAATTACAAAGTTTATTCAAAAACTGCTACTAGGAAATTTTGACTTTTTAAATAATGAATTAGTTTGACTTTGATGAACTTCTAATGATCCTAGATGATCTAATTTAGTGTATTAGGCTAATATGAGAATGATTTTAGCTAGATAAACAACTTTTAAGCTAGTATGTATGATTATACATTCTAAATTTCCAACAGTTAGCAAGTAAAATGATATTAACAATGATTTTGACTTTCTATTAAACTAGGACTAGTTTTTATGGTTTGACTGAGCTAATATATCCTATTGTGACTTAGAATAACAATAAACAACCACACAATTGGTCTCTAGCATGCTTAATTCAGCAAATCCAAACATCCCTTATGTAGACTGTTTTGAGAATTTAAACACTAAAACAAATTTTTAATCTAAGTAACCTATTTATTATCTTTAATTAATTATAATAAGACAGTATTAGACTAAAATTAACATACCTTAAACATATAAATTATGAAATGCAAATTTTTAGAAAATAGCTTACAAACTGAGTTCATGCACAGGACAGGGAACCAAGGACTGAGAATCACTCCTATAGCTTCCCAAGAAGCTCTAAACCAATAAGCAATCCAAAATCAGCTCTTCACCTGTTTCTTTATCATGTCTCCATAGGATTTTTTATTTTTTTCACTAATTTCTTGGTATTTTTGGGAATTTCTTTTTCTTGAAACTAAACTGAGTTTAAATGGTTCTACAAGCTTAGAAAAGCTTTAATAAAAGCTTATATAAGCTTATAAGTACTTAACAACAACTGATAACAACATTCAACTTAACATGAGATTTCTGATAACGCTACACGCGTCGTTCGGGGTCAAGGAAACTTCCTTTTCTTCGAGCAAGTTTTATAACACCCTAGGCAGTGAACCTAATCGTTGTAGTGTAGTAATTAGGGTAAGCCACGGGTATTGATATCGTTCTCTAGGGGAATAGGAATGCTAGTAGGGAGTTACTACGCTAAGGTTAAGGTTGAGGAAGATTATTTTTTATCTTTTTATATTTTATGAAAATGGAAAGGTACGAATCTCGAGTATTGGATTTGGGGGGTTGGTATTTCTACCGATTACTTCTACTATTATCTAATTATCTAAACTAAGGTTGTGGGAGTCTATGTCTAATTAATGTGTGCTCGTATGATAGTTTAAAGATGTGTTTACTTAGTTTGTATTACTCCTTAATTATCTCCTATTGATGGTTGAGTGTCACGTCTTATTCCTAGTTGCGTTGTGTTTCTAAAGTTGTAGGGTATGCGTTTCTCCCTAACTCTTTGAACTTACCAAAGGGTCTTGTCTACAAATCCACTTAGAGATTATAGACTCCTACTCTAAGGCACTCTTCGGATGTTTTAGCCTACAATCACTCAGGTAATCATACTCTAAGGTTCACAAAGATGAATCAAGCATTAAGTACACAACGAATGACCTATCGCATTACTAGATCATTAATCAACTAAGATAAGAAACAACCAATCAATATTCAATAATTAAGTTTCATACTTCCTAAGCAAACACACAAATAAATTAGCCGGACATGGAGAACATGCAAGCATACACACAAATAATCAAAGACATAATTGAATTAATGAAGCAAAGACTTATCTTGGTGTAAGATAGGGTTAAAAACCCTAAAATACTGTACAAGACACCTTAGGTTCGGTTTTAGGTTTTTACTCCAAAGACTCTCCACACAAAGACTGGAAAATTCGGATTCTATATATAAGATTACAATTGCGACGGCGTCACCTTATGTTTAGTGACGCCGTCGTGTCGCCGCCATTAGGGTTTCGTCTTGGCCACGTTAACCTTGCGACGGCGTCACCTTATGTCAGTGACGCCGTCCTCTTCAGCTCCTGACGTCGTCTGGATCGCATCTAGGCCGTCTGAGTAGCGACGGCCTACTCTTTCACAACTAGACGCCGTCTCTTGAAAACACGAGTTTTGAGTTCTGACCCGTCACAATAATTCTCCGACGGCGTCGAAAATAACTCCTGACGCCGTCGCCTTCTACATTCAGCGACTGTGAGTGTCTGATTTCGACTTTGGCCATTTTCTTCATATATTCGCGCCTTTTTGTCCAAATAAGTGTCATTCCAGCATTTTGCCTTCACGAGACCTAAAAAGTGAAAAGGAACGATATTAAGCAATAACGGATACAAAAGTGATCAAATAAGGACTTAAACGACCCCTCAAAATGGTACATTTTAAAACCTTATCAAATATCCCTACACTTGTTATTTGCTTGTCCTCAAGCAAATGTGCTTTTAGCCAATTAATTTATAAGTTAGGGGTCATTCAGCATTAATTCAAAATGGTCCACAACACATATAAGCCCCGCAAAAGTCATAACAAGCACGGAAATTACATACTAGCACCTCACATGGGGTGTTTGGATACTCACATCTCTCTCAGGTGTATAAATGAAATATAACAATATAGGAAATGGAAGATAAACACTCATTAACCGGTCCTAGTACATAGATTACCATAGGCTTGAGAATAGATCAAACCTCCATCGCTTTGGCGTAAGCACCTAGGAAAGACTATCAAAGAGGTCTTTAAAGGGTTGTAATGTTAGGCTTACGGTAGGGAAATAAGGGTTTGGTGGGATAGGCTATTTAGTGGTGGTAAGTCAAAAATCTTTATGTTAACTGCATATGAAGAATGGCGTTGCTAAGCCAAGACTCGACACTCTAAACTCTAGATAACTGAAATAAACAAACATAAATTTAAAGATAGATGTAGGATGGTAGCCCGTATGTTTTTTTTTTTTTTTTTTTTTTCACTCTATTTTTTTTTTCTTTTCTCTTTTTCTATTTTTTTTCATTTTTTTTTTTTTTTTTTTTTTTTTTTTCAATACACTTTTACTCTACCATCCTCTACGATAACATCAAAATACTAGGGATTTACAGGCACATCCCTACACTTGAGTTTTTATTATTCTAACACTAATTTGACCCGATTTGACAAGATCAAAACACTTGGGGTACATTATTACGTAAACAAAGGGAATTTGAATTTAACGTTCCCTTCCCGTCATTTCATAAACTTTAACTTTTCCCATGAATCCCAATCATCCCAAAACTGTATACAAAGGATATGACTCGACTTAGCAACTTATGCAAGCAACTAGATAATTGAACTAAGGGTTTTGGGTGATAACAAATATTTGCACTAAAAGTGAGTGCATAAGGGGTAGGCTAAGGCGATTTGGGTGTATATTTGGGGGTGGGGTGTAAACAATGCTCTTCATTGATATTCCGGAAAAACCGAAATATCACGAGAACCGCGAAAAGGATAGGCTCTGAGGGGTTAACTAGGGGTATCGTGTACTAAAGATGAGTACAACGCAAAGGGTGTGGGGGAATTACTCAACCGATATGGAAGAAGTAATTATATTACAGGTATCAAACAAGGGTTATCCTAATGCCTCTTATCATTTAGTTATTCCTAACTACACAAGTGTAGCCTCACTTGCGATCTCGGAATGCATCACAAAACAAGTTCTAGAATCTAATATACTACCGGTTCACACTCTAAGCATTAAAGATGAATGCTTTAATTCCTACTAATCTAAGGGCGATCCTCACATTTTGGGTGGAATTTGGGTGGTAAGGGTTTTTGTGCTAGTCATATAACTTCCTATCCATGAGACGCTTTTGTTAAGACTAATGGCCCACTCCTATATGTCATGAAAAATTTTAAATTTGGTGCCAAAATTACCCTAACCGACATTTCTCATGGTTTATTACACAATCACAATTGGACAAAGCAAATAGTCAAGGATAAGCATAGTTTCAAAGTTCCCGTTTTATTTTCCCTCCCTACACTTAAACTGAACATTGTCCCCAATGTTCCCCGAAAGTATCAAAGTTATGATAAAAGAAGGTAATTAAAAACGAAAGAAACTAATACTCCCCTGATTAGCTCGGTAGGATCCGTGTAAAGTGGTGGTTAAATTCTTTTCAAGAAGAATTATTGCGTGAAAAGCTCCTTCCAATCTTATGTAACTTCTTCTTGACAAACTAAACCTGCACACTTGAAGAAAACAAACGAAACCTTCGCGTAAAATCGGCGGTAATAATATATATAAGACTCGATTTAAACTAGGATATAATGCTTGTGGAATGAATGTTTACAGAATTTCTAAGAAAATTAAGACCTGGAAAATTCCAAAAATTTATAAGTAGCTCAGAAAACGAGAAAAAGTAATCTGATGTTTTTACTCCTTCCTGACGCCGTCAGGTTGCAATCCTGACGCCGTCAGGTTATCCTGACAAAAACTGGTCTGCGATTTTCTGGAAAAATTTCTGGAAAATTTACATCTTTAGAATCTGGAAAAATTTCTGCAAAACATCCATTATGACTCGATACAAGCATTTGACTCAAACAAACAAACATATATATCTTTTAAATAATTGTAATTCTCATGTTCACGTTTCTTTTGAAAACGTGTGTAATCCTCCCTACACTTATCCCTTATGTAAAATACCTTTATATGTAATTAAGACGAGGTTAAAGACAAAATAAAGCATTTTTACAAATTCAAACATGAGAATAAACAATTAATAAAAGATATACGACACACAAATGAAAATGAAAAACAAATACACATGGGTTGCCTCCCAAGAAGCGCTTGTTTTTGTTCGAGTCACGAGCCTGACTCTACCCTTATTTAACAGATAAAGGGGAAGTTTTTCCTACACTTAAGTTTAAGTGCGGGTGATAGTAGCAATACACACCCATAGGGTGGAAATTTGCTACGTGAGGAGAGGGTGATGGGTGATTTATATGCTCAAAGGAGTGTGCTCTATTCATTATAACCTTACCTAAGTCTATTGGTGTAGCGGGTGAATCAAATCTCCCTCCTAAAAATGGATCATCTTCTATCAACTTCAAAAGATTCTTAGTTAAGGATCCATCTAGACCTAATAAACCCGGTTTAAACCCATAGTGTTTCTTGTTATCAACCATGAACGGGTGATATAAGTGTGTAAGGTCATGGGTTACTCCTATATTAGCTTCCACTCTACATGGCCTAGAATCTACCACCTTTATCAAGCAACTACCCGGACTATTTATTTTGATGGGTGGATTGGGGCCTAATTCAATTCCAAGATTCACATCTAAAGACGGAACATTGGGTAAAGTTTTTGGTTGACGCTCCGGTTCATCAAAATTAGGAACTTCCCTAGGACTAAGAGAGAGGTCACGACAACAAGCATCTAAACCTACATTCTCTAGTGGCGTTTGGTCCAAAGGTTCTCTATCAATTGGGGCTCCTATAGTCTCTTCTACTTCTTCCGGGTAAGTCATAAATGATGTGTGTTCCTCAAGTGATGGTAGGGCTTGTGGGCTTGGAGTTTCCACCTTTTTCTCCATTATATCTAGATCTCCTAAATGTTTGAAATCTATCCCACACATGCAACTAGGTACTTTAGCTTCAACCATCTCACAATCTTGTTTGGGTTTAGGTTTCATGTTCTTAAAAACTAGGTCTTTTTGATCATGATTCCTAAGGTCAGACAAATCCTTCTTATCCATTTCCTCAAGTTGTAACAACTGAAGGTTTATGCATAGGAGGCTTTTCTGAAAAATTCTAAAGATGGTGTCACTAAAAGGAGTTGATCTTGACAACGATCGTTGAATAGAAGCTACACAAACACAAAATATATCAAATCCATCCAATCTTACACCCTTGTTATTTTGGATATCTTTAAGATCACTCATAAATTTATCAGAACAATAAAAACTAAACCAATCTGCAAAATTCAATTGTTCCTCATTTGTTAATGATTCAAATGCAACTTCACTTGCCATAGCGACAAATGAAAAGGGTTTTACGAACACAAACACAAAGAAGGGGGATAGACTACAAGAAATCTAAAAATGAAAAAAAAAAGTTTACTTGATAGGAATCAAGCAAAGAAACCTAAACGAGGTGGACTACTAACTAGCTATTCTATTCCCCGGCAGCGGCGCCAAAAACTTGATAACGCTACACGCGTCGTTCGGGGTCAAGGAAACTTCCTTTTCTTCGAGCAAGTTTTATAACACCCTAGGCAGTGAACCTAATCGTTGTAGTGTAGTAATTAGGGTAAGCCACGGGTATTGATATCGTTCTCTAGGGGAATAGGAATGCTAGTAGGGAGTTACTACGCTAAGGTTAAGGTTGAGGAAGATTATTTTTTATCTTTTTATATTTTATGAAAATGGAAAGGTACGAATCTCGGGTATTGGATTTGGGGGGTTGGTATTTCTACCGATTACTTCTACTATTATCTAATTATCTAAACTAAGGTTGTGGGAGTCTATGTCTAATTAATGTGTGCTCGTATGATAGTTTAAAGATGTGTTTACTTAGTTTGTATTACTCCTTAATTATCTCCTATTGATGGTTGAGTGTCACGTCTTATTCCTAGTTGCGTTGTGTTTCTAAAGTTGTAGGGTATGCGTTTCTCCCTAACTCTTTGAACTTACCAAAGGGTCTTGTCTACAAATCCACTTAGAGATTATAGACTCCTACTCTAAGGCACTCTTCGGATGTTTTAGCCTACAATCACTCAGGTAATCATACTCTAAGGTTCACAAAGATGAATCAAGCATTAAGTACACAACGAATGACCTATCGCATTACTAGATCATTAATCAACTAAGATAAGAAACAACCAATCAATATTCAATAATTAAGTTTCATACTTCCTAAGCAAACACACAAATAAATTAGCCGGACATGGAGAACATGCAAGCATACACACAAATAATCAAAGACATAATTGAATTAATGAAGCAAAGACTTATCTTGGTGTAAGATAGGGTTAAAAACCCTAAAATACTGTACAAGACACCTTAGGTTCGGTTTTAGGTTTTTACTCCAAAGACTCTCCACACAAAGACTGAAAAATTCGGATTCTATATATAAGATTACAATTGCGACGGCGTCACCTTATGTTTAGTGACGCCGTCGTGTCGCCGCCATTAGGGTTTCGTCTTGGCCACGTTAACCTTGCGACGGCGTCACCTTATGTCAGTGACGCCGTCCTCTTCAGCTCCTGACGTCGTCTGGATCGCATCTAGGCCGTCTGAGTAGCGACGGCCTACTCTTTCACAACTAGACGCCGTCTCTTGAAAACACGAGTTTTGAGTTCTGACCCGTCACAATAATTCTCCGACGGCGTCGCAAATAACTCCTGACGCCGTCGCCTTCTACATTCAGCGACTGTGAGTGTCTGATTTCGACTTTGGCCATTTTCTTCATATATTCGCGCCTTTTTGTCCAAATAAGTGCCATTCCAGCATTTTGCCTTCACGAGACCTAAAAAGTGAAAAGGAACGATATTAAGCAATAATGGATACAAAAGTGATCAAATAAGGACTTAAACGACCCCTCAAAATGGTACCTTTTAAAACCTTATCAATTTCTTTGAACTTGAAATTTTACATAAACTGAAAATGAAAAGGAAATTTGAAATTTATGATTGATAAAGGTTCACTTACACTCAAAAACACTTAAACAAGAACTTGAAAATTAAAACATACACAGGAAAGCTTGAATTTATTAAAACGACATACAAAAAGTAAAATTACACTAGATTATTATACACACTGCTTCGTTCTTGGTATTTATTGATCTCTTTGAGTCTCTTGTCGACCTCTGGTTATTTCCCACCTCATTCCAACCCTTGGATCATTGAAATTCATCATAACCGTGCACTTGGCACTTTTGGCGGGAAAAGGTAATTTGAGTGGGTATTTGCAATTAATGTAAATTGGTTGGATGTGGAGGTGGAGGGGGACAAGGTGTGAAGTGGGTAAGGAGCTGGAAAGGTGGTGGTGAGGTGGTGGTAGCAGATGGCGAAGAATGGCTGGTAACAGGTGTTGGGGGGAAGGGAAGGTGAATCAGTGATACGGTTTTTAATTTAAACCGTGGGTTTTGGACTGGGCTTGGGTATTGGGTTGGCTGGGTTGTGTTTTTGGATTGGGTTTATATTAACAAAAGTAGTGGTAATTTTGGATAAGGACTTATATTGGATCCATTTAGCATTTAGGGACCAAAAGTGTACAATCTGAAAATCCAGGGACCAATAATGTGATTTCTGAAATTGTAATCCGAGGATCAATCTTGCCATTCTTCAAATAACCAAGGACCATAAAAGATAATTTTTCATTTTAAAGTATCCGAGGACTATTTGTGTTATTTTTGAATCTTGAGGGACCAATATTGTAATTTCTCCAAAGTTCACCATAAGGACCAATTTTGCCATTTATTAATAGTACAAGGTTAATATTTGATAATTTTCACTTTTTAAATTAACCAAGGACCATTATTGACATTTTTCAAACTTGAGGGACCTTTTCTGCCATTTGACCAAAGATTCATTCAAGGACCATTTTTGACAATTTAGAATATTTCAGGGACCTTGAATGATAAAACTTTACATTTTTGGATTTCAGGGACTAGATTTGACAACTTTTGAAACTTGGGGGACTAAAACTGCCAATTATGCAAACTTGATACGTTTTTCATCTGATTTTGGTATTTTTGCATTTGAAACACATAAAACACTTATTTGTGATGTTTTTATCATTTTGATGCATTTCTGAGTGTTTTCAGATGTTTTTGCAGTCTAGATGGTACAAAAATGATGAGTATTTAGACACTCATCAGTCACCGGCATGATCCGAGTCGGCATACACTATGGTTTCTACACCCGTTCCTTTGGGATACCATAATCCTAAACACGTTGTTCCCTTAATGTATCTAAAAATCCTTTTTAAGGCTTCTAAGTGTGATGCCTTTGGGTTTTCTTGAAAGCAAGCACATAGACAAACACTAAACATAATGTCGGGTCTACTAGCCGTAAGATAGAGTAGGCTACCAATCATTCCTCTATATTTAGTGTTATCTACGGATTCACCTTCTTCGTCCTTGGTGAGTTTGGTGTCCGAGGACATGGGTGTTTTAGTTGGTTTGGAATCTTCAAGCCCAAATTTCTTAAGCATGTCTTTTATATATTTAGATTGGTTAAAGAATATGCCATCTTCTAGTTGTTTAATTTGAAGTCCTAGAAAGAAATTTAACTCACCCATCATACTCATTTCAAACTCGTCGTGCATGATTTTAGATAAATCATCACATAGTTCTTGACAAGTTGATCCGAATATAATGTCATCAACGTATATTTGAACAATGATAATATGTGATTCCTTTTTCTTGGTAAAAAGAGTATTATCTACTAATCCCATATAGTATTTGTTATCAATAAGAAAAGTCTTAAGTCAGTCGTACCAAGCTTTTGGTGCTTGCTTAAGACCATACAATTCTTTATTGAGTTTGAAGACATGATGTGGTTTCTCAAAGTCGGTAAAACCGGGAGGTTGAGCAACATACACTTCTTCGTTAATAAACCCATTAAGGAAGGCACTTTTAACATCCATTTGAAATAATTTAAAGTCATAAGCACATGCATAAGCAAGTAATATTCTAATAGATTCGAGTCTAGCTACCGGAGCATAAGTTTCATCATAATCAATACCTTTTTGTTGATTATAGCCTTGTGCAACAAGCCTAGCTTTGTTTCTAGATACTATACCATTTTCATCCATTTTATTTCGCAAAACCCATTTCGTTCCAATTATGGTTTGATCTTTAGGTTTTGGAACTAATTTCCAAACATCATTTCTAACGAATTGGTTTAATTCTTCTTGCATGACAATTATCCATGATTCATCTTTTATTGCTTTATTTATGTTTTTCGGTTCTATGGTGGATACAAAACAAAAATAATTACTTTGATTTTGGGCTTGTGACCTTAAGGTTCTTTGATTAAGTTGTCCTATGACCTTTTCTAAAGGATGACTTTTAGATTCTTTGATGTTTATAATTTTCTTATTTAATGGTTCATCTTCCTTGTTATCATTAATTTGACTTTCTATTATTTGACTTTCAACTAAGTCATCATCTACCAAAGGTGATGTCTTAGAGGGAGGTGGACTTTCATTAAATGTTATGTTCAACGATTCCTCGACTATCATTGTTTCTTTGTTAAGGACAATATAAGCTTTGCTAGTTTGAGAATAACCCAGAAATACACCTTCATAAGACTTTGGGTCAAACTTGGTGAGATAGTCTTTAGTATTAAGAATGAAGCATTTACAACCAAAGACTCTAGAATATCCTAAAGTTGGCTTTTTACCTTTGTAAAGCTCATATGGTGTTTTGTTTAGGAAAGGACGTATTAAGACTCTATTCAAAATATATGTAGAAGTGTCAACGGCGTTGCACCAAAACTTTTGAGGAATGTTTTGTTCATTAAGCATTGTTCTACTCATTTATTGAATTGTTCTATTTTTACGTTCTACTACTCCATTTGATTGAGGTGTTCTTGGAGCGGAAAAGTTATGTGTTATACCATTTGTATTACAAAAGTTTCCAAATTGAGTTTCGTTGTCAAATTCACGACCATGATCCGTTCGGATCGACACAATTTTAACACCTAGTAGATTTTGAATTTTCTTGCTAAGAATTTCAAATTTATCAAAAGCTTCATTTTTGGTTTTTAAAAACAACGTCCAAGTAAACCTTGAGTATTCATCTACTATGACCAAAGTGTATAAGTTGCCTCCGTAGCTTCTTATAGCGGATGGTCCAAACAAGTCCATATGTAATAATTCTAGACACTTAGATGTGGACACCATATTTTTAGATTTGTGACTACTATGGGTTTGTTTACCAATTTTGCAAGCGTCGCAAAAGTGTTGGTCATATTTTAGTTTTGGTAAATTCCTAACTAGCTCTTTTGAAGATAGGTTTTGTATAAGTCTCATATTAGCGTGACCTAAGCGTCTATGCCAAAGAGATGAGCTATCATCTAATTTTGTTAGACAAAGTTTGTTGTTATATGTTTTATCTATCTTCATGACGTATATGTTATTTTTCCTAACTCCTTTAGCTATGGTGAAACCATCTTTTAGTATTTTACTACCATTCTCATCAAATAGTACTTTATACTTTTTATCACATAATTGGCTAATACTAAGTAGATTAAATCCTAACCTATCCACATGAGCAACATTTTCAATAGTTAGGGAGTTATGAGCGATCGTACCTTTGCCAATGATTTTGCTTTTGAGATTGCTACCAAAAGAGACATTACCTCCGTCATACTCTTGGTATGATGAGAAGAGACATTTGTTGCCCGTCATGTGTCGTGAGCATCCACTATCTTTTATCCATTCATCAGGTTCTAATCCAACTTTCAAGCATACCTAAGAAGTAAATAACTCAAGCATTTGGTCCCCAATATCTCATGGGTCCGTTTGGGTTAAACATACCATTTATTTGATTCATGTATGGAAATGATGGGAAAGAGTTCCATGACATGTAATCTGGAGTTTGATATGGTCTAGGGAAGTTTTGATTCCAACCATTGTGTTGGTAGTTGGGTTGTACGTTGTGGTTGCTCTTAGGAAAGGGGCGTTTGGCAAAAGGCGCTTTATATCGTTGTTGAGTAGTTTTTGATCTAAATTCATTTTTAGCAAGTCCTACTCCTGATATAACAGCTGGTTTTAGTTTAACACTATCCTTGGTTTTCTTTGTTACTTTGACAAATTCAGTACGGTCCGTATTACGAACATTCAGTCCTGCTGAAGTACCCACGACACCATTTGTTTCCACGGACGGAACCCTTATTTTGGTTCCGTCTGGTCCGTGCTGTACTGCAGCAGTTTTGACAGATTGTTCTTCTTTTTCGGCCGTTTTGTTTTGACTATTTGGAATTAATACTTCATTAAATCCTAGCCCATTCATGTCTCCTGGTGTTTTATGGATTTTAACTATTTCATCGGCAAGAGCGATGTTTTTGTTAAACCTTTTAAATTTAGAATTATTTTCGATTAAAACATCTTGTGTGAGTTTTAGTTTTTCTATTTCAAGTTTAAGCTCTTGACATGATTTACAATCATCGTCATTTGCTTTTCCTTTTTCAAGTCGTTTTGCTTTTTCTTTTAACTCATAAACTTCATTTTCCAAAAATTCCTTTTTGGTTTTTAAAAATTTATTTTTAGTTATGATTTTTAGACTTAGCTCACACAATTGATTATATTGTTTTTGCAAGGTGTCATCATCAATAGAAGAGTAAGAAGAGTCGGAAAGTACCTCATTTGACTCATGTGCCATTAGAGCGATCTCTTCCTTGCTTGACTCTTCATCGTCTTCACTATCACTCCAAGCACCACTTACAAAAGCTCGTTGAGTTTTGCTTTTAGGTGGCTTGGGACATTCTCCTATGAGATGATTTGCATCACCACATCTAAAACACTTTCTTTCACCTTTACCCTTTTTGTCATCCCGATCTTTTCGGAATGGCTTCTTTTCTTCTCGAGGTTGTCTTACAAACTTTCCTCTTCTTCTAAAGAACTTCTTAAAATCTCTAACGGCCATGGCATATTCCTCATCTTCACTACCGGAGCAAGATTCGTCATCATCACTTGATTCCGCCTTTGCTTTTAGAGCAATGGATTTGATCTTCTCCCTTTTTCCTTTGATGATCTCCGAATCTTTCTCCATCACCATTTCATGTACTTTGAGGTTACCGATTAGCTCGTCTAGTGACATTTTTGAGAGTTCTTTTGATTCTTCAATAGCGGTCACTTTAGCTCTCCATTTGGGATGGAGTGCTCTAAGAAATTTCCTGACAAAGTTCTTACTACGAAAAGATTCATCAAGTGCTTTAAGTGATGTAATAATAGTATTAAAGCGAGCAAATCCACAATCAATGGTTTCATCTTCAGGGATAACAAATTGTTCATATTGTTGAACAAGAAGATCAATTTTGTTATCCTTGACTTGTAAATTACCTTGATGTGTAATAATCAAAGATTCCCAAATATCTTTGGCGGTTTCACACATAAAAATTCTTTCATATTCTTTTCTAGGTAAAGCATTGTAAAGCATCATTTTAGCTTCATTATTTTTAGCAAATAATTTCTTTTGTTCATCAACAGAAATGTCCTTTGTTGTAGAACTAAAATCCCCTTTAACAATAATAAACCAAAGATCTATATCTTTTGACTTTACATATGTTTCAAAACGGTTTTTCCAATAGATAAATCCATTGGTTTCAAAGAGTGGTGTTCTTTGCATAGATTTCCCTTCTTTAAAGTTTTCAAAATCTATGGATCGTTTCAAGTTTATAAAATACAAGTTATTTTAGAAATTCTTGAGTAACGAGGCTCTGATACCAATTGTAGAAAACTAGAAGGGGGGTTGAATAGTTTACCAATTAAAAAACTTTATTTTGAAACTTATTGAAAGATCAATTGATATTGATCTTTGGATATGTTGATGAAATATGCAAGTAATATGTAAAGAGTAAATAAGGAAAGAAATGATCAGACCACAACAAGTTGTTTATAGTGGTTCGGTCTACAAGGACTCTATTTCCTTGCCCTACTCCACTCCTCGAGTCTCACACTCGAGAGTTTAACTTCACTAGTCAACAAGCTCCTTTCACCGGTGGAGAAAACCTTTACACTTCGCTTACACAATTTCTGACACTAAGCTAGATGTCGAGTTCTTTCCAAGGGTACAACTACTCCCACACACAATGTATTTTGAGGACTAAAATACTAACCACTCACACTCAAAAGATTATGATGGTTTAATACAACAATGAAGTATGAATCAACACTAGATCATACAATACTAAACAAACAAGACTTCCAACTTCTGGTTTGAAGCTTGAATGTGACTTGATCTTCTTTGCTACAAAAGAGATCACTACTATGATATGAAACAGAGTTAGAAAGGTTAGAGAGAAGATATGTATGAGAGTATAATAGAAAGGGATGAAAAACTACTTGACTTGGCATTGCTATTTATAGCCAAAATGGACAGGAGCGTCCACGGACCGCGGAACCCTTAAAAGGGTTCCGCCCGTGTACCAATTTGGTATCGCCGGGTCTGACAGCCAAGATATCAAATCTTGCCAAAGTCAACTCTATCTAAGTGAGATTGTGCAAGATATGAAGAGTACAAATCCACACAAAATATCTAATGAAATCTTCCAATGATTTCCATGATGCATCACATGATGTCATATGTTGTATTTCTATTTTTAGAAATATGCAAGTACTTAAGTAGTGTTTGGTTTTAAGAACCTAACACATTCTAAAAACTATTATCATACATAATGATTAGAGTCATATCAAGATGTCACTAATCATAAATGTAAATGCTTGAATGATAAATATATTGTTTGAACAAGCTTGTTTTAATATCTATTAAACTTGACAAGCTTTAAGCTTTTATACAAATTAAATTTACTTTTGTCGTTAACAAAACTTAGGTAAAGATCAAAAATATAAATAACGTTTAATGACGATATTTGTATTAACAAAAGTAATCAAGACCTTCTCGTTGTCTAAATCCTTTGATTACTAATCTTGCTTTATACTTGTCAATGGTGCCATCGGCTTTCATCTTCTTCTTGAAGATCCATTTATAGCCTAGTGGTTTACAACCAGGAGGTAAATCCACGAGCTCCCAAGTATGGTTTTGTAAAATAAAATCTATTTCACTTTTAATGGCTTATTTCCATTGAGGCCCTTCTGAGGAAGTAACCGCTTCTCGGTATGAAGTAGGTTCATTTTCAACCATAAAAGAAACAAAATCGGGTCCAAACAATTTCTCGGTTCTTGCCCTTTTGCTTCTTCTAGGTTCAACCTCTTCTTCCTCAGTTTGATCTTGTCTCTCATCTTGGAGATCATTATAATCTCATTGTCTCTTATCTTGGACAACTTCGTCATCTATTCTAGATGAACTTCCAGTTTCCTTCGTTAAACAAGGAAATATAGTTTCAAAGAATGAAGCATTCCTTGATTCCATTAATGTACCCTTTTGTATATCCGGATTTTTCGAATCATGTACAACGAAACGATAAGCGCTGCTATTCTTAGCATATCCGATGAATATACAACCCACAGATTTAGGTCCAATCTTTTGGGCCTTGAGAGTAGGTATAGCTACCTTTGCTAGACACCCTCACACTCGTAATTACTGATATGATGGTTTTCTTCCCATCCATAATTCATAAGGGGTCTCTTCTTTTTCCTTACGAGGTATCTTATTTAAAAGATAAGTAGCCGTCAGAATGGCTTCCCCCACATGTCCTGGCTTAGACCAGAACTTATTAACATGGCATTAACCATTTCTTTCAAGGTACGGTTCTTCCTTTCGGCAATACCGTTCTGCAGAGGTGAATAGGGAGCAGTGAACTCGTGTCTAATTCCATGTTTCGCACATAGATCAGCAAACGGAGACACATATTCACCTCCTCTGTCACTTCGTACCACCTTGATTTTCTTACTAAGTTGCTTCTCAACTTTGTTTTTGTATAGAACAAACTTGTCTATAGCTTCATCTTTACTTTTCAGTAAGTAAATGTAGCAATACTTTGTACAATCATCAATAAACGTGATAAAGTACTTATTGCCTCCTTTTGTGGGTAGTGATTTCAAATCACATATGTCAGTGTGTATCATATCAAGTGGTTTGGTTTTTCGTTCAACCGATTTGAAAGATGATCTTGTAAGTTTGGCTTCAACACAAGTTTCACATTTATATTTTGAGTCAATATGGAAATTAGGTATGCAATTAAATTTAATCAAACGTCGCATTGAATTAAAATTTACATGTCAAAGACGGCCATGCCACATATTAGAAGACTCAATCAAGTAAGCGGAAGAATTCATTTTATTGATAGCATTCTTAACAACCATTACATTGAGTTTAAACATACCATTCAGGGCATATCCCCTACCAACATACACTTGATTCTTAGAAAGAACAAACTTATCAGACTAAAAAACAAGACGAAAACCAAACTTGTTCAACAGCCAACCAGACACAAGATTATTGCGAATATCTAGAACATACAAGACATTAGTCAACTTGAGCTCTTTCTCGGATGTCATCTTCAAGATTACATCTCCTTCGCCCTTGATTTCAGCAGTTGCAGAGTTGCCCATGTACAACTTCTCTCCACTATCAACCGCTCTGAAAGAGTGAAACATACTCTTGTCAGCACACACATGACGGGTAGCCCCAGTATCCACCCACCATTCCCTGTTGTTGGAACCTACCAGGTTAACTTCAGAGATCATGGCAATGACATCAGACACCATAGCAATCATGTCCACATCTTCATTCACCATATTAGCCTGGCGTGGAGTCACCCGCTTCGGCATCTTACAGTTAGCAGCATGGTGACCTGGCTGGTCACAATTGAAACACACCCCTTGGAACTTCTGTTTCACAATTGCAGCTTTAGGAGCAAGGTAATCAGACTTCCCTTTGCCCTTATTGTCATTCTTTCCTTTTCCTTTGCCTTTAGCTTTGACATTGGACTTTGAAGATGACGAAACATGCTCAACCATATTTGCCTTTGCAGAATCAGGCGTATACGTGTTTTTCTAAGCTAGCTTGTTGTCCTCTTCAATACGAAGACGAACGACCAAGTCTTCAACACTCATCTCCTTTCGCTTATGCTTCAGGTAGTTCTTGAATTCTACCCAGCTTGGAGGTAACTTTTCAATAATAGCAGCAACTTGAAAAGTTTCACTCAAAGTCATTCCCTCAGCATGAATGTCGTGTAGCAAAACCTGCAGATCTTGAAACTGACTCATCACATTCTTTGAATCAACCATCTTGTAATCCAAAAAACGAGCTACCACGAACTTCTTTGTACCAGCATCCTCAGTTTTGTACTTGCGTTCCAATGAGTCCCATAATTCTTTGGCAGTCTTAGTCTTGCAGTACACGTTGTACAAAGAATCAACCAAACCATTCAGAACATAGGTGTGACACAAAAAGTCTGAATGTTTCCATGCTTCCAAGGCTTGAACAGCCTGTTGATTAGAGGATTGACCTTCTGCAGGAGGTTCCACGTTAGGTGGGTTCTCTTTTAAGAACCGCGCAAGGTTCAAAGTAGTGAGATAGAAAAACATCTTCTGTTGCCACCTCTTGAAATTCTGCCCATTGAATTTCTCTGGTTTCTCAGCATGATTAGCAACCGTGTTGGTAACTGGCGCACCAGGTACGTTCACAGGAGTAGTCACAGGAGGGGTAGTGGTGTTTGTCATCCTGAAAGATCAAACACAAACAGTTAAACAAACTGTTTTAAATGGTATCTACTTGTACCAGATCTGATTCAACAAAACTCTAGCTTGGTTTTGATGGATCGAGTAAATCAGTTTAATAGAAACTCTATCTTGGTTTCGTTAAAACCGATAATAAAACTGCTTAAAAAACGTTATAGATCTGTTAATTCAAATATGTTTGTTAAAAACTGTTTAATAGAAACTGATTTCCAAAGAAACTCAACAAGGTTTCGACAGAAACAGTTATAAAATTCTGTTAAGAATTAATCCGATTTTTAACAAAGTGTTATAAATTCGGTTAAACCGAATCTGTTTTAAGACTGTAGGAAACTGTGTACAATTTTATTAATAAAATCATATTATAATGACAGTAAATAAAATTAACAGAAATAAAAAACAATAAATTAAATAACAGACAGAACGGGGTAGAAGTAGAAGACAGACACTATAGAACGTTAATTAAAGAAAAGCAGTAAAGGTCGTGGCAAGAGGCTCGTGTTTAACAAGATTCTCTTAAAACAGATTCGCCGTCTGTTTCCCAGGGTACAACTGCCAAAGCTGATGTACAGCCGGACGTGACAAACTTGCCTGAAAGATCACGGAAGCAACTTGCGTTTCTGATCGAATGAATTGCTGGAAATCGGTTGCAGAGGAGCTACGTTTTTCTGTGTATTAAAACCGAATGAGAGGTGTTTAATTTATAGGCTATACCTATCTTGGTCACCAAGAAAGATATCTGCCAAATAATACACAGATATGCAAATCTGTTAAATATTAAACACGGGTTTATTATCTTCCATTTATTTAAACCGATACAAAGTTTAAATCAGTTCCAAAAATAAATGGACACAAAATCTGCAGCAAAAAGATACGCAGGTATGCGAGATTTCGGAGCTGCATTCGTGTCCGCAGGTCGCGCATGAGATCAGAAGCTTCGAACTCATTTTGGCCAAGAAATTTGCACCCCCCCCCCCCCATGCGCGCGCGTAGGTGTTGGATTCGTGTCAGAACTCATTTTGACACAAAATCTGCATCCAAAAGATACGCATGTATGCGAGATTTCGGAGCTGCATTCGTGTCCGCAGGTCGCGCATGAGATCAGAAGCTTCGAACTCATTTTAACCCAGAAATCTGCACCCCCCTCCCCAATGCGCGCGCGTAGGTGTTGGAGTAAAACCAACAAATCATTTTGAAGGTTCATATCAAGATTTCTATATAAACACACTCCCACTTCCTTTTCTAGGCGATGTGGGTTGTGTTTATTTTCCCAAATTTTGTGTTTCACGTGTCCCACTTTGAGACACAGTATCTCATTCATATTAACTCTATTTTGGACATACTTTAGCTCATTGCGAAGCTCTCGTCGAGGAGAACGCAAAGCTACCAAGAAATATAAATATATATAACATATACATATATTAAATAGTGTCCAAAATTTGCAAAAACTCATTTTGCAAAACTATTTTTCCAACACCTATAACCAGGGACTGATCTAGGATTTTTAAGTGTTGTACAATTTTTTTCTATCATAATTACTAAAATCCACACTATAAAAAATTTTATATGCATGCTAAAGTTGCACTAGAAAGAAAATAGCACAAATATCAAGGGTTGCATATTTCAAAAAACGACACATTTTGAAAAAATAAATTACACTGTGTGACCCAAAATTGGGTGTGAACCACGTCACACCATACATCCATGTAAGTCTGTCCATGCCTATAACATGTTATAGGGCCATTTTTCCTCTAATGGTGCCGCTATATACTCGTTATAGCTGCATCATAGGATGAGCATTATAGAGCCATAGTCATCTGAATGGCAATCGTTTTCGGGAATTGTTTTTTATTTATATTTTTGTGAGCGAGTAGGTTTTTGGTAGTGTGGTATAGGAATATTATTGGCGAGTGTGTTTTTTGGTTTTGCGTTATAGGATGAAAAGTTAACGTAGCAGCGACTATTACGGTTATAGAAGCCACATGCACCTAGCACTCTAAATAGTTGTAACTTGTATTACAATATATAACTTATATTGCTTGTACTATGTTGTATACTCTATGAATTAAGAGTAAGCGTGTGCAAATCACCCCACGCTAAGTAATTACATCCATAACTAATGGAAGGAAATTTGTGTACTTAAATGGAGATGTAATCATTTTGTATTGACAAAAAGCTTGTAAACCTTAATCAAAATTCAATGGTCAGTCAAGAAAGATAATCGTTGATTCTCTTCTAGCGGGGTAGGTGGAAGAGGGGTAGGTAAATTCACCCAAAAGATGTATACAACCTACTTGACATGCAAGTTCATGATCTCTTAAACCACCTCTCATCATGTGAATGAATATAAAGTATCTTAGAGAATCGGGTAGGCGTGCAGACATTTGCGCCATCCAACGTGGTACCAAGCCACCCCCCCCCCCCCCTCGCGTCATTTCATCCGCCAAGGAAAGCACGTTTTTATTTTATTTTTATTTATTTATTTATTTTCTTTAAATTGGGTGTTTGTGTTGAATTTGTGTGTAGTGGGTCTCAAAATGAGTGGTTTAGCTTAAGTTATGAGGAAAGGGGGTCTCGGATGTGAGAGTGAAAAGAGGTGTATCTTTCGCTAAGGTGATTTGACGTGACACCCAAAAGTGTCTTTGACTCAAATCATCGCACGCTTTTGTAGGTGGCGTGAAAATGCAATATGAGGAGACCAACATGTTGCTCTCAAGACGTTGATGATATATTTTGATATTTAGTTAGTTCAAATATAAATTCTCACTAAACTAAACAAATACATGGACACATAAATCACCAACCTACCAACCAATACATATATATTTAATGAATCATCATTTAGCCTTACTCCGGCCAAAAAAAACAGCACAACAACTCAACAATGGCATTACAGTTATGTGAGTTCTCTAAAGACAATTTTACAGTTATAAATGTCTTGTTTCCTCGCGACGAGAAAGAACTGATGTTACGTTCAGTTTTCTCCTTTTCGCGAGTAAGAAGTAAATATAAAAAACTAAAACAAAATTTCACTTTCTTTTCTCGGTTATGATTTTACAGCTAAGTAATTACGAACATGTGAAATGTATGTAGTGTTGCAGAGTATATTCGTCTTTTGCCAGTTCAATTGCAACTCATGTTCTACCTAAATTTTCTTTATAACATGTCATTTCATTTGTTAGAAACTGGACCACTCAGGAATATTTATTAGGTACTCTCACTTTGAAATCTCCAACAAACAAAAACAAATGGAATTGAAATATATTTTTAAAACAAAATCTAATTTTTAATACATGTTAGGTCAAAATATATGTAACACAAGAATCAATATAATAAATAGATAAGAAGAGATCGGATGAACACAATCACAAACTCACGAATAAGAAATATAGAAAGGTTATGCGTAGGTGATAAGTAAAAGTGAACAACCAACCCTCAAGTGAGGGTTATATAAAAGTATATATAGGGCAAGGAGCTAGGGCAACACATCTAGCAACCTTCTTTTTTTTATGGGCTTGGGCCAAGGCTCATGGGCTTTCTACATAAGCATTGGCATGATTACTAACATAAAAGCCATATTAAGCTAACTATTACATATTAATTACTAACACTTGAAATCTAGTTTAGGAGTGATTCCAACAATCTCCCCCTAAGTGTTAGTGATTGATAACATAAATGTTGAAGGTGCTGATGTAATAGTAGCATTGACGTCTTCTGACATTCTTCTTTCTTATGAGAAGAATTGTCTTGATTCGAACAATCTCCCCAGTGTAGAGAAATTGTTTCCTTTGAAAAGTTCTGCTTTGACGTCATCATTATCTTTGTTCTTTGATCTTTGTTCTTTGTGATGGTAGTGATAGTATGTGTTGGTTTAATGGACAATAAATTAATAGACGTGTGTTAGGATCGAACTCGAGACCACGTGATTGCACACTTTACGTATGAGAATTAAAGTTAAATAATTAAATATAAATGTTGTATTTATTTATTAATTAAACGAAATAACTAACGGACGTTAAGTAATTAGTGTAATGGACTAACGGGCGTTAAATGTAATTGGAAAAGGACTAAGTTGTAAATAACGGGAATGTTCCGGAATCCCTTGTGGGATACCCATCCGATCGGCCACAAGGAAAAAGGAAACAAATCATTTTACAACTAAAACTTGTTCACCAAGTTTGCTTGAGTATATATACAAAACCAAGGGTGTTTGTAAATTATCTCTTGTATTCATTAAGCTAAACCTAAAAGTGTTTTGTGTGTGTTTGCTCTCAAAACTGGTCGACACCCTTATATAGGGATCGATCCTCAACCTTTTTCTACAACAAGTTATTTGGTTTGATAAAACTAGCATTACTTTAATTCGATTTAGTACGTGTGTACAAGAACGTGGTACTAACACATTATTGTTAGTATTCTTGGATTGAATTACAAAACGGTAAGGGGTAATTCACATAATCCTATAAACCCTAATTAGGGTTCATCCCAATTGCTAGTTTTGTGGATTTGATTCTTGTTCGGCTAGAATCAAGAAATGTACGCATATATTTCTTATGTTAATTAATTATTCGTTAATCTTTCCTATACACTTCCGCATGTATACTTTGATGTTTTGTGATTATTTATTGATTGTCATGTTATATAATTCCAACTGTGGCATCACGAGTCATTGGTTTTAATGAGTAATTAAATACATAAACGCGTAATAAAACGTATATTGTATGATGTTTGATGTGATTAATCTAGGGTTTTGGTTTATACTTTTTTTGGGTCGATTTTTTTTAATTGGGGCGTACCCCTTATTTTTTTTTAAGTCAACACATAAATTTTTTTTTAAGGTTTGAAAATTGTTTGCTAACCTTATCGAAACATAGAATTAATATATATATGTTACGTGATTAATTTATGAATAATTGTTATGTGACATGGGATTATTGATATGCGATCTTGTGACTATTTGTATAATTGTTATGATATATCCATGATATTACATGCATGTTTGTCATGGATAGTTGCTTTGATATTGATTAATTGTTAAGTTTTATACATGTATATTTATGATCAATCTTGAATTGGGGAAGACTCCAATTATATATTAATGAATCAATTATGTGCTAATTGGTATATTTTAATTATGGGTTTACGCAATCGATTCATTGATGTATGTGGCTCACTTTCTATCGCTGAAGTGAAAGCCCTAATTAATATATACATAATTTTAACCTAGATATTGATTATTAATAGGTTTTATCGAATAAGTTGCATGTGGCTACTTGTTTACACGTATAAATTGTTTATTATGTGCGCATTGTTTTTTAGTTGTTTATTTTTTATTTATTACTTGTTTGTTTATTATGTATGACAGTTTTAAGCAAAGGGTAATTTTGAATAGAAAAATAATACGGACTAAACAATGGTGAAATTTGATTTGTTTTTTTTTTGAAGAGTTAAGTTTTCAATAGTTTAATTGATTGATGATTTTGGTACAAATGGTCTGAACGGCTCACCCACTAGAACAAACTATAAAGGGGTTAATAAAGAAGTGCGCACAGTCACACTGAAAGGATGTCTAAGGTTATGCTTTTGCGCTTACCTGGTCCTCTGCCCCCTGTGAGTTTGATTGGAGCTACTTAGTAAGCCATAAATGTACAAACTCAGCTTAAGGGCGAATTAGTTTTAATTCCATGTGCCACTTTGGTGGTAATTACCTGAAACACTAAGTGTTTACACTTATGCAAAAGTACGGTATAATGGACGATAATTAACGCTAAATTCCTTGATTGGTGAACCCAATACCTCAATCAGAACTTTGATAATTTGATCTTTATGAATTGGTAATAAAAAGTTTTTTATTAAATTTATGCTACAACATGAATGCATGACATCTTTTTACACATTTGATTTGACCACATAAAATCAAAATTAATACCCTTATAAATTAAGATATATGCCATCTAATTAAAAGGAACACTTGAAGTTGCAATTTACGTCATGACAGTACTTGGCTAGATTGTGATGGAGAGGTAAATCTCTATGTAAAGTCAGACCTTACATGGACATATTTGCAGTTCTTTAAGTTAGACACTTAAGTTGAGTAGGAAGTGAGACCTGGACTCAAGGCATAAGATGGGATGAAACATGTTTATATTTGCAATATCGTTGGAAAATATAAATCCCATAACGATCTAAGAATTGGAAATTGTTTGCCAATTATTGTTCGACATATTACCTTATTATATGCTTTCGTTACTAGCAGATCAACTGATGTAATGAACCTATGATAATTTGGATCCTAGTTTTCGAGAAAATTATATGGTTATATGTTTATATTACCGTTGGGTATATTTTATTTTCTTGAAAAGTTGAATTATCGAAAATACTAAAATTGAATTTTGCTAATTCTTTAAATGTATTAATGCAACATTAAACCGTAAACGAAGGTTATTCCTGTATTGGTAAATTCATCTACACCTGTAAGGGTTTTTGGTAGAGTCAACTTTGCTAAAAGAATAAACCTAGTCCTCTTTTCATAAGAAGAGTGAGATTCAATCCTATTCTTTTTCATGAATGAGAAAGGTATGATAGGATAATTAGAATTGTCTAAATTCTAAATACATAACTCATAAGCAAATTTTAATAGTTAAGAAAATTGCATATTTCTGAGTTATTAAATTAGAAGCTAGACTAATTACTGTATAATTGGTAAAAGACAAACTAGCATATTTTATCTAGTTGTTTTGTTTTGACCATTTAAAAGTGCTACTTACAATTGTTGGAATAGTAGAACTATTAAGAAAGAAATTGCATGCCCAATTTTTCAAGTTAATAGCATTGATGGATAATTCATCATCTACATAGTAGACTACATTTTTTTAGTACATAAGTAATTTTATGTATGGACTTTCTCAAAAGTGTAGGAAAGTAAATAGTACACTATTTTCTTTCACTGGTTAATGAAACACTTTCAATGTTGTCAAATCCAGTGGGAGTATTATGTTCTTATTACAGAATAAGGAATTAATGTAATGATCTCTAATTCAGTGGGAGTTACAAGCTTTGTCATATTGGTAGTAACCCAGATTATCTCTAGAATGTCTTAAGATAATTACTTTCCACTTGTAGACACTTATGTTTTCAAGGATAGTCATGTACGTTTCCTTATTAGACAATGAAGTGGTTCTACATCTACTAGTTATGCTAATATCAATGACACAATCATATAGGTCACATAAACAAACATATGTCGTGTTGTTTATCTGCTACATGATGTTGTTCCATGCACAAGTGGGAGAAATCTATATTGTGTGCAAGGTACAACATATAAGTATATGATTTAATGTATTCTCTTGACTGCAAGGTAAGAGACTAACATTCTAATATAACTTGTACATATCTAATTCAAGAAACACTTGGTGTTGCAATTTACGTCATGTCAGAACTTGACGAGATTGCAACAACAAAGTAAATCTCTATGTGAAGTCAGACCTTGCATGGACATATTTGCGGTTTCTAGAATTAGACAAGTATTTAGAACATGTGTCAAAATGATATATAAGACTACTTCAAAGTAAATATTTATGTATTATTAGAATGACATAAATAAATGAAGTAATCTAATACTACTTCAATTTGTTTATTTATGTATTTTGGAATGACATAAATGAAAAATAATGTAATCCTACATTATTGTGAAGTAAATAAATTAACTTGAAATTACTATTGAAACCAAGAGTTGTATTCATAATTACTTTAGTTAAACTTGTTTATGATTCATTGTAAAGACATAAACATAAAGTCTTTTAAGACTTATAATAAAGTAAGACGTTAAATTGTTATGGTTTTTTAATTAAGACATATACAAGAAGTCATTGAGTTGATTAATGATTTATAACGTTAAATGGGATTATAACAATTTATGTTTTCTTGATGAGACATGAATATGAAGTGACTTGGTTAAAGAGTACTTATGTTATAAAGCATGCAATTGGCTTGGAAAGTCTATTATACCATTAAGTTGACTTAGTTGGTAAATAGGTAAGCCAAAAGGAATATGTTTATCTTATATATTGTTAGATTGTCTTACAATATTAATTCTAATGAATACCACAAGTTGATGGTATGTTAAGTTAGGAGAATCAAACTCTATTTGATTTGTTTGATTAAAGATAACCATAACTTCTTTCTTAAAAGTAACAAGGTTAGAAAATTGAGTATGGATTGAATATACTCAATATGACTCCAACCTGAAAGATTGATAAAACACCATTTTATTATGGAATATGATGAATCACATTAAGTTTTATAATTGAAGATTCTGAATTTGTTAAACTACTTATGAATAGGTTATTAACAAACTTAAGTCAGGAATTATCAATGTGTATTTGTAATGTCCCAAAAAGAGAACAATGTAGTTTTGCTCTAACTGCTAAGTATATATAGTTAGTTTATATATTACAAAAGGCAAGTGGGAGTTTTTTTTATCTTGAAAGATAAAATTACAAGATACATAATCTTCTAAAACACACTAGTAAATATCATGATGATGTTAGACATGTAAATGATAGACCTTAAGATGATGGAATTTTCATTCATAGATCTGCAAGGATATCTCAGATATTTGATTTATATGCTGAGAAGAACATGAGTTACAGGATTATAGTAAACCTGATAATCATTATGATGGATTACCAAATATTGAATTGGGTAAACTACTCATACTATGCATGTTAAAGATGTTGTCCATAAAGATAATCAATTTTGGAAATTTAGTTTATCTTAATAGTTAGACTAGAGAATGGAAATGAGTTTCTTCAAAGAGATGAAAAACCCTAGTGGTTTGAATTTCTATGTAGAAATCATATGGACAATATTGTACACATATTTAATGCATGTTTTATGACAAGATTATTAATCATACTTAAGCAATTAATTATGATTGAATATTCTTTTCTAGACACATTAAATATATAAAGATGATAATGGTCATACTTGTTTTCATTAATATGAAATATGACAATGGAATATCAAAACTCTTTCTTGAGAAATTACTTGAGCGAGGACGGTAAGTAATCGAAAGGTTTTTTGAATTCATAATCTTTGGAAGTGTACGAAGTGCAATAATTCATGAATGGATAAATGCATGCATCTATAAAATTATTCTTATGTTTAGTTATTAAATTCTAGTTTTGATTTATAATTGAAATAAGATAAATTTTAAGTATTCCTGAAAGCTAGTGGGAGTATTATGTTAAGGTTTTAAATCTTATATGTTGTATAACATATAGGAAGTAACATTTCTTGTAAGCTAAATGTTAAGTCTTAGATTGGAATGAAACTTCACTTATAAGATTTAAGAACTAAAACATACAACCTTGTAATATATGTTTATTATTAATAAACATGTGCAGTAAAATAAATGATTATAATAAAACATGATATATCAAAGTTACAAAAGCCTTTCAAGTGAAGAAGATAAACATATATTAATTCTGATGCGTTTTAATTCTGACTTGGTCATCTTCTTCACTTGAAACTTTTCTTGAAGAAATTTGGCATACTCCAATGTTCGACCTTCTACCATATCTTGATCATCAGTTAGAGCGGGAGTAGCATCAGCAAGCATAGAGAACCAGTCATACTCGGTGTCATCTTCGTCTAGCCATGAGACGACATCAGCCTTAGGCGACTTCTTCTTCTTCTTTGGCCTAGATGAGGATGCTGGTTTCTTTGTTGAAGCGGGAGAGGTGGGTTGTTGTTGGGGCTCAGGGACTTCCTCATCGTCACCGCCAGTGTGTTCGAAATGATCACCGGTTTTCTCTGTGGAGGGTGGTAACTTAGAGTCCTGAGGTTTATCAGTAGAAGAGTGTGGAGGGGATCGTGTGTCAGTTGGAGTCCTTTGGGGTGGTGGTTTCATGGAGGATGATTCACCAGTTTTCTTCAGACGTTTAGACTCTTTATCTTTGTCCTTATCCTTATCATCATCGTCTCTTGGACGCTTAGGCCTTTCAGCTTGCTCCTTGCATGAGGTCTTGAGTTGATATTCTAGTAGTGCCTCAAATAGTTTACTTTCGTCAGAGGTGAAAGTTGCAGATCGTTGAGACATTTGTAGCACCAGCTTGGAAATCAACTCTGCATCAGAGAGAACTGCAGGCTCCATTGGATTGATCGTCATTGTCACCAGAGTGGATTGCATTGTTTGCTTGACCAATTTCATGAGATTTGGATAGAGCTGTCTGGTAAACATCTCCCTTGTAACACCAGGAACAGTGTCGAGTAGGAACTTGTGAGTATAGCCCCTAATCATTTTGTTCAGTTCCCCTTGGACATCACGTTGCATGAACTTCTGGATATACTCCCTTTCACTTGACATCTTGTCTATCTCGTCATTTATAAGATTGATACTGTCAGCTAGTTGATTCAACTTCTTGTTGGTCACGTCTTTCTTCCTGACCTGCTTGACAATCTTTGTTTTAGCCCGGGATATCCAAGAGTCAGTTGGTTTCTTCACAGATTTAGATGTGGATCTTGTTGTTCCTTTGGATGGTGGAAATGAAGAGTGAGAAGACGAGTCTGATGATGAGGAAACGTGAGGTGACTCCGGGTCCTTCGGTGGCTCAGAAGTTTCCTCCTTGGAGCGTGCGGGACTGTCTAGAAGAAAAGTATCATAATCAAGCTCTTCATCATTTCCAGACTTAGCCGTTTCATCAGCCTTAGTATCATCACCATGAGTTTTCTCAGTCTTTTCCATGTCTGGTTCCTCTATGTCATAGTTGATGGAATCCTCTATCTGCCTTTGTTGTTGTTCGTGGGTGGTGGTACCAGTTCCCTTATCGGGTTGATTAACTGCATCGGAAGCTGGTGTGGCATGAGTTCCACCACTTGACCCTCCCGGGCCACGAGTTTGATCCTTTACGAATTCATCGGCAAAGTATTTTTGTCTGAGGTTCTTCAACTTCTTTTGATATTCTCTTTCCTCATCAAATGGTTCTTCTTCAGAACTTTCCTTATCTTGCTCAAGCACAGGAGTTTTCCCTTTGCCTTTATCAGCTATTGGACTGGGAGGTTTTGCTACTGTTTGTGTGTCATCTGTTGGAGTTTCAGAGTAGAAGACCTTTTCGTCTGATTCAGTATTCTCAGAGCTTTCATCCAGTAGCTTTCGTTGCGGTTCAGGCTTGGGAATGGGAATAGGAATAGGAATAGCTTCCTTAGAGGGAACTTTCCTTTTGAGTGCAGGTTTCCTCTTAGGGAACTTTCTTTGACTCTCAGTGCTTGTAACACTTCCTCCACTGCCTCTCCTGGTTTTCCTAGTGGGAGTACCAAAGGACTTTTCTTCAAGAAAACCTACTTTGCCTTCATCAACCGCTACCAGATACCTTTTGTATGAATGGAGTTGTTTGACTTCTTCAGTTAGAACGTGATCTGGCAACACTGCACCCTGTTTCTTTGTTGTAGATTCCTTAAATCTGACTGTGAGTGTAGGCTCATACAACATGGAGTGATTGTTGGGGTCATTGAGTCTCTTGGGGATATCAGGATTATACCCTAGAGCTCTTTGGATCAACAATTTGGTATATCTGATATATGGGATCTTGGTGCCAAGCTTTTTGAGGAAAGACATCATGTCGTCCCATATAAGAGCTTCAACTTCAATATGTTTCATGTTGACCAAAGCCCAAAAGATCTATAGTTCCACGAGCTTGGGATGCTCGTAACCACTATCACGTCCAGAAACTGATTTGGTGATGATGATGTAGAGGGTTCTCCATGGCTGAGGAACATTCTTAAGATCCACGTATGAATGCTTTGTGATTACTCCTATAGCTTCGTCATAACCAATGTCGATCATGAATTGCAGAACAGCCTCTTCAGTTGGTGTGGCATTGTATTCGGTTGGCTCGATGACAGGAATGAGGAGAACAGCTCTTAAGTCTGCTGGTGTGATGGTGACTTGTTTGTGGTTGAGCGTCACTGATTCGCAGAATCCAACGCAACGTCAAGCTTAACTCACACAAGCTAGCCACTTGTGAATGACTAACCGTAAGAAACTTAAAACGGCTCGGACACTGACCAATAATAAGAAGTGTAGTATGTGGGTAACTCAAACGTATTAGGTTTGAGCACCGAGATCGTTCCGAACGAGGGTTGAATGGAATTTCCAACTCACGTCTCAATTATCGGGATTCGAATAAGAGAGGGGCATAAAATGATATTGTCTAAACTACGGGATAAGGAAAGCATAAGGGAATAAAATCTAAGGGGAAAACCTAAGAATAAAGGCAAACTACATAATTCTACGCTAAAACGCAAATACGGGATTAAACGAAACGCGAATAAAAAGCAAGAACGACTAATCTAACTCCAAAAAATAACCTAAAATTACTTTTACTCTAAAAATGATATTTGAAAACTAATTAAGAACTAAAACTATTTTTTAGGAATTTTCTTGATTTTATTCTAATAAAAACTAATTATTAACTTTAAAAATAAGACTAAATAACTAGAAATTATAAAAACAAAGGGGAAAATTATGGAATTACTTTTCAAAAATCTAAAATAACATAAGAGACTTTTCAAAACTATTTTTGTATTTTTCAGATTAATTTTCTATTTTCTATGAATTTAAATCTATTTAAATCTAATTAATATTATGAAAAATACCAAATAAAAGGAGAAAAATAGGGAAAAATATTTTTTATGCTTTTTATATTTATCTTAATCTATTAAAATTGAAAAATTATTTTTTGGAACTTTTTCTCAATTATTTGCAATAAAAGCTAATTAAAAGTGACTAAAAACTGAATTTAAATAAGAAAAATACTAAACAGTAACTAAAAATCATGAAAAATTCAGGGAAGTTCTAAAATGATATTCTAAAGCTATGAAAAATAAGGAAACATGGGCTTATGTGTAAGATATTGAAGATGTAGTGTAACTGAAATGAAATAAGCACTTTTAAAATAAGCAAATAAGCACTAGATGGTACCAATTAACTACAGAAGGTAGATTATACTATAACTACTGTAACTCAACTAATTCAAACTAATTCTAACACCTAATAAGCAGTTAACTCAGCTTTGATGCAAACTGCTACTTAAGTCCAAATCAGCTTAAGGCCCTACTTTCTAGCTTGAGCAACTACTTATTCAATAAGCTAATGAGCAAACTAAAAATGTGGTCTTCAAGACCACCAACCAGAGATCATATATCCAAATTTTTAGCTAATTAGGACTAGTATTGAAGGAGTTAGAGATCAAACTAAAAGGCTGCATATTGGACAGTGACTGCTGTTGATGCAGTAACAGATATGGCCAAAAAGGCTATTGCAGGCCTCAATAAGCTACTCAATAAGTTCAAAAGTGAAATCTTAAGCTCAGATATCTAAAACTAAGCCTACAAGCTACTTAGAATACCAAAGATCAAGCAGTATCAGTGGGAAAACAAGCAGTTAAGTAGCTTGTTAATAAGCTAATTTGACAGCATAGTGCAGCAAAACAGGAAAGGTTGCCGAAGAACAAGTAGAACGGTAAATTCAAGCTAACTAACAATCACTAAAGTGCAAGTAAACTACAAATAACTAAACCATGATATCTTATAAGTAAAGAGAAAGAACCTGGAACCTGATGGTGTTTCTGAAAAATGCAAATGAGCAGCTTATGTTTGGATAATGCACAAATGATCCTGACAGATTTTGAAAACTCCAAAATTCAACTTGAACACTTAAAACAATGGTTTGAAATTACTTTACAACTACTTTTGACACCAAATGAACCAGAATCAACTCTTTATCATTCATTTAAATCGCTAACTAATCTACTTCCAAACACCCCTTTAAATCTCTAAAATGCAACTTTAACTTTTAACCTTGATGAAAACTAACCTAAACTGGTTTGAAAGACTTAAATCAATCCCAGAAATCATTCAAATAACAATTGAAATTCAGAATTCACTCAAATCCGTTTTGACTTTTCCATTTGACTTTTATTCACTTTTGCAAAAACATGATAAAATCTGATTTTAAGAGCAAGTGTACTAATAATTAACTCAGATAAGCTCCTAAAAGCTTATATGAGTCATTATAGACAGGAAGCTAAAACAAATGGCAACTAATAACAACTTAACAAGACAATGGGAATTTTAACATAAAACTGAAAATTGCATTAAATGAAATTAAGAGTACAAGACTGAAATGTAAAAGAGATTATACTACTAAAACAATAACATGACCAGAAATTAAGAAGGTAACAGTACTCTAATACATGAATAATGGACAAGATACATTGTGAGCCTAGAGGTCTCTTTATAGCTGAGATGAGCCTTGGGATGCTCTTGAGGAAGCTCCTAGATGTCTAATCTCGACCATTCATTCATTCTCTTGTCATCCACTCTATTCTTGGCCATTGGATTGAATTGATGAGGTGTCTAAGCCAATAGGAGTGCTCCTTTTGTCCACTGTGTCAATCCATTGCATCATACCCTCTGACAAGGTGGCAGGAGGTTCTAGAAGCATTGCTAGATTCTAAGTACTATGTTGGGAGGGGGGTAATTGGTGGTAACAGTGGGTAAATGGAATTGGGGAAGAAAGGAGTTACTGTTTGGGGCGCGGTTGGGTATTTTTTATATTAACTCAAAAATGTTGACCGGGTGGGTTGAGTTTTGACCTGGGTTATTAACGGGTTTGGTGGTTGATTCGGGTTTAATACAAAAGGGGTGGCCGGGTTATGTTAAGGTGGATTGGATTGGGCCGGATGGCTTTATTTTGGGCCTCAAGGTTTGTTATAGTGGATTTGGACTAAGGATTGGATTTGTAGTGTTATTTTAACTTAAAGGACCAAAGGTGTATTGTGACAAAGACCAAGGACCCAATATGACATTTTGTGAAAGATAAGGGTGAATTTGGGTAAATGATTAAGTGGGGTGTATAAGGGTATAAAGGGTAAATGTGGAAATTTGAGGGGTTAAAGGTGACAATTTGGGAAAGTTGAGGGGTAAAATGGTGAATTTGTGAAAGTGAAGGTGTAATGTGAAAAACTCCCAATTTATGTCTCGAGCTTCGTAATTTGATCTTTTAAGCACCAAAATCTCTGAAATAGCATCCCCGGCATCGGCTTTTGCACTTTTCTTTCTCTCGTGCCCGGTTTTCGGCAGATTTGGTTCCTTTTTGTGTGTTTTTACATATCCGTACCTGCACAAGCATAAACTCAAGAAAACCACAAATATTAGCAATAAACGGCTCTTTCTTGGTTATTTTGGGTCTATTTTGATAATGAAAAGGTATGTGTTTTAGCACATACCAAAATACCCCAGACGAAACTATTGTCGTGTCCTCACGCAATGCAATCAACTCACGCTTCTAAAACCAAGGATTTCAATCTCTTTCTACTAAACAATTGATATGTCCAAACCATCAAGTTATCTCACACAAGCTAGCCACTTGTGAATGACTAACCGTAAGAAACTTAAAACAGTTCAGACAAACCAATTAGAGAAGAAGTAGTCAATGTTCCTCAAAAGAGATTAAGAAAGCCTTAATTCTAAAAACGCCCCGTTTACCTTTCAATTCACATATATAGATATTACGATTAAGCACATTCCGATTATGAATGACGGTATGATGAACTTTCATGTCGATCAATAACTCCAACATTTTTCAAACGACACGTTAGGATCACAGAGTAGAAAACACAACACAGCGTGAAGTGACCATACGGATAGAATACATCGTCCCTGATTTTTCACAAGCTCCGAAACTAAGCGTAAAACCGAAATCATTGTTACAAATGATTCTAGATGCTAACACTACCCATGGAAGTTACTTGTGTAATTACCTTTTGTTCCCATTTTCCTATTTCCTCTAGAACTTTTTTATTTTTGAGAGAAATGAATTTCTTCAAGTTTCTCGTTTCGATAACTTTTATTCCGATAAAGATACAAAGCTAAGTCGATAATTAGTTATCCGCCTTCTCTCAAGAACCATTGTCGTAAAAATGAGGTCCACATCAAGGAATTTTTATTCACTTATACTTTTGACTTTTTCAATTTTCATCATTTTTCAATTTTTTTTTTTTTTTTTTTTTTTTTTTTTAATATAAACTTGCACTTATACCTTTACTTATATGAGCTGTGAACCACGGAGCTTCACGGGGTAATTCCAAGACTATAGGCTTCATGAAATGAGGATCCCGGCTGGCTAGGCTAAGACCTCACTCAATCCCGGCTAAAGATCCAAGGGTCCGATCTCGACACCGCAGCTCACAACTTTACTTATTACATTATCACTTATCACTGATTACTCATTACTCATTTATTTATTACGGATCCTTGATGTGTACCCAATTTTTAAAACAAAGATTCTTTTAAGAAGATAAAGAACTAACCATCGTCAAAAACTCGACATCTCTAATTATTTAGACAGATATGGGGTGAAACAATTTTGTGGGAACAAAAAGCCATAAGTACCTTCGATGGGCTCTAAAGAGAACCAACTACTCCACGCTTAGCATCTAAACTCATAAGTAACTCTATCATTTCTCGATCTCTGCAAATTTAAAATCCCAAATAATGAGATCCGCAGATGCTTAGCCGATAATTTTTTAAGATTATCTATGGTTAAGGGAACAAGCTAGGGCTCAACACGCCCGGTCAAGTCAGAATTCTATTCCTACTCTCACCAGCGGAAAGTTAACAAGGTGTCAAAACATATATTATCTTAGCAAATGTTTCGTCTTATGAAATCAAGTCATGCATATTTAAAGTCACTCAGGGAAACTTGCAAAATCTTGGCCTTGTGAGCTAGAATTCGCATTTTATAGCTTCTTGTAGCAAAACTATTCAATCAAAAAGACTTAACAAAAGCTTACAAAAATTTTTAAATTTTCTCATTTTTGCACAATTTTTTCATTTTCTAAGGAAAAACGGGGTTACAAGAGAAACATGACGAAAATAAGCAAGTGCGGTTAAATCAAATCGAAGATTACCCTACCCCAGACTAGAACGAAACATTGTCCTCAATGTTTAAAACAAGGGTATCACGAAAATCTAAAAGCCGTTTATTAAGTATGCTAGAAGATAAACGTTAGTCGATAAGATTAGGATATCGGATTTCCATCAGCATCGATCATGAAACTCGAGTGGAGAAATGACAAACTTCGAGCACGAGAGTCTTCATATCGGGAAAATCCTACACACAACATCACAAACAACCAAACACGAGAAATCGAAGAGGCAGACCCCTTCACGTCACTTATTAGAAAAAAAGAAAGAAGATAGATGGATAAGCATGGGGTGCCTCCCACGAAGCGCTACTGTTTTTGATCACCGAGTCGCTAGCCTGACTCGTCCCCGAATTCATTTGTCCTTGGGAGAGAAAGTGGTAAAGATACCAGGGTCAAAAACGATGTCATCATTCCCGAAGGAATGAGACTGGGTGGGTTGGGTGGGAAAGAAAATGTCAGGCATCATCACATAAGGGTTAAATCCTCCCGAACTCACAAAAGGTTTTTCAAGAAAGAGCGATCCATCATCCGGTGGTTTTGCGGGCGGACGAAAGAAGGACGGATCAAAGTGAGAAAACTCCAAGAAAGATGGGAGCTCATGATAAAGAGGTGAAAGCTTAACAATGAAGGCATCCAAGTGAGGATCCTTTTTTCTAACAACGGTTTTAGCATAAAGCTCATCTATGTCTAATATCCCGGGTTTAAAGATTTTGTCTTCACATGTCGGCTCAACGGGATAAAGGATGGTGGACTCATCAGAAGAAGGGGAGTCAAGAGAACCATCAAGAACAACTATATCCCCCTCGGGATTATTCATAACATCCTCAATACCCGGTGGTATTGGATCATCAATAGCATCCTCAATGATCGGGTCATTTGTCGGAGTATCGGAAATCTCGTTCAAAACCTTGTTCTCATCAATATCAAAGTAGAATCGCTCAAGAATCGGAGGATAAACATCATCAATAGTGGGATTGCCACTAATCTCTTCATCAAATCGGAAAGTCTCAAGCTCGGGAGAGAAATCACTATCTTTAACGGAGATAGGAGGCGAACTTGAATTATTGTTAAGGGCTTCAATTTTGGAAATGAGAAGATAAACATTTGACAATGTTTCTCATAATGCTTCATCCTCGATCTCAATATCATCGGGCTCAATCTCTTCTTCTTCTGGCTCGGGCTCAGAAGGTAAATCGTCAACGAAATCGATGTCTCCATACGAATCATCATCGGAATCGGAGAACATCTCAACATGATCATTTGAAATATCAAGAGAAGGCTCATCACAAATATCAACAACCCCAGACTCGGACTCTCTTGGGATTGGGATAAGGATCTCATCATTAGACGCTTCCGTTTCCGGAATAGTACTAAGATGCTCATCCCCCATTATATGAGAGTCTACGGGTGCAATAATGTTCGTAACAATAGAATCATCGACCTCTTCCATAAGAACGTCACTTCTCTCAACCGGCGTGAGTGAAGGGGAAGAGTCGGAAATTAAAGGCTCAGAAACGGGAGTGGGATTGCCACTCGGAGGAGTATAATCGTCGTCAGAATCAGAATCGTAAACGAAAGGTCTCCGGTAACTAATTTTAGCGGCTTGCTCTTCAGCGAGTAATTCACCATAAGTTTTCTGAAGAGGATCTTCTTTTCCGTGGGTAATTTTATCAAGAAGATTCTTAAGATCAATCATTGCTTTCAGAAATTTTGGATTAGACATTAGTGAAGGTTGTGGTTGAATTTCTTGGTATTGTGGAGGTGGGTTATAAGGAGAATCGTAATTGTTACAAGGAACTTGCTCGTAAACAATAGGGTTTTGCATCTGACAATCGGAATTAACGTGCGGACCTCCACAATACTCACAACAGTATGATTGTTGTGACGAATACGGGTAAGGTTCATAACCAAGGGTTGAGTTATTAAATTGAACTTGACATTGTAAACCTTGGTGAGGACCACCACAATACTCACAAGAGTATGAATCCGGCTCATAGTACAGAGGTTGGTTAGGAAAATTGGTTGTCTCATTGTAAGGATTATGGTGAAACTCGGTTCCTGATTTTCCATTACTACAAGCAAGACAATTCCCACCATATTCGGGTCCGCTGCACCATATACACACGAGCTGATAAATTGAAGAATTATCCGGATAAGAGTTAGCCATTTCCATCATTTCCGTGATAGGCTCGGGTTCTTGAACGGGAATCACCTCGGGCTCAGAAACTTGTTCCATCTCCCTCACCGGAGAGGGAGTAGGAATCAAGGGTTCATCAAGATTATATTTCAAAATTTTTGACAAGGCTGCAAATTTTTCAACGTTGTTAAGAAAAACACGACGTTCAAAGAAATCGTCTCCGTGAGAATTAAACATATAGAGGGTAAAAGAGAAGAATTATCAAATCAGAGGGTAAAGAAGAATATTTTTGGGTTTTTAAAACAAATTTTGAAAAGGAAAATCTTTTTGGGTTTTTATAAAAGGGATATGTACAAATATCAACGATAACTTCACTCGGGGAAGGATCTTCAAATGCACACGATTCGAGACGGAATACGAAAACTCGCTACAAGCCCTCCCCGGCAGCGGCGCCAAAAATTGATTCGCAGAATCCAAAGCAACGTCAAGCTTAACTCACACAAGCTAGCCACTTGTGAATGACTAACCGTAAGAAACTTAAAACGGCTCGGACACTGACCAATAATAAGAAGTGTAGTATGTGGGTAACTCAAACGTATTAGGTTTGAGCACCGAGATCGTTCCGAACGAGGGTTGAATGGAATTTCCAACTCACGTCTCAATTATCGGGATTCGAATAAGAGAGGGGCATAAAATGATATTGTCTAAACTACGGGATAAGGAAAGTATAAGGGAATAAAATCTAAGGGGAAAACCTAAGAATAAAGGCAAACTACATAATTCTACGCTAAAACGCAAATACGGGATTAAACGAAACGCGAATAAAAAGCAAGAACGACTAATCTAACTCCTAAAAATAACCTAAAATTACTTTTACTCTAAAAATGATATTTGAAAACTAATTAAGAACTAAAACTATTTTTTAGGAATTTTCTTGATTTTATTCTAATTAAAAACTAATTATTAACTTTAAAAATAAGACTAAATAACTAGAAATTATAAAAACAAAGGGGAAAATTATGGAATTACTTTTCAAAAATCTAAAATAACATAAGAGACTTTTCAAAACTGTTTTTGTATTTTTCAGATTAATTTTCTATTTTCTATGAATTTAAATCTATTTAAATCTAATTAATATTATGAAAAATACCAAATAAAAGGAGAAAAATAGGGAAAAATATTTTTTATGCTTTTTATATTTATCTTAATCTATTAAAATTGAAAAATTATTTTTTGGAACTTTTTCTCAATTATTTGCAATAAAAGCTAATTAAAAGTGACTAAAAACTGAATTTAAATAAGAAAAATACTAAACAGTAACTAAAAATCATGAAAAATTCAGGGAAATTCTAAAATGATATTCTAAAGCTATGAAAAATAAGGAAACATGGGCTTATGTGTAAGATATTGAAGCTGTAGTGTAACTGAAATGAAATAAGCACTTTTAAAATAAGCAAATAAGCACTAGATGGTACCAATTAACTACAGAAGGTAGATTATACTATAACTACTGTAACTCAACTAATTCAAACTAATTCTAACACCTAATAAGCAGTTAACTCAGCTTTGATGCAAACTGCTACTTAAGTCCAAATCAGCTTAAGGCCCTACTTTCTAGCTTGAGCAACTACTTATTCAATAAGCTAATGAGCAAACTAAAAATGTGGTCTTCAAGACCACCAACCAGAGATCATATATCCAAATTTTTAGCTAATTAGGACTAGTATTGAAGGAGTTAGAGATCAAACTAAAAGGCTGCATATTGGACAGTGACTGCTGTTGATGCAGTAACAGATATGGCCAAAAAGGCTATTGCAGGCCTCAATAAGCTACTCAATAAGTTCAAAAGTGAAATCTTAAGCTCAGATATCTAAAACTAAACCTACAAGCTACTTAGAATACCAAAGATCAAGCAGTATCAGTGGGAAAACAAGCAGTTAAGTAGCTTGTTAATAAGCTAATTTGACAGCATAGTGCAGCAAAACAGGAAAGGTTGCCGAAGAACAAGTAGAACGGTAAATTCAAGCTAACTAACAATCACTAAAGTGCAAGTAAACTACAAATAACTAAACCATGATATCTTATAAGTAAAGAGAAAGAACCTGGAACCTGATGGTGTTTCTGAAAAATGCAAATGAGCAGCTTATGTTTGGATAATGCACAAATGATCCTGACAGATTTTGAAAACTCCAAAATTCAACTTGAACACTTAAAACAATGGTTTGAAATTACTTTACAACTACTTTTGACACCAAATGAACCAGAATCAACTCTTTATCATTCATTTAAATCGCTAACTAATCTACTTCCAAACACCCCTTTAAATCTCTAAAATGCAACTTTAACTTTTAACCTTGATGAAAACTAACCTAAACTGGTTTGAAAGACTTAAATCAATCCCAGAAATCATTCAAATAACAATTGAAATTCAGAATTCACTCAAATCCGTTTTGACTTTTCCATTTGACTTTTATTCACTTTTGCAAAAACATGATAAAATCTGATTTTAAGAGCAAGTGTACTAATAATTAACTCAGATAAGCTCCTAAAAGCTTATATGAGTCATTATAGACAGGAAGCTAAAACAAATGGCAACTAATAACAACTTAACAAGACAATGGGAATTTTAACATAAAACTGAAAATTGCATTAAATGAAATTAAGAGTACAAGACTGAAATGTAAAAGAGATTATACTACTAAAACAATAACATGACCAGAAATTAAGAAGGTAACAGTACTCTAATACATGAATACTGGACAAGATACATTGTGAGCCTAGAGGTCTCTTTATAGCTGAGATGAGCCTTGGGATGCTCTTGAGGAAGCTCCTAGATGTCTAATCTCGACCATTCATTCATTCTCTTGTCATCCACTCTATTCTTGGCCATTGGATTGAATTGATGAGGTGTCTAAGCCAATAGGAGTGCTCCTTTTGTCCACTGTGTCAATCCATTGCATCATACCCTCTGACAAGGTGGCAGGAGGTTCTAGAAGCATTGCTAGATTCTAAGTACTATGTTGGGAGGGGGTAATTGGTGGTAACAGTGGGTAAATGGAATTGGGGAAGAAAGGAGTTACTGTTTGGGGCGCGGTTGGGTATTTTTTATATTAACTCAAAAATGTTGACCGGGTGGGTTGAGTTTTGACCTGGGTTATTAACGGGTTTGGTGGTTGATTCGGGTTTAATACAAAAGGGGTGGCCGGGTTATGTTAAGGTGGATTGGATTGGGCCGGATGGCTTTATTTTGGGCCTCAAGGTTTGTTATAGTGGATTTGGACTAAGGATTGGATTTGTAGTGTTATTTTAACTTAAAGGACCAAAGGTGTATTGTGACATAGACCAAGGACCCAATATGACATTTTGTGAAAGATAAGGGTGAATTTGGGTAAATGATTAAGTGGGGTGTATAAGGGTATAAAGGGTAAATGTGGAAAGTTGAGGGGTTAAAGGTGACAATTTGGGAAAGTTGAGGGGTAAAATGGTGAATTTGTGAAAGTGAAGGTGTAATGTGAAAAACTCCCAATTTATGTCCCGAGCTTCGTAATTTGATCTTTTAAGCACCAAAATCTCTGAAATAGCATCCCCGCATCGGCTTTTGCACTTTTCTTTCTCTCGTGCCCGGTTTTCAGCAGATTTGGTTCCTTTTTGTGTGTTTTTACATATCCGTACCTGCACAAGCATAAACTCAAGAAAACCACAAATATTAGCAATAAACGGCTCTTTCTTGGTTATTTTGGGTCTATTTTGATAATGAAAAGGTATGTGTTTTAGCACATACCAAAATACCCCAGACGAAACTATTGCCGTGTCCTCACGCAATGCAATCAACTCACGCTTCTAAAACCAAGGATTTCAATCTCTTTCTACTAAACCATTGATATGTCCAAACCATCAAGTTATCTCACACAAGCTAGCCACTTGTGAATGACTAACCGTAAGAAACTTAAAACAGTTCAGACAAACCAATTAGAGAAGAAGTAGTCAATGTTCCTCAAAAGAGATTAAGAAAGCCTTAATTCTAAAAACGCCCCGTTTACCTTTCAATTCACATATATAGATATTACGATTAAGCACATTCCGATTATGAATGACGGTATGATGAACTTTCATGTCGATCAATAACTCCAACATTTTTCAAACGACACGTTAGGATCACAGAGTAGAAAACACAACACAGCGTGAAGTGACCATACAGATAGAATACATCGTCCCTGATTTTTCACAAGCTCCCAAACTAAGCGTAAAACCGAAATCATTGTTACAAATGATTCTAGATGCTAACACTACCCATGGAAGTTACTTGTGTAATTACCTTTTGTTCCCATTTTCATATTTCCTCTAGAACTTTTTTATTTTTGAGAGAAATGAATTTCTTCAAGTTTCTCGTTTCGATAACTTTTATTCCGATAAAGATACAAAGCTAAGTCGATAATTAGTTATCCGCCTTCTCTCAAGAACCATTGTCGTAAAAATGAGGTCCACATCAAGGAATTTTTATTCACTTATACTTTTGACTTTTTCAATTTTCATCATTTTTCAATTTTTTTTTTTTTTTTTTTTTTTTTTTTTTTTTTTTTTTTTAATATAAACTTGCACTTATACCTTTACTTATATGAGCTGTGAACCACGGAGCTTCACGGGGTAATTCCAAGACTATAGGCTTCATGAAATGAGGATCCCGGCTGGCTAGGCTAAGACCTCACTCAATCCCGGCTAAAGATCCAAGGGTCCGATCTCGACACCGCAGCTCACAACTTTACTTATTACATTATCACTTATCACTGATTACTCATTACTCATTTATTTATTACGGATCCTTGATGTGTACCCAATTTTTAAAACAAAGATTCTTTTAAGAAGATAAAGAACTAACCATCGTCAAAAACTCGACATCTCTAATTATTTAGACAGATATGGGGTGAAACAATTTTGTGGGAACAAAAAGCCATAAGTACCTTCGATGGGCTCTAAAGAGAACCAACTACTCCACGCTTAGCATCTAAACTCATAAGTAACTCTATCATTTCTCGATCTCTGCAAATTTAAAATCCCAAATAATGAGATCCGCAGATGCTTAGCCGATAATTTTTTAAGATTATCTATGGTTAAGGGAACAAGCTAGGGCTCAACACGCCCGGTCAAGTCAGAATTCTATTCCTACTCTCACCAGCGGAAAGTTAACAAGGTGTCAAAACATATATTATCTTAGCAAATGTTTCGTCTTATGAAATCAAGTCATGCATATTTAAAGTCACTCAGGGAAACTTGCAAAATCTTGGCCTTGTGAGCTAGAATTCGCATTTTATAGCTTCTTGTAGCAAAACTATTCAATCAAAAAGACTTAACAAAAGCTTACAAAAATTTTTAAATTTTCTCATTTTTGCACAATTTTTTCATTTTCTAAGGAAAAACGGGGTTACAAGAGAAACACGACGAAAATAAGCAAGTGCGGTTAAATCAAATCGAAGATTACCCTACCCCAGACTAGAACGAAACATTGTCCTCAATGTTTAAAACAAGGGTATCACGAAAATCTAAAAGCCGTTTATTAAGTATGCTAGAAGATAAACGTTAGTCGATAAGATTAGGATATCGGATTTCCATCAGCATCGATCATGAAACTCGAGTGGAGAAATGACAAACTTCGAGCACGAGAGTCTTCATATCGGGAAAATCCTACACACAACATCACAAACAACCAAACACGAGAAATCGAAGAGGCAGACCCCTTCACGTCACTTATTAGAAAAAAAGAAAAAAGATAGATGGATAAGCATGGGGTGCCTCCCACGAAGCGCTACTGTTTTTGATCACCTAGTCGCTAGCCTGACTCGTCCCCGAATTCATTTGTCCTTGGGGAAGAAAGTGGTAAAGATACCAGGGTCAAAAACGGTGTCTTCATTCCCGAAGGAATGAGACTGGGTGGGTTGGGTGGGAAAGAAAATGTCAGGCATCAGCACATAAGGGTTAAATCCTCCCGAACTCACAAAAGGTTTTTCAAGAAAGAGCGATCCATCATCCGGTGGTTTTGCGGGCGGACGAAAGAAGGACGGATCAAAGTGAGAAAACTCCAAGAAAGATGGGAGCTCATGATAAAGAGGTGAAAGCTTAACAATGAAGGCATCCAAGTGAGGATCCTTTTTTCTAACAACGGTTTTAGCATAAAGCTCATCTATGTCTAATATCCCGGGTTTAAAGATTTTGTCTTCACATGTCGGCTCAACGGGATAAAGGATGGTGGACTCATCAGAAGAAGGGGAGTCAAGAGAACCATCAAGAACAACTATATCCCCCTCGGGATTATTCATAACATCCTCAATACCCGGTGGTATTGGATCATCAATAGCATCCTCAATGATCGGGTCATTTGTCGGAGTATCGGAAATCTCGTTCAAAACCTTGTTCTCATCAATATCAAAGTAGAATCGCTCAAGAATCGGAGGATAAACATCATCAATAGTGGGATTGCCACTAATCTCTTCATCAAATCGGAAAGTCTCAAGCTCGGGAGAGAAATCACTATCTTTAACGGAGATAGGAGGCGAACTTGAATTATTGTTAAGGGCTTCAATTTTGGAAATGAGAAGATAAACATTTGACAATGTTTCTCGTAATGCTTCATCCTCGATCTCAATATCATCGGGCTCAATCTCTTCTTCTTCTGGCTCGGGCTCAGAAGGTAAATCGTCAACGAAATCGATGTCTCCATACGAATCATCATCGGAATCGGAGAACATCTCAACATGATCATTTGAAATATCAAGAGAAGGCTCATCACAAATATCAACAACCCCAGACTCGGACTCTCTTGGGATTGGGATAAGGATCTCATCATTAGACGCTTCCGTTTCCGGAATAGTACTAAGATGCTCATCCCCCATTATATGAGAGTCTACGGGTGCAATAATGTTCGTAACAATAGAATCATCGACCTCTTCCATAAGAACGTCACTTCTCTCAACCGGCGTGAGTGAAGGGGAAGAGTCGGAAATTAAAGGCTCAGAAACGGGAGTGGGATTGCCACTCGGAGGAGTATAATCGTCGTCAGAATCAGAATCGTAAACGAAAGGTCTCCGGTAACTAATTTTAGCGGCTTGCTCTTCAGCGAGTAATTCACCATAAGTTTTCTGAAGAGGATCTTCTTTTCCGTGGGTAATTTTATCAAGAAGATTCTTAAGATCAATCATTGCTTTCAGAAATTTTGGATTAGACATTAGTGAAGGTTGTGGTTGAATTTCTTGGTATTGTGGAGGTGGGTTATAAGGAGAATCGTAATTGTTACAAGGAACTTGCTCGTAAACAATAGGGTTTTGCATCTGACAATCGGAATTAACGTTCGGACCTCCACAATACTCACAACAGTATGATTGTTGTGACGAATACGGGTAAGGTTCATAACCAAGGGTTGAGTTATTAAATTGAACTTGACATTGTAAACCTTGGTGAGGACCACCACAATACTCACAAGAGTATGAATCCGGCTCATAGTACAGAGGTTGGTTAGGAAAATTGGTTGTCTCATTGTAAGGATTATGGTGAAACTCGGTTCCTGATTTTCCATTACTACAAGCAAGACAATTCCCACCATATTCGGGTCCGCTGCACCATATACACACGAGCTGATAAATTGAAGAATTATCCGGATAAGAGTTAGCCATTTCCATCATTTCCGTGATAGGCTCGGGTTCTTGAACGGGAATCACCTCGGGCTCAGAAACTTGTTCCATCTCCCTAACCGGAGAGGGAGTAGGAATCAAGGGTTCATCAAGATTATATTTCAAAATTTTTGACAAGGCTGCAAATTTTTCAACGTTGTTAAGAAAAACACGACGTTCAAAGAAATCGTCTCCGTGAGAATTAAACATATAGAGGGTAAAAGAGAAGAATTATCAAATCAGAGGGTAAAGAAGAATATTTTTGGGTTTTTAAAACAAATTTTGAAAAGGAAAATCTTTTTGGGTTTTTATAAAAGGGATATGTACAAATATCAACGATAACTTCACTCGGGGAAGGATCTTCAAATGCACACGATTCGAGACGGAATACGAAAACTCGCTACAAGCCCTCCCCGGCAGCGGCGCCAAAAATTGATTCGCAGAATCCAAAGCAACGTCAAGCTTAACTCACACAAGCTAGCCACTTGTGAATGACTAACCGTAAGAAACTTAAAACGGCTCGGACACTGACCAATAATAAGAAGTGTAGTATGTGGGTAACTCAAACGTATTAGGTTTGAGCACCGAGATCGTTCCGAACGAGGGTTGAATGGAATTTCCAACTCACGTCTCAATTATCGGGATTCGAATAAGAGAGGGGCATAAAATGATATTGTCTAAACTACGGGATAAGGAAAGCATAAGGGAATAAAATCTAAGGGGAAAACCTAAGAATAAAGGCAAACTACATAATTCTACGCTAAAACGCAAATACGGGATTAAACGAAACGCGAATAAAAAGCAAGAACGACTAATCTAACTCCTAAAAATAACCTAAAATTACTTTTACTCTAAAAATGATATTTGAAAACTAATTAAGAACTAAAACTATTTTTTAGGAATTTTCTTGATTTTATTCTAATTAAAAACTAATTATTAACTTTAAAAATAAGACTAAATAACTAGAAATTATAAAAACAAAGGGGAAAATTATGGAATTACTTTTCAAAAATCTAAAATAACATAAGAGACTTTTCAAAACTGTTTTTGTATTTTTCAGATTAATTTTCTATTTTCTATGAATTTAAATCTATTTAAATCTAATTAATATTATGAAAAATACCAAATAAAAGGAGAAAAATAGGGAAAAATATTTTTTATGCTTTTTATATTTATCTTAATCTATTAAAATTGAAAAATTATTTTTTGGAACTTTTTCTCAATTATTTGCAATAAAAGCTAATTAAAAGTGACTAAAAACTGAATTTAAATAAGAAAAATACTAAACAGTAACTAAAAATCATGAAAAATTCAGGGAAATTCTAAAATGATATTCTAAAGCTATGAAAAATAAGGAAACATGGGCTTATGTGTAAGATATTGAAGCTGTAGTGTAACTGAAATGAAATAAGCACTTTTAAAATAAGCAAATAAGCACTAGATGGTACCAATTGACTACAGAAGGTAGATTATACTATAACTACTGTAACTCAACTAATTCAAACTAATTCTAACACCTAATAAGCAGTTAACTCAGCTTTGATGCAAACTGCTACTTAAGTCCAAATCAGCTTAAGGCCCTACTTTCTAGCTTGAGCAACTACTTATTCAATAAGCTAATGAGCAAACTAAAAATGTGGTCTTCAAGACCACCAACCAGAGATCATATATCCAAATTTTTAGCTAATTAGGACTAGTATTGAAGGAGTTAGAGATCAAACTAAAAGGCTGCATATTGGACAGTGACTGCTGTTGATGCAGTAACAGATATGGCCAAAAAGGCTATTGCAGGCCTCAATAAGCTACTCAATAAGTTCAAAAGTGAAATCTTAAGCTCAGATATCTAAAACTAAACCTACAAGCTACTTAGAATACCAAAGATCAAGCAGTATCAGTGGGAAAACAAGCAGTTAAGTAGCTTGTTAATAAGCTAATTTGACAGCATAGTGCAGCAAAACAGGAAAGGTTGCCGAAGAACAAGTAGAACGGTAAATTCAAGCTAACTAACAATCACTAAAGTGCAAGTAAACTACAAATAACTAAACCATGATATCTTATAAGTAAAGAGAAAGAACCTGGAACCTGATGGTGTTTCTGAAAAATGCAAATGAGCAGCTTATGTTTGGATAATGCACAAATGATCCTGACAGATTTTGAAAACTCCAAAATTCAACTTGAACACTTAAAACAATGGTTTGAAATTACTTTACAACTACTTTTGACACCAAATGAACCAGAATCAACTCTTTATCATTCATTTAAATCGCTAACTAATCTACTTCCAAACACCCCTTTAAATCTCTAAAATGCAACTTTAACTTTTAACCTTGATGAAAACTAACCTAAACTGGTTTGAAAGACTTAAATCAATCCCAGAAATCATTCAAATAACAATTGAAATTCAGAATTCACTCAAATCCGTTTTGACTTTTCCATTTGACTTTTATTCACTTTTGCAAAAACATGATAAAATCTGATTTTAAGAGCAAGTGTACTAATAATTAACTCAGATAAGCTCCTAAAAGCTTATATGAGTCATTATAGACAGGAAGCTAAAACAAATGGCAACTAATAACAACTTAACAAGACAATGGGAATTTTAACATAAAACTGAAAATTGCATTAAATGAAATTAAGAGTACAAGACTGAAATGTAAAAGAGATTATACTACTAAAACAATAACATGACCAGAAATTAAGAAGGTAACAGTACTCTAATACATGAATACTGGACAAGATACATTGTGAGCCTAGAGGTCTCTTTATAGCTGAGATGAGCCTTGGGATGCTCTTGAGGAAGCTCCTAGATGTCTAATCTCGACCATTCATTCATTCTCTTGTCATCCACTCTATTCTTGGCCATTGGATTGAATTGATGAGGTGTCTAAGCCAATAGGAGTGCTCCTTTTGTCCACTGTGTCAATCCATTGCATCATACCCTCTGACAAGGTGGCAGGAGGTTCTAGAAGCATTGCTAGATTCTAAGTACTATGTTGGGAGGGGGTAATTGGTGGTAACAGTGGGTAAATGGAATTGGGGAAGAAAGGAGTTACTGTTTGGGGCGCGGTTGGGTATTTTTTATATTAACTCAAAAATGTTGACCGGGTGGGTTGAGTTTTGACCTGGGTTATTAACGGGTTTGGTGGTTGATTCGGGTTTAATACAAAAGGGGTGGCCGGGTTATGTTAAGGTGGATTGGATTGGGCCGGATGGCTTTATTTTGGGCCTCAAGGTTTGTTATAGTGGATTTGGACTAAGGATTGGATTTGTAGTGTTATTTTAACTTAAAGGACCAAAGGTGTATTGTGACAAAGACCAAGGACCCAATATGACATTTTGTGAAAGATAAGGGTGAATTTGGGTAAATGATTAAGTGGGGTGTATAAGGGTATAAAGGGTAAATGTGGAAAGTTGAGGGGTTAAAGGTGACAATTTGGGAAAGTTGAGGGGTAAAATGGTGAATTTGTGAAAGTGAAGGTGTAATGTGAAAAACTCCCAATTTATGTCCCGAGCTTCGTAATTTGATCTTTTAAGCACCAAAATCTCTGAAATAGCATCCCCGGCATCGGCTTTTGCACTTTTCTTTCTCTCGTGCCCGGTTTTCGGCATATTTGGTTCCTTTTTGTGTGTTTTTACATATTCGTACCTGCACAAGCATAAACTCAAGAAAACCACAAATATTAGCAATAAACGGCTCTTTCTTGGTTATTTTGGGTCTATTTTGATAATGAAAAGGTATGTGTTTTAGCACATACCAGTCACTGTCACAGCATTTTGACCTTTGATCTTTCGCATTGTATGCCAGAACTGGTGAATGTAGATCTCCGGCACTGTAGCAGAATTGGTGAGCATGTTCTGATAAAGGTGATTCTTCAGAATGTCCACAGCTATTAAACAAGAAGACTCTGAGCAGGTGAGACTATCAAAATCAACACGAAGGTTGTTCTTTCCTATCTTCATCGGATAGCCATTAGGGAAGATATCTTCAAAGGTGAGAACGTTTGGCGCTTCCACGTTTTGCATTTGAGCGTCCATGTCGTGATCTGAAAGATATTTAGCCAAAAGAACCAACATATCGAAAGACATTACGTTAGTCAACAGATGGTTTTATTGTCTAATTATTGAATGTGATATGTCGATGATTGTTACGAGCCCAATGTCACTTGTTAGTCCAATAGTTCAAAGACGTCGTGATAAGTTTCGTGAGTTGATTAACTTCAAGTTTTAAAGTCTATGTTTTCACTTATTTTTCACAACTTATTAAACATTTAAGCTTATTAGTGACATTATTGGTTTCGTGGCGTTATGATTTATTTATTTACAAGTTTGCACGCGTAACAATTCACAATTAAGGTCAAAACTAGGCTTAGGCGTAGAGATGGCAAGCTTATGCGTAAACAGGAGTGATTATACGCGTAAACGTAAGCTTATGCGTAGGTTCTTTACTTACGCGTAAGAAATATTACGCGTAGAAAAAAGAGGGCCTTATGCGTAGAGCTTACGTGTAGGCGTATATGGAACCTTAAGCGTAAGGCTTACTCGTAAGAGTCAACCTTATGCGTAGAGGTTACTGTTTACGCTTTTCCTTCACAGGATACGCGTAGTCCCCAATGTAGAACCTTACGCTTAAACGTTACGCGTAAGATTTCTCTTACGCATAACATGCTACGCGTAAGGTGATCCTTATGCGTAGATGGCAAGTAACCTTGATTCTGAGTTATATACGCGTTGAAACCTGAAATAAATTCACCATATTACCAATATTAACATATACATTCATTCCTTTTCAAATCAAATCATGAATACTTATTCAAGCAGTTATGCGTAGAACATGTTTACGCATAGACCTAAAACCCTTAAGTTTAATTTCTACGAGTAAGATATTTAGCCATAGGAATTGCACCAAACTTTTTCTGGGGTGTCTAAGAAGCCTATTGAGTTGTTTTACACAAGTTTTAACATCAAAATCTAAGCAGATTAAAATTACCCAAATACTAAGAACATAAACCCTAGTTTTCAAATTAAACACAGTTGGTGTTTCTGGGTAAGTTCTGAGCCTAGATATCATCATTTCAACATGAGAACAACATCAAACAAGCAACTAATTAACCAAAAACGTTCGCACAAGAAAATACCCAATTCACGCATAAACCCTAGTTTTCAAAAGTCATTCAATTCGTGTTTCTGGATGAGTTTTAATGATGGAAATGGTTTCAAAGTGATTAGATAAACGTTTTTACACCATCATTTCAACCACAAACACACAAATGAAGAAGTTGTGTTCATAGCTTACGCGTAGAACACAACAATCTCCCAAACTTGATTTTTAACCGTTGGATTTGTTTAAAATTCAAAACCAATGTTTGTTTTAACCCAAAGATTGTGAAAACACTTACAAATTGTTGATCAAGAACACAGATTTGAGGATGAGTTTTTACGCGTAGGATTTGGGTGGTTGGGATATTAAATGTTATAATAAATGAGAAGTAATGGTTTGGTGAGGGTGTTTTGGTAAAAAAAATACTTTTGCATTTTGACACAATTAGTCCCTGCATCTTTACCATTTACATCTCATGCCCATAACTTCCATTTTGGTTACCAAATGACGGATATTTGGAAAGAAATTTTACGACACTCCCCCTCGACTTAAGAAATAATGAAATTTTATAAGTTTTAGTCCGAGGAGTGTCAGTAAACCAGAAATGTGACCACTATTCTTAAAGAAACAACCGTGATAAGGTAACATGCAAGTACAAGGTTTTATGAGACCGTAAAATATTTGCATTCTCCCCTGCAACACTTGATCGTAAAAATACTGAATTTTGAAAGATAAGAATGTTGATGGAAGATTTGTACTTGCCATGTTAAAAGAAATATAGATAGAAGAATATTTTTGTTGTTTTATCAGATTTTATATTTTTGTATTTTGTTTTTGAAAAATATTTACAAAAGAGGTTTTGATGTTTGACTGGTTTTAAGAATGTTTTAAGAGTTCATCCAGTTCCTCTTGAGTCAAACACCGCATACCAATCCGGTGGAACAACTCATTAAACCTAGCAGGAGCTAAGGCTTTGGTGAGAAGATCTGCCAGTTGGTATTCAGTACCCACAAAGTATAATTCAACTGTACCCTGTTCCACGTGGTCCTTGAACAGAGTTGCACGAGATCGCAATAGCACTCCGACTGTCGCAGTACATCGGGATTCTGTCAAATACGTAACCATAGTCTTTGAGTTGTGTTCTCATCCAAATGACTTGAGCACAACACGCCGACATGGCTACATATTCAGCTTCGGTTGATGACAGCGATGTACAGTCCTGCTTCTTCGATTGCCATGACACCAGTTTATCACCAAGAAATTGTAATGCTCCTGAAGTAATTTTTCGTGAATCTAAGCATCCTGCGTGATCAGCGTCTGAAAAAGCTATTAGTTCAAAACCAGAATCCTTCGGATACCAGATTCCCAAGTTAATGGTTCCCTTGATGTATCGGAGGATTCTTTTAGCCTCGGAGAGGTGGGTTTCAGTTGGTCTCGACTGATAACGGGAGCAAAGATATACGACAAACACAATATCAGGCCTGCTAGCTGTTAGATACATGAGAGACCCAATAATACTACGGTATTTGGTAGGGTCCACCAATTTCTCATGTAAATCAGCGTCTAGCTTCTTGGTATGAGCCATTGGTGTGGCATAGGTGTAACACATTCCAAATTTGTTTAACAGTTCAAGGGCATATTTGGACTGACTCAAGAAAATACCACGGGGTGATTGATGAACTTGCATTCCGAGAAAGAATGTGAGTTCACCCATCATTGACATTTCAAAATGTTTTGTCATTAGTTTTGCAAAAGCATTTGAGTATTTTAAATGTGTTGACCCAAAAATGATGTCATCCACGTAGATTTGAACGATTAAGATGTGAGCCCCGTGATATTGTATGAAAAGTGTAGGATCGACCGAACCTTTTGTGAATTTGTTGGCAATGAGAAAGGATGATAACTTATCGTACCACGCCCTTGGAGCTTGTTTGAGACCGTACAGAGCTTTGTTCAGTTTGTAGACGTGGTTCGGGAACTCTGGATCAACGAATCCTTCTGGCTGGCTGACATAGACTGTTTCTTTCAGTTGACCATTCAGAAAAGCAGTTTTGACGTCCATCTGAAAGACCGTTATATTCATGTGAACCGCGAACGCGAGAAAGATCCGAACAGCCTCAAGACGAGCAACCGGAGCGAATGATTCTTCAAAGTCAATACCCTCTTCCTGTCTATAACACTTAGCCCACAGACGTGACTTGTTTCTGATTACGTTCCCTTCAGCATCCAATTTGTTCTTCCAAATCCATTTGAGGCCAATGACATAGACCCCTGTTGGTCTTTCAACCAGTTCCCATACTTCAAGACGTTTAAACTGATTGAGTTCTTCTTGCATGGATTCAATCCAGCTGTCTTTGGTCATTGTGTCTTTAATGTTTTTAGGTTCAGATTGGCAGACAGTGAGTGCATAAATGCAATGTTCACCATCTGTGTGAAGACGTTATCTTGTTACGACTGGTTGATTTGGGTTACCAATAATGTTCTCAAGAGGATGGTCTTTTGTCCAACGATGTGTCGAAGGTTGATGTTGATATACATTGTGCAGATTTTGAGGATTCAAATGGCTTGTAGATGATTCCGCGACATCAGGTGCAGCAGTTTCATTGGCAAACGGGTTAAAGAACGCATTTGGATCAAAATCTACAGGTGGGGGTACTTCATTAAGAACATCAGCAGCTGGTTCAGCGTCGTTGGAAGCAGTTTGTTCAACTGTTGTTGTAGAGTCAACTGGTAGTGCTTCTTCAACAGTAGTTGTTGTAGCAGGTGTATCAGGTGGAAGAGTATGATCAGGTTGAGCAGCGGATACACCTGGAGCACGTTCATCATTGTCATCACTAAACAGCGGAGCAAAGAGCTTTTCCATTTGTTGACGAGTAAGCTGGGGGCTTGGTTCAACTGATGATGAGGTTTGAGGGAAGTTTAAACGGTTGTGACCGGGTTCCAAGCTGTTATGCTCAGAAGCCATGTCTGTAAGTTCATCAAAATTTGCATGAATCGTTTCCATAACCTGCTTTGTACGACGATTCCAAATCCGGTAACCTTTAGAATGTTCACAGTATCCAACAAAGACTCCAATGTCAGCTTTGGCTTTGAGCTTTCCAAAGTTATCACGATCATTATTTGGGTAGCAAAGGGATCCAAATACATGAAAGTGTTTGAGATTCGGTTTATAGTTGTGGATAAGCTCAAAAGGTGTTTTGTTGTGGCGTTTTGTAATCATTGAACGATTTTGAGTATAGCATGTAGTTGATACTGCTTCTGCCCATAAGTAATCTGGAAGTTTAGCATTGATTAACATTGTTCTTGTAGCTTCCACTAACGTACGGTTTCGTCTTTCAACAACTCCGTTTTGTTCTGGTGTACGTGCAATAGATGTATGATGCTCAATTCCCACTTTCTCATAAAATTCTCGAAGAGTTTGGTTCACAAATTCAGTTCCTTTGTCTGTTCTGATTTAGCGGACGGTGTTCCGGAGCTGAACTTGAATTTTCGTAAGAAAGGTGATGATCATCTGTGGAGCTTGATCTTTACTTCGAAGAAAGTAGACCCAAGTCCATCGTGAGTAGTCATCGATAATTACCAAGATGTAGCGTTTGCCATTAATCGTTTGCACGCGCATTGGGCCACACAAATCCATGTGAAGAAGATGAAGCACATGCTGAGAGCTGTGTTCCACCTTTGAGGGAAAATGAGCACGAGTGCTTTTCCCTTGTTCACAAGTAGAGCAAAGGTGATCTTTAGAATAGCGGAATCTCGGGAGACCTTCAACAAGTTTGTGTGAGCAAGGTTGGTTATGGTTTGAAAGTTTAAATGTGAGAGACGACGGTGTCATAGCCAAGATTTTGTTGATGTTGCCTTTGAAAGTAGACAGATGGGAGATGAAGCAACCATGTCTTGTATTGAGATTGTATACAGACTAGAATTGCGAGAGCCAGACATAAGATCGTTTCCATGTAGATCACGAATGAAACAAGTTTTCTCCCGAAAAGCAACTTCCAAATCTCCATCACAGAATTGACCGACTGAAAAGAGATTGTGACCGAGGCCTTCCACATAATAAACCCTGCTAATTTCGATATTGCCATTGATATAATCTCCGTAGCCCATGATAGTTGCGAAGTGATCATTCCCGAATCTGACAGTGCCAATGAACTTTGCAATAAAGTTTGATAACAGTTTAAGATTGCCTGTCATGTGTCGGGAACATCCGCTATCAACAATCCAAATGATGATCTGTATCACATGCATTACACACAGACAACACAGATGGAATAGAAGTAGATGTGGAACAAGAAGAGTTAGAGGGTTCCGAAGCAGTTATAGTCGAAATACACGCATCAATAATTTTTGGCATCCATTTAAATCCTAGTGTATTATGTATCCATTTCTGCCATCTCCAACTAGTATTTGCTTTAGTCTTAGTGAATGCACTAGGTGGTACTACATTCCTTGGAGGTGATACTGGAACTACAGGGACATCAATGCGTTTCTTAGAATCTAAAAAGGGTGGTTTACCAAGCACAGACTTAGAAGCATTAGTTGGCCTAGAGGTATTCCGTATCTTAGGATTCGGTAAACGAGACAAGATAGCTTTAGCAACACATTTATCATGACAATCAGAAAGCATACTTTTATGACATATAACACAAGAAGCTTCAGACTGAATATCAAAAGTACTTAAAGGTTTAGCATTCGTTACAACACTTTTTCCATTACATTTGTCAGACGCAATATCTAAAGTGGGTGCAACTTGAGTCTTATTCAAAGTCCTAGGGTGTTCTTCTACTTCAGCATTCTTTATTGATCTTTTCTTAGGTCGCAACATGCTATTCTTCCTTGTATTGCTCCTAGGCTGTGAAGTGCATACGTTTGGAAAAGAGGCAACTATTCCTGTTTCAGTAGAGGGAAGCACCTTAGTATCTTGTGTTTTGTCAGTAGGCAATCTGGGATCACATTTCCTAAGTGTTACAGGTGCAATTTTCTTAATGATGCTAGGCTGAACTTGTTCATACTTTCCTAACATTTCCCTTAACTTAATGATAGTGTGCACCAAATCTTGATTTTCAGAACGAAGATTTCCAGAAAAATTCATGACTTCTTTAGTGTGTGCAAGATAATGATCAAGTTCGTTTGATGCTTCATTACGAGTCTGTTTGAGTAAATCAAATATGACACCATATTCCTTTTTAACTTTTGCAAGTTCTTGTTCATATTTTGAGATGTGACATTTCAAAGACACGTTTTGATCATCCAGTTGCTCAATTTTAGGATCAAAAGATTTTGAGAGCAACTGGGTGAGTTTGTTTTGCAGAGCAAGTTCACGATTTTGACAATCTTTTTGACACAATTGAAGATGACGTTTTGAATTTGAAAGTTCGTTTAACAATCGTTCATTTTCAACTTTTAAAGATTCGATCTGATGCACATTATCAGTATTCTCAACAGAATCAACAGAATCATCAGAAATATAATCAGATGCATATGGCAAAGAATGCAATAACATAGCATTATGGATATCAGCACAGATAACATCTTCCAAGAGTCGATCAACATCTTTTCGTAACATTTTCTTTTTACGTTTTGTATTTGAAATAGATGTTTCTATTTTCTCGAAAACGACTTTCATCAATCCAAGTTCCTTATGAAATTCCCTTTCCCAATACAATGCACAATTTTTCAAAATTTTAACGTGGGGTAAAATTCTTTTCTGAAAAATATCTCTTTGTTCTCGCGCCTTAGGCGATTGAAAATGTTCAACTTTTATTTTAGAATGAAATTCAATCTCACGTTCTAAAAGTTTGAGGTCAGAAGTGAAAATGTCGAAATATCTGAGAATTTGACGATTTTCGGGTTTTGAATTTACTTCACTGATTGAAGGTAAAGGACCATAAAGTTGTGCATAATTTGGTTGGGGAGCAACATTAGAAAACTCAGACGTTTTTGTGATAATCCTAGGTGTGTTAGAAGAATCCTTTGGTGGGACGAAAGTGACGGCTTTTGAATAGTTGAATGGTTTGTTATAAACAACATTTTCTAATTTTGATCGACTCTCTTCTTCTGCATCTAATTCCTCTTGACAATGATATTTAACAACACTCATAACAGAATCATCAATTTTATATTCAGCATTCTTCGATGCGGCTAGATCACGAATCTGTCGTTCTAAAGATTTTTCGTTTTGATGTGATTTAGCAAAAGCGGCTTCAAAACCTTTTTCACGGTTTTCTTGAGTTTTGAAAAAATTGAGTTGCCGTTTTAAGCATTCAATATCCCTGGTTAATAGTGCATTTTTACTGTGTAATTGCTGATTTGATGAACGACATTTATCCATTTGGGATTGATAATCTTTAAGTAAGAGGTCAAAATCTGGATTAGGCAAAAGTTCAGCGTGTTCAACGTGAGTCACAACATGATCACTGTTCAGATCCTCAAGTATAACCACGGAGTCAATTTGAGTATCAAAGGTAACCATAGGGTCATCTTGATCATCAAATTTAACTACGGGGTCTAGTTGAGAATCGTCATAATGAGATGTGGACGACTCATTTTGAACATTCTGATCCTTGCCGGATTCAGATGTTGGCTGAGAAATGAGATCAGTGATGAATATGGTTTGTTCGGGTACCTGAGACAAGCCATCAGTGTCATACACTGGGCCTGTGTCACTCATGTGGAGAGCTTGCATTTGTGCCATCAACATCACTGCTGCATTAGCTTGCAAGTCCTCCATATCATCATCTGAGTCTGCATCTGCCATAAAGCTCTGTTCTTTGTTTGTGAGAGTTCCACCAGCTTCATCCTTAAGAGCCAAAAGTAAAGCCTCCTGGTGATAAGCATTGCCCCTAGTCCTCAGCTTTGGGCATGCATTAGCCAGGTGTCCCTTCTCATTACAGTTGTAGCAGCGAAGACCATTTATCCCATTCTGAGCATTACCCTGTTCAACCACTTGAGCTCTCTGTTGTTGCGGAGCACCCATTTTATTCCTTCCCATAGCATTAAACCCTTGACCTCCTCCCATCTGACGACCATAACCACGATTCTGAACTTCAGCACGTCCATTGTTCACAACAGCCTGATTCCTTGTGTTTGATGAGGAGCGAATGCGATTGTTGGATTTGTTTGTATACCGGCCGAAGGCTTTAGCAATCATAACAAATCCTTGTTGCAATGCATCAAAAGCTTCAGAGTCCTCATTAGCTTCACTGTAAAGTGCTTGATCATTGTTGTTGTTGTATGGAACCAATTGAGTTTGTTGAGATTGTTGCTGTGACTGATCATATGGTGTAATTGTTGCAGTTGGTGGAGGAGTGGGTTGAGGAGCGGGTTGAGGAGGATAACTAGTTTGAGCCCACAAAGCAAGTTGTTGATTTTCCGGAAGTGATGGTGAAGCAGTTTGTCCACGGATAACCCTTTCTTTGTCAACTTCTTTTTGATGTGGTTTCAAATAGTCGTACAATAATCCGTAAGAAGCATGATGAAGATTCTTCGCTTGACGGATGAAAATGACATACTTCTCCCATTCAGGACCAAGACTACTTAGGAACTTTGTATTGACTACAATTCTTGGCATGATGATGTTGTGTTTATCCAAATCATTGATGATGTCTGAGAATCGATGATGATAAGACTCTAGTGTCTCTCCAGGTTCAATCATGAAGTGTTCATAAGACAAGTAAATTTTGGATTCCATATCCTCTTGATTGAGTGTAGTGCCTTCCATGAGAAGATGAATATGTTCCCACATTGCTTTTGCAGTCTTTTGAGCATCAACACTTCGAAGAATTGGGTTTGGTAATCCTAAAAGGATATATTGCATTGTTAGCTCATCAGCTTCGTAGTGTAGAAGTTCATCACCAGAAAGGTCAGCAAGAGTTGCAATGTTTGTGAGATCATCTCTTGGTGGAACATCATTTGGATCTCCGGGTGTAACAACAATAGGCATCTGAAATGGACCTTCCAAGATAACCTTCTTTAAGAGCTTTCCATGTGGCTTCTTTAGATCACAAAACCTAAAGAACCTAATCACCCATTGATCGTAGTTACCGGGAGTGAGCATTGGAGGTCTATCAAGTGATCCTGCCTCATGAATGGATTGCTGGCTACTTAAAGCTTCACACATCTTTGCAAACCAAGTTGGTTCCTTCATAGTATTCCTGGATGGATGTTGATTGTAAACGTTTGTGTAAGGTTGTACTTGAAGACTAGGTGGTGGTTGAACCATTTGAGGTGGAATTGCTCCTTGTTGTGGATAATGTTGTTGATTGAATTGTTGTTGATAAATTTGTTGTTGTTGATTGAATTGTTGATGTTGTGGACTTAGTTGTTGTTGTTTATAAGTGTAAGGAAAATAGCTAGAGTATGGAGGTTGAGACATGTTGAAAACTTGTGTTGTTAAATGGATCTTTGTAGTCGAATGAAACGTTGTTGATGAAGTATCCTTAGGCGTAGAAAAACCAAGTCTAGGCAAAGCAACACTTAGGCGTAAAAACACCAAACGTACGCGTAAAAGCAGTATTTACGCGTAGGATTAGCTTACGCGTAAGAATTGAGAAACACTAAAGTTATGCGTAAACTGAAAGTTAGGCGTAGAAGACTTAGGCGTAGGATTAGCTTATGCGTAAGACAGAGCTTAGGCGTAAGAAAAATCTTATGCGGAAAGAGTTCTACGCATAAGTTTGAGCTTATGCGTAAGATTAGGGTTTTGCCCAAAAAATCTTTTACACTATCACAGTGTAAAGGATATCTAAAGTCGAAGTGTTTTCAGGCTTATCCAAGCAAGAAACACTGAGTAAACCACGAAAACTAAAGATCGATCCAAGGAAAAGTTACGCGTAAAAATAGGGTTTTGATACGCGTAAAACTTAACCAAAAAAATGATTTCTGCCCAATGATGTTTCTAAACCAGATTTTTGTGATGAAATAGCTTCAATATCACCAAAATAACACAAAAGTGTGAAACTAGATGATCCAAAACTTCTAATCACCTTATGCGTAGAAATAAACCCACGTATAAAACCAAGCTTAAAAACAATGATCCACGCGTAAAGTTTGAAACTTTTTGCCAAAAACAGATATTTTAACACCTAAAAACGTTGAAAGTACAAGAATATTGGATTGAAAAGTGTAAAAAATAAGTTTTTAAGCGTGACAAACTCTTGAAACCGTATTACGCGTAAGACCAAAAAACTAACTTCAAAAACAAAACCTTTTCATCCAACTATTTGGCGAATGATACCACTGTTAGGTCACCATATATGTAACACAAGCATCAATATAAGAAATAGATAAGAAGAGATCGGATGAACACAATCACAAACACACGAATAAGAAATATAGAAAGGTTATGCGTAGGTGATAAGTAAAAGTGAACAACCAACCCTCAAGTGAAGGTTATACAAGAGTATTTATAGGGCAAGGAGCTAGGGCAACACATTTAGCAACCTTCCCTTCTTATGGGCTTGGGCCAAGGCTCATGGGCTTTCTACATAAGCCTTGACATGATTACTAACATAAAAGCCATATTAAACTAACTATTACATATTAATTACTAACACTTGAAATATAGTTTTGGAGTGATTCCAACAATACTCTTAACTAAATCAACGTACCCCATTTTAGAAGAAAAAGTACTACACTTTACCATCAATAAAATACTCATGTAACAAACAACCTCTACCCCAAAACTAATTCAAAAGCCAACTAAAGACTAGTCTTATATTAATATATAAAAATGTTAAGTATCATCTACTCCTTTAATTAAGATAACTACAATTTTACATTATTAGAGTTGAAGGATTGATTTTATTAAGAAATGTTTGTATTTAATTCTACAAATTACAAAGTTTGTGAATAACGACTACCAGTGATTTGTCATTTGTCTCATATAGTTATGTTTGGCGCAATAGGTTGAGGCTGAGGTTGAAGTTGGGGCTTATATTATAAGCCGAAAGTTGAAGATTATATTTTTATAAAGTTGTTTGACAAATTAATTGGAGCTGAAGCTTATTAATATAAAATTGCATAAAATTACATAAAAAAAATCATATATATCTTCAGCTTTATGGTGATAATTCATTATATTTTGAAGAGTATTTAAGTAATTAATCTAGCCATAAGTCTTTTGCTATGGGCTTGGGCTTATGGAGGCTTATGATTTATTTTATAAGCCATAAACCACTATAAACATATGTGACAAACGAAACTTATTTTATAAACAAACTTATTTTAAAAGTCCAAGCTCTGATAAGCCCTCTGCCAAACCAAAGTACTTAAGTATGGGATTTATACAATGACAACTATAAGAGTCTTGTTGGCTTACCCTTATTTGAGTGTTTGATCAAAACTTTGCAAGCAAATTGAGCTAACATGGTACATATTGGCGTGTTTTAAATGTGCAAGTCATTATACATTTAGGTTCTCATGACCAAATGAACGTATAACTCGTAGTACATAAAGTACATTTCATTATAACGTGATCGTGTGAGAATTTGTAGATAACCTTTTTCAAAAGAAGCTTACCAGTTTTGTTGCTTATAACCTTTTTCAAAATGACAAGTAAAGGACGATAATATTTATCGTTGATTCTCTTCTAGCGGGGTAGGTAGAAGAGGGGTAGGTAAATTCACCCAACCTCTCATCATGTGAATGAATATAAGGCTATGCGCAATGGACCGGTCATCACTCGGTCGGTTGCGTCGGTTGAGGCCGGTCCTCCCTTTGTGGAGTTGTCGGTCGTGTTCGGTTGTGGAAGAAAGAGACCCAAACTCGGTTGGCTTGACAACCGAGTATAAACAACACTTAAACCTTTTTTTTTTTCAAAATTTTACCACTTTTACAACATTATAAATACCAACCTCAAACACATTTTTAAACACACAATTTCAAACACAATTCAACATAAAAATTCACATTCTCTTTACGCAGCATCATTATGGCTTGTCGTCTCCCTCATTCTGTTACTGATATGCGAACGTACGTTCAAAATCAATGCGAGAACGATGATGAGGCTAGAAAAGACGCTATTATACGCGTCATCCAATTCTTTGAGGACAAAAGGAATGAGAAGCTGCAGATGAGAGACAGCTACAAGACTTGCAACGACATCAGCAATGAACGAAAAGGTGTTATCGAGAAATTTCTGAAGGAGGAAGCCCGCAGAGATGACGAAATTATTGGCAAGTTGTGGAAGTGTGTTCAACGGGTTACGAACAACATCAACACCAAAGTCAATTGGAGCTATCGGGTGAACAAAGATGATGATCCAGGAGTCTCCGGTGAGGGATCTCCGGTAGACGAGGAAGCTTTGTCTCGCCTCGAGGATTATATACCCTCCGCGTTTGATCCTGTGGACGACTTTTCAGATTAGGATTTAAGATTTAGGATTTATGTATTATGTATTTCGTATCGTTTAATTTTTAATATATTGTAATGTTTTTATTTACTTTTAATGAATTTTAATTTTGTTTTTAAAAATATTTGAATTAAAAAAAAAAAAAAAAAAAAAAAAAAAAAAATCTCAGGTCACCACTGTGGCAACTAGGTCGTCGGAGAGAGAAAGCTGATGTGGCGGCGACGAACTAGGTCGCCTCTGTGCATAGCCTAAGGCTATGCACAGAGGGGCAGGTTATCTTCGGTTGAAGCACAAGGTCGAGGAAGGTTCTCCCATTGTGGGCATGTGGGTTGTCATCGGTTGAGGAGAGAAGAACATGCAACCCGGTTGAGGAGACAACCGAGTCTCACAAGCCAAATCTTTCCTACTTTTCCAAAACTTTACCACTTTTACAACATTATAAATACCAACCTCAAACATATTTTTAAACACACAATTTCAAACGACTTCTCATGAACACTTTCAAACACATTTTGATAATTATGTCTTACGAGTTATTTTTTAATTGACGATGAAGAGTTTTTGTGATTTTTCAGTTTTTAATAAGTATTGTAACGTCTACGTTTTATTAGTTTAAGTTTTTAATTATTGTTGTAATGTTAAGTATTTTTATTAATGAAGTTTAATTTTGTTTAAAAAAAAAAAAAAAAAAAAAAAAAAAAAAAAAAAAAAATCTCAGGTCACCACTGTGGCAACTAGGTCGTCGTCGGAGAGAGAAAGCTGATGTGGCGGCGATGAACTAGGTCGCCTCTGTGCATAGCCTAAAGGCTATGTTTGGCGAAGGGTATATGAAAGGTTATACGGACTTTGGTTTTTAAAATAAGTCGGCTTATAAAATAAGTTTCGTTTGTCACACAAGTTTATGAAGGCTTATGATTTATAAAATAAGTCATAAACCTCCATAAACCCAAGCATGTAAAAAGAGGTTTATAGTAGCTTATGGCTAGTTAAATTACGTAAATACCCTTAAAAAGATAACAAACTGTCAAATAAAAGCCGGAAATGTATGTGAAATTAATTTGATGTATTTTTATTACATTAGTAAGCTTCAGCTACAACTAATCCGCCAAATAGTTTTATAAAAATAAAAGCTTCATCTTTTAGCTTATAATATAATCCTCAGCCCCAACTTCAGCCCCAGCCCATCACGCCAAACATACCCAAAGTATCTTAGAGAATCGGGTAGGCGTGCACACATATCCGTCATCCAACGTGGCACCAAACCATGGCCAAGCCCCCACCCACCCTGCGTCATTTCATCCGCCAAGGAATTGGCTTGAGCCAAAAAGAAGTTTTTATTTTATTTTTTATTTTTATATTTTTTAAAATTGAGAGTTTGTGTTGGATTTGTGTGTAGTGGGTCTCAAAATGAGTGATTTGGCTTGAGTTATGACTTATGAGGGAAGGGGGTTTCGGATGTGTGAGTGAAAAGAGGTGTATCTTTCGCTGAGATGATCTGACGTAACATTCAAAAGTGTCTTTGACTCAAACCACCGCACGCTTTTGTAGGTGGCGTGAAAATGCAATATGAGGAGACCAACATGTTGCTTTCAAGATGTTGATGATATATTTTGATATTTAGTTAGTTCAAATATAAATTCTCACTAAACTAAACAAATACATGGATACATAAATTACCAACGAACCAACCAACCAATACAAATATATTTAATCATCATTTAGCCTTACTCGAGCAAAAAAAAAAACCAGCACAACAACTCAACAATAGCATTATAGTCGTGAGTTCTCTAAGGCTATGCGCAGTGGATTCGGTGAAGGTCGGTTGGTTGCTTCGGTGAAGGTCGGTCGAGCTATTGTGGCTGGGAAGGTTGTGGTCGGTTGGGGGAAGAAAAGGGAGGAAGAAGGTTGCTTCCTCAACCGAGTGGAAAGCCACATATATCCAAAAAAATCCTACCATTTCCTATTAAAAAAATAAAAAATAAAAAAATAATAAAACTTTACCACTTTTACAACATTATAAATAGGGTCAATTGCATATATACCTGCTAAAACTTGCATATTTGCATATATACCCAAAACATGTTTAATTTGCATTGTACAACATGCATTGAAAACTTGTATTTTGGGTAAATATGCAAGTTTTTGAGTTTTAGTGGGTATATATGCAATTCTCCCTTATAAATATCAAACTCAAACACATTTTTAAACACACAATTTCAAACAACTTCTCATAAACACTTTCAAACACATTTTGATAATTATGTCTTACGAGTTATTTTTTAATTCTCCGTCATCCGACGAGGAATAAGTTATGAGCGAGTTTACGGAGTTCATGGAGTATACGCAGAATGTTTTGGACACTTACCAAGCGTCACTGCCAAAGGCCCGACGAAACCACACAACCACACGGCTAGGGATCATGTAGGTGCTCATAATCGTTTAGTTGCCGCTTACTTCTCCGAAGAACCGTTGTATGACGAAAAAACATTCCGTCAGCGGTTCCGGATGCCCCGAGACCTATTCACTCAAATTGTGCAAGAGGTAACCAATCATTCTCCTTATTTTCAACAAACTCCTGATTGTAGAGGGGTACTTGGTATTTCTCCATTGGTCAAGTGTACTGCGGCAATTCGTCAATTGAGATACGCGGCAGTTCCTGATTCTCTTGACGAGTATCTGCAAGTGGCTGCAACAACAGCACGCGCTTGTCTCCGTTACTTTTGCACGGTTATCATGGAGTTATATGGTGCTGAGTATTTGCGAAAGCCCACGTATTCGGACCTTGAAAGATTATATGCTCATCACGAGCATAAGCATGGGTTTCCGTGGATGATGGGAAGCATTGATTGTACAGGTTGGCCTTGGGAGAACTGCCCAAATAGTTTGAGAGGTCAACATGCTAGGGGTGATCACGGGCCACATCCATTCATTTTATTGGAAGCGGTCACCTCCCAAGATTTATGGATTTGGCATGCGTTCTTTGGTGTCTCCGGGATGAATAACGATATAAACGTTTTATATCGTTCCCCTGTTTTCAATGATATCAAATCTGGGAGAGCAGCGGAACTTGAATTCGAGGCTAACGATGTTGCTTACAAAAGGGGATATTATCTTAATGACGGGATATATCCGGAATGGTCTGTTCTTATTAAGTCCATTTCAAATCCTCGTACTGGTGATGAAAAAAGAATGTTGTACAAGAGGAAGCACGAAGCAGCAAGGAAAGATGTGGAACGAGCTTTCGGTGTGTTGAAGAAGAAGTGGAAAATGCTTAAAGTTCCGGCTCGAGGGCTGCGTAAACAGGATCTCGAAGATATTGTGTATACATGCATCATATTACATAATATGATCATCAAACACAAGCAGCGGGCGATTTGTCCTACATGGTTTCCACAAGAGGGCCATCGTGATCATGATCCGGTAAGATCCCATGCAGAATCCTTAGTAGTTACTCAGGAGTTAACGGATCGATCAACTCATCTAAACATAAAATCTGATTTGGTCGAACACATTTGGAGAAACCGTGGAAATGCGGGCAATCAAGAGATTGAAGGCGAAGACGAAAGTGACGAAGACGTAACTGACGATGAAGCTTTTTTGTGATGTTTTCAGTTTTTAATAAGTATTGTAACGTCTACGTTTTATTAGTTTAAGTTTTTAATTATTGTTGTAATGTTAAGTATTTTTATTAATGAATTTTAATTTTGTTTTTAAAAATATTTGAATTAAAAAAAAAAAAAAAAAAAAAAAAAAAAAAAAAAAAAAAAAAACCCTCAGGTCACCACTGTGGCAACTAGGTCGTCGTCAGGTCGTCGGAGAGAAAAAGCTGATGTGGCGGCGACGAACTAGGTCGCCATTGTGCATAGCCTAAAGACAATTTTACAATTATACGATGTCTTGTTACTGTGACGTAAAACAGAAACCATTAGTTAAAATTTTGTCACGTTCAAGCGTTGCTTGAGGTAAATGTGCTACTTCAGCCACATTCCATTGTAGTTAAACTTTTGTGATTATATATATTTTACCTGGGTAAGCCCCTATAACCAAATTTTTTTTGTCACGTTCAGTTTTCTCATTTTCGTGAGTAAGAAGTAAATATAAAAAACTAAAACAAAAATTTCACTTTCTTTTCTCGGTTATGATTTCACAGCTAAGTAATTACGAACATGTGAAATGTCATAGTTTTTTTTTTTTGACAGGTGACTTTCCAACTTAGGTTTCACCACCCTCCCGTAAGAGGGCCCTAACCCCACATCGACCAGTCTATGTTGTCTTAACCGGGTCCACGCAGGTACGATATGTGGCTTCAGTGCCGCGAGGAAACCGTACCGCCTCCACACAAGTTTCCTTGCTGGAGTAACGTCCGGATGAAAACCCCGACCTTGCTCAGATTTGAACCCCCAGCGGCTTAGTCTAAGGGGCGCAAATCCTCATTGCAAATATCAACAGAGCATGTGGACCACAAGTGAGGACTTCCCGGTAGGTCACCCACCCGGTACTACTCTCACTAGTGGCTCGCTTAACAACCTAAGCACTTACCACTAGGCCACATGATCGATGATTGAAATGTCATAGTTATATTAGTCTTTTGCCAGTTCAATTGCAACTCATGTTCTTCTACCTAAATTTTCTTTATAACATGTCATGTCATTTGTTAGAAAACGAGTGTAGAAACCCGCGCGATGCAGCGGGATTGGCTTCTAAGGACTTATTTTGTAGCGACACTTAAACTTCAGGGGCTTGTGAAACTTTGCATTTAATGTTCGGACTTACTTTGCAACGATACTTAAACCTCAGGGACCGTTTTTGCCAAGTTATGAAACTTTGCATTTAATGTTTGGACTTAGTTTGCAGCGACACCTAAACCTGAGGGGCCATTCTTGCCAAGTTGCAAAACTTTGCAATAAATGCGGGGGGACACGTGTCGTGTCCACATCGAATCCCCGCCTTTTAGTTATATGTATAATTGGACCACTCAAGAATATTTATTAGGTACTCTCACTTTGAAATCTCCAACAAACAAAACAAATGGAAATATATTTTTAAACCAAAATCTTATTTTTAATACCCTTAACTAAATCAACGTACCTCATTTTAGAAGAAAAAGTACTACACTTTACCATCAATAAAATACTCATGTTAATATATAAAAATATTAATACCCTTAAGTAAATCTTATTTTTAATACCCTTAACTAAATCAACAACCTCCCTCTACCCCAAAACTAATTCAAAAGCCAACTAAAGAGTAGTCTTATATTAATATATAAAAATATTAATAGTCTTATATTAATATATAAAATTATTAAGTATCATCTACTCCCTTAATTAAGAATTTAAGATAACTAGAATTTTACATTATTAGAGTTGAAGGATTGATTTTATTAAGAATGACTTTATTTCATATCAAGGTTTTCAAGACCGGAATCCTACTCAGGATTGTTTTCGTTTTTGCAAGATCGTAATCGTAAGATTAGATCGGGATCCTAAGATCCTACTATAATGTTATTTTCTTAATAATCTTTGTAATATTGTTAAAATCTACAAATTATTATATCTAATAAACACAAAATTATATGAATGTTTCACGAAAATGTTGTCCTAAATTATAAATATATGGAAAAATATATAATAAGATTCACATGTTGTGTTTAAATTCTATAAAACATATGAATGTTTCACGAAAATGTTGTCCTAAATTATAAATATATAGAAAAATATATAATAAGATTCACATGTTGTGTTTAAATTCTATAAAACATAATCCATGACTTTGTAGTTTTTTAGTTTGTGGTTCGAAAAAAGTAAGATGGGATCGGATTAGATCTTAAGATCCTATTATCAAGATCGGGATCTTTTAAGATTTTAAGCTTGCTAAAATCCTACGTAGAATCCGGATTTTTCTTTTTTTTTTTTAGTATCGTAAAATTGTAAAATCCTAAGATCAAGATGAGGACCTTAACAACTATGTTTCATACATAAATATTGCCAATGTGGAATACTATAAGATTCAAAATAAAATGTTTGTATTGAGTTATACAAAGTTTGTGAATAACTATCAGTGATTTGTCATTTGTCCCATTAGAAGTACTTAAGTATGGGATTTATACAACAATTATAAGTCTTGTTGGCTAACTCTTATATGAGTGTTTGAGCAAAACTTTGCAAGCAAATTGAGATAGCATGGTACATATTGGTGTGTTTTAAATGTGTAAGTCGTTATACATTTAGGTTCAATTCTCATAACCAAATGAACGTATAACTCGTAGTACATAAAGTACATTTCATTATAACGCTATCGTGTGAGAATTTGTAGATAACCCTTTTGAAAAGAAGCTTGCCAGTTTTGTTGCTTATAGCCTTATAGTTCACAAAATAACTTCATCTTCCTAAAGATTGTGACACTTCATGTGATGTCTCCAATTTGTTGATTGATAGCTACGTATACCGATCACTTTACTGTGAAAACGTATGGTCCTCAACATTGGAAGGACCAATAAATAGACGGAATTCAATCTATTATGATGTTCACGTGAACATCAAGTAGATGTTATAGTTTTTTTTTAGAATGCACCTAAAGTCCTAATAAGGTCATCGTAGGAGAGGACTAATGACTTTTTTTTAAACCAATTTTACCACTATATAAATACCAACTTCACCTCAAACACAATTCACCACTCACCATTTCTCATCTATATTCAATCAACCATTCTAACGAAATACCCACGAAACACAATTTTTAATATGTCGTCATTCGAGCATTTATTCGGTTCTTCTTCGTCTTCCGACGATGAAGAAGTTTTTAGTGAGTTTGTGGAGTTTGCGGATTTTGCTTGGAAGGCTTACAAAGCATCACAGCCAAAAACCCGGCGAAGGTACATACGTAGGGATCATGAGGGTGCTCATAATCGTTTAGTGGCGGCATACTTCTCCGAAAACCGGCAGTTCGACGCAAGAACATTCTCTCGGCGGTTCCGTATGAGCCGAGAGCTATTCACAGAAATTGTTCGAGAGATAACCGATCACTCTACTTATTTTCGAAAAACTCTTGATGCTAGGGGTGTACCTAGTATTAGCCCATTGGTCAAGTGTACTGCGGCCATTCGTCAATTGGGATACGCGGCCGTTCCTGATTCTCTTGACGAGAGTCTGGCACTTGGTGCATCCACATCCAGTTGAATGTCTTCGTAAGTTTTGCGAGGTTATCATGGAGTTATATGGTCGTGAGTATTTTCGAAGGCCCACGTATTCTGACCTTGAAAGAATATATGCTCATCACGAGCATAAGCATGGCTTTCCTGGTAGGGATGGCAACGGGTCGGGTTCGGGGCGGGTTTTAGTGAACCCGTACCCGTTTATAACATCCACACCCAAACCCGCCCCAATACCCGATGGGTACCCGATTATTATTATCCATCGGGTTATCGGTTTTCCCCGTGGGTATTGGTTATCCCCAATTAAATCATCGTTGTACAAATTTGCGAGTATCAAGTTAAAAAACTCAACCTAAAAACAAACCAAAACACTCTAATATATTCAAAGTTTTTAGAAGTTAAAGGAAATGACTTCAATATTTGTAAAGTTTGAAGATTAAAGAGTTAATATATCATGTGTGTGAGATTTAAAGCGTCAAGCGTGAGTATTAATTTAATTGTTTGTAATTACCAAAATATAGGCTATTAAGGAGTAGAGTAGAAAAAACTTTATACAATGTTAAGAGCTCAAAACTTATTTGGACCTTATATAAATTAGCAAAAAAAAACGGGTACAAATTCGGGTATACGGATACGGATACGGGTACGGGTAAACGGGCGGGTATTACTAGAACCCGTAACCGAACCCGTACCCGAAAAGAAAAGAATATTTCTACCCGAACCCGTATCCAAACCCGTGAACCCGCCCCCGAACCCGACCCAAACGGTTCGGGTTTCGGTTTTCCCCATCGGTTTCGGGTGCTTTTGCCATCCCTATTTCCTGGGATGTTGGGAAGCATTGATTGTACAAGTTGGGAGTGGGAGAATTGCCCGAATAGTGAGAGAGCTCAACATTGTAGGGGTGATCACGGGCCACATCCATTCATTTTGTTGGAAGCGGTCTGTGACACACGGTAAATTTTCACTAAAATTTAACTGATAATTAGTAATTTATTATTACTAAGCATGAGTCATGAAACATGCATAAGCTTCGCCTGATCATTTGAGTAGATAACTCGCATACAGTAAAAATTTCACCACTCTGGCATTCATATTATTTTATGAATATTTCATTTTGTCTTATGATTTAAATTGTAAGACGAGAGGTTATCTCGTTTTCCCCAGTGACCGACACTGCACGCGTATCGACACTATGATAAGGGTTTGATAAAACAAATGACAAACACCCGTAAAAAAAATATTACAAAAATAATAATATCTCCGATACGTAACCATAAGATATTACATCTAAAAGTTATCAAACAATGATACTTTGGTCACAATATGACTTCGCGGGACACAAAATATTTAACACACTATCACTTAAACAAAAACTCTTATGAGACTCAAGTACAATTAATACCTAAATGTAATAACTATACATACATTTTCACAACTTATAATATAAGTATAATACATTACACAACCACATTCAAAAGTAAACTTTTTATAAAGTATTGAGATAATGTATCCCTTGTCTTTCTTATCCCACACACGACAAAACCTCACAAAAGCAGAAAAGGAAGAGATACCAATCTTCTTCAACCCCTAGACCTGCTCCTCCTATCTGCGCTCCATATAGGCCGAATCTCCCAAGATAGAAAACCAACACACCTCTTCCTAATATTCCTCATCTATCCTCACCAAAACCATGTAAGTTTTTGGTTCCCAAATCCCTTCTTGATGCGCCGGCTACCATTCGATGGAATCCAAGAAGAATCAAGATAAACCATCTAAGAGAAACAAATCTTCACTCTAATCTATCTTGAGCCAATACCCAAGATTCGTCTAGTTTTGGAAGTTAACTAAATTTGGCTTCAAACCAAGTTACAAGATGAGAAAGCTTGGTCAAAAACTCCTCCTGTGTTTCCCTTTTTATTTCAGCCGAGACCCCCAAGATGTGTCACACTTCAAATCCCACCACAAAAAGATAAAGAAGCTCCAAAGAGTGAAGAACATCATTTGTGTTTTGCTCTAGATCGATTGGGATTTGTGGAGGTGATAAACTCTTGGGTTGGCCTTCGGATTTCTTGTCATCAAGCTTGTTGTAAGAAATTTCTAAACCTCATCTTGTTAAGATTTACCATTCGAGTTGTTAATAAAAATGAATACTTGATTATGAAACTAAGTGTCTTGATATGTATAAGTTTTATTTCTTTTTGGTAAAGGTTATTGCTTGGTGTAAGAATTTATTTGTTGTTGGGTCCTCTTGTGTTGTTTCTGTCGAAAGCATAAAGCAAAGAAACTGGACAAAGATGGACTTTCATAAAAACTACTAGTGATTGTTTTATTGAGTCTAGTAACTAGATGTTGTTAAGGTTGCTATTCGTTTGAGTTTTCTGTTTGCCGAAAGTATGAACCAAGAATTTGGAAGAGTTAAGTTATATAAAATCTACTAATAGCATAAGTATCGAATCTGGGAAATTTGTGTTAGTTGCAAGCTTGGTCAAATTTTCAAAAACTTGCGTAAGCAACGTTAAGTTTTGATGTCTTGTGACTAATCCATCCTTGTGACTTCCTATTAGTGAAATCGTCATCATCCTTTAGTGTTAAGCTGTTGTTTGACTCGAATGTGAACCCACTTCGAGGCTTGTTAGGTCCATCAGTCGACCCTTATAATGTTCACCTTGTGTTGATAAGTTAATCAAGTGAAACCGGGGTCAAGTCAACCCGAGTACATAGTAGTGTATAAACCTTGTGCTACCTGTCGAACTTCCTTCATTTCTAGTAGTCGGACTAGTGACGATGTTGTGGTAGTACCACGACGTAGGAGTCAAGCTTAGACTAATGTGACAGGGGAGTTGCGAGTAAACTTTGTGATAACATGTGTCAAATGTCTCTTTAACAATGTGATAATAATACTTCGAGTCGAAAAGAAGAGAACCTCCACTGTAGTTATCACCTTGATGGTAGGATTCGTTTTCTTAAATGGTTTTGGTATGTTATCATGGACCTTATAATTCTAAGCTTTGTCAAGGAGTCTCGACTTCACAATCCAGTGCATGATATGATCGAGTGTGTCTCGAGTCAAAACAGTTCATGTTGAAACCTTGCGTCTAAGAAGCGTACGTTGACACTAAAACATGAAAATATAATGTGTTACCTAAAAATTGTTATTAACCTGTTTGTAAAAACTAGGTTGGGCCACAGCCCAAAATACTTCCTAAACCATCAATGGGCCGAAGCCCTTTTCTCATACATGTACCATTTCGGGCTACAGCCCACTTGAGCAACGAGAGTGTTGTTTGAGCGTTTGACAGGTCAACAAAATAGGACTCGAAGCGTAAATCGGAAGTCAAATAAAAGCCAAGCTCAATCCCACATATACATCGTAGTTCTCTTCAATATGTGCTAGCATAAAAACAAGTGTAAATTCCTAATTCATGAAACAAGCGTTAAAAAGCATAATCAGTTACACATCAAAGTTCAACGTCAAGGGAACTCGGATAAACAATTATATGTCAAGTAATTCGCTAGTCAAAATTATAAATAGTGAGAACCAATTTCTTGATAAACAATCGAAAACCGCTACTTTATTTTATCACTTAATAAATTTGATAAGTCTTCAAATTCAACTCAAACATATTTTCTAAGTACAATTAGAAAATAAATTAATTATATATATGATTTTGACAATACCATTTGTGTCAACTTAAACAAGTATATATACATTTATATACTTACTAGTGGAACCTTGTAATTATTTTTCATATCAAACTTTGGATATTAAAACCATATTAATGTCAACATAAAAAGTATATACACTCTATACGCTTACTAGTAAAACGATATTTTACAAATTTACGTTCGGTGTTAGTAAAATTGTAATGAACCATTTTAAGTATGTAATACTTAAAACAATGAGCTAAAACATTGCCCCCTTATCTAGGTCGCGTGTCGGTGCCGCTCCACAACAATCACTAATCCCACATTTGGATTGCACATTTGCTAAGGTGAGTTTTCATAGCCCCTCTTTTACTTGATAAACTGTTTTAAACATTTTGGGGTGAGAAATATGCAAAACCTTTTTATGGACCAAAACTATTACATGTTTACTATTACGTGGTGTAGCTTAAGCCCTTATGTCCCTAGAAAATGCCTTTCTTCATGAACCGTCAATTCCCCATTGGGAAACGCGAATGTTATAAATAGATCTATTGAGGGTGACTCCTCCATTCGGTTGGCCATGCTTAGGCCAAAGCGAAACGTATACCATGTCGGAACCAAGTGTTGAGGGACAAAACACTTGCTATGGGCCCCTATATTGTATGACATCTTTTAGCATACAGAAACTGTCGTAGTATCGGTTGCATGAACTTAGAGCTAACGTAATAGACATTCATACATATATCATTATATTCGTTGTAATGATTATATGACTTTGCTTATGGTCCACACTTACTATTTTAACTTAAACCTATGAACTCACCAGCTTTTAGCTGACCTTTTTAGCATATTTTCTCAGGTGTTTAATTGTAATCATGGATGCAAGGCAAGAAGCAGATAAATGGTCGTAGTAGTATTAAAGAAGTGTTTTTACACAAAAAAGATGTTTTTACATTGGGACCACTAAAACAAATGGGATGTGCCCATTTATCTAAACAATGTTGTAAGATAATGTTTTAAAAATATTTTATGGAATTAAACGGAGTGTGTATTCCGTTCTTTATCACTTGTGTTATGATCCACCAATCCCGTAACGCTCCCGAATAACACGTATGCTTCCGCTAAACAAAATTTGGGGGTGTTACACGGTCGCTTCCCAAGATTTATGGATTTGGCATGCGTTCTTTGGTGTCTCCGGAATGAATAACGACGTAAACGTTTTACGTCGTTCATCTGTTTTCGATGATATCAAATCTGGGAGAGCACCAGAACTTGAATTTGAGGCTAACGATGTGGCTTATAAAAGGGGATATTATCTTACTGATGAGATATATCCACAATGGTCCGTTCTTATGAAGTCTATTTCAAATCCTCCCACGGGTGATCGTAAAAGAATATTGTACAAGAGGAGGCACGAAGCAGCAAGGAAAGATGTGGAACGGGCTTTTGGTGTATTGAAGAAAAAGTGAAAAATGCTTAAAGTTCCTGCTCGAGGGTTTTTTAGAAATGATATCCAAGATATTATGTATACATGTATCATATTACATAATATGATCATCCGACACAAGCAGCGGGCGATATGTCCTACATGGTTTGAAGATGAGGGACACCAAGATCATGATCCCTTAAGAACGCATGAAGAATCGTTGGTGGTTACTCATGAGCTAATGGACTCATCAACTCATCAAAACTTAAAATCTGATTTGGTCGAACACATTTGGAGAAATCGTCGACATCATGTCGAAGCAGTGAATCAAGTCGATAGTGACGATGACGAAGACGATGAAGAGTTTTTGTAATGTTTTTAACGTTATTTGAATAAGTTACGTAATGTTTTTAATGTTTTTAATGTTTATTTGAATTTCGTAATGTAATATTTTTTTTTAAATTTGAATGAATTTTAAATTTGTTGTTTAAAATGTTGGAATTAAAAAATAATAATAAATAAATAAATCCTTGGGTCATCGACTGGGGCATCCGGGTTATGTCAGGTCGCTGAAGAGAGAAAGCTGACGTGACGCTGGATGACCCAGGTCGTCCCAGGTCACGACTGGGCGTGAAACCGAAAATTATTTAAGAAAATAAGGGGTAGGAACTAAGCCTTCTCTTAATTAAGAAGGTGCTCAACATGGCTTGTTAGGCTAGCCCCAGTAAGGAACCCCAATCCCCTTCATTTTCCCTGCCACGTCAGATTTCTCTCTCCGGCGACCTTCAGGCGATTAGGTGCCCCAGTAAGGGCGACCAAGTTCAATTTTTTTTTTTTATAAAATACTTTATAAATAAACTAAAAAATTACAAAACTAAAATAAATAAAAAAATAATAATAATAATACATTTTTATCTTCAACCTGCTCATCCCTATCTTCAACCTAATAAACACACACACATTAAAAACACACACTAAACACACACACACATATAAAAATAAATACATTTAAGTGTGGTTTGTGGTTTGTGGTTTCGATCGTGCACAAGACCAAGATACATTTTTTTTTTGCCGATCGACAAGCTCCACAGCGAGGAGATCGAGAGGCGATCAATCGCCTTCACCCTCGATCGACAGCGATTCTTCATCACTGGGGGTAGCCTTAAACTAAGGCATGACTTACATAATCATATATTTGTCCACATCATAGGGGTTGATTAGAATCAATGATGACACAAATGACAAAATCTCCATTAATCCAAAAGGCAGAAGTTTAGAACAAAAGTGCCTTAAAAAGTTGAATATGATGACATTTTTGTGGGGTTCAACCAACCAATAGGTGACAGTGTGACACCATTCGTATAACATATCAACCATCACAATTCATGGACCAATATAACACATGCAACTCTTTTTATTTTAGAATACTTTTTCTTATATCATCTCTTAATGACATCATTCCCATCTTTAACAACTTGATGACAATAATACAAGATTTCATTATCTTTTCTTTCACCATTTTTAATAAAAAATTATTTGCACACTTTTATAATTGATTGGCATATTTAAATTATGAATATTTTAACATATTTACTTTTACAAGGTAAAAATAAGTAAAAATAATATAAAGATATAAATGTCAAGACAACTATAATTTGAGTGTACCAATCAATTGTTAAAGTATGCAAATCACTTTCATTTTTTATTACCAAAGTGATGATAAGAAAACCAAAATTTAAGAGAAATGAGGGTCGTTGAGAAATAAGATGATCTTCACATATTCAATTTTGATTTGACACACTATTGTATAATCAGTTAAAGCAGAATGCAAATATAATACAACTATTTAATACATCATATGGTGTACATGTGTGTAAATTAATTCCCTAATTATAAATATAAAAATACTTCTAACATATGTAGCTAAATCTACTGGGGGTGTTCACGGGGCGGTTCGGCTCAGTTCGGTTAAAAATTTTAACTATCCATCGCGGGATGAGTAGTTCATTTTACTATCCAAAACCGAACCGTACTAAGTGGGTAACCGGACATGCGGGTATCCGAAACGAGTGGTTACCCGCGGTTCGGGTCACGGTAAACCATTTTAATAAATTAATCGAATCAAATAGGTCGAACAATAATCAAAATTATAACGTAATATGTCATTGTAGTAAAATTATATAAGGTTAAAGAGACTAGAGTCATTGTAAAGTTGTTCCGTCGCAATTAAAACATTCAAATTATTATATGTAACAAAATAACTAATATTATTTATTTGACGTTTATAGGTTACGCCCACTTTAATCATATGTAACCCATAGACGTTAATACTTGTACATTTTTATGAACGGCTTGTTGAAAATTACATGTATATTATACACGGTTAGGGTAACCAAGGATAACTAAAAGTAAAAATCGAAACCGAAATGTGATAAGCAGTTTTTTCCAGTTTCGGGTTTTCTCGGTTTTGATTTCTTCGGTTATCGGTTTTTTAAGGTTTCGAATTGAGTGGATTGGCTCGGTTCGTCGGTTTCTCGAATTTTTTGAACACCCCTAAAATCTACTAACTAGACTCAATCCTTCTTATAAATCAAAAATACATCTAGTATACATTAATTAACCTTATTAACTAACATATTAAATATGATGATGTATTTAAATAAACAAAAAGTTAATTTTTTATATTCATTTAAACATGTGTATTCTGGTGACACTTAAATAAAAACCCAATAGAGAATGATTCCTACTATTCTATTGTTTCATAAAATGTTAGTAAGTCACAACTCAAAAGTCACCAATAATAGATCTAATTAATATTTGCCTCTTTCTTGGTTTGCTTCACTCGCACGTCTTTGTTTGGTCCTAGAGTAACTATGAGTTAAAGGGTCAAGTACTTGCGAGTTTAGTGGGTCGTGAGTTAGAGCGTCGAGTGATTGTAAATTTAGAGGTTCGAGTAATCTTTGTTGTAAGTTGAGAATTATGGTTGAGTGTCGCTGTACTTACTAGCTTCTTGCTAGTCTTTTATTCTCATGTATAATATATATTTGTCTTTAAAAAAATATATAAAATAAATATTTGCCTCTTTCATTTGTTTGGCTCTTTGGACAACCAAACCAAGTGGACATTTTCTTATAGCTTTTTTCTAATAGTTTAGTAGGAACTAGGAAGCCTCCAATAATCTTCTTTCAAGAAGCCTATTTGCTAAATAGCAATTTAAGTTGGAAGCTCATATAAGTTATATCGACTCTTACACTTATTACTATTCGAGACTCGTTGTGACGATTGCGTAGAAGATTATATATATCACGCGACAACGATTACCAGAAAATGATAGGTAAAATTTAAAATAACTTTTATGTCATTTAATATTTTTGTTCAACAAGTATCTGATCAGATGTCAATTTTCAAATTTAAATTACACAGAATTATGTACTTATAGTTAATAAAGTTGTAATAAATAGTGAAAGTATAAAAATGGGCAGTGTGGCACTAATTAACTTTAAATAATTTGGTGGAAAACCAAGTCTTGGTATTTAATTAGTAAAAACAGTTAAGGATAAGATTTGTGAGTCATTGACAAAAGTAGTAAGTGGGTTACTTTTTTATGTCCTAATTTTCTTGATTCCAAGTATATTCTGTAATTCTTTTAATCATATCATTATTTTACATTATATGGAAAGTTACTTTTATTTGTCTCAACTTTACCAACAAAGCTTTGTTGGTTGAAGAAAATTCACCACTTCATACGTTGAACGGTTTTGACCTAACCGAAACCGGTTTTTGATCGTGATCAAAAACCGGTTTGCCAAAAACCAATTTTGATTCAGTTTGGTTTTTTAGGGTAAAAAACCAAAACCGATGGTAACCGGTTTGGGTCGGTTTCAAACTGTTATTTCTAAAAAAAACGGTTTAAACCGGGTATTTTTTAAATTAAAAAAAAAAACGGTTTGCGAGAAACCAAAACCAAACCGGTTTCACCGGTCAAAATGTGAAACCGGTTAAAAACTGCCGGTTTTTCCAAAAACCGAACCAATTTTGGTCAAAACCGGTTTTGACCGGTTACGGTTTTGGATTTTTTTCGGTTTCGGTTTTTTTGCCCGCGACTACTTGTAACTACTTTTAGCAATTTGGTTAGTGCTTAATTAGAGCATAGTATGAAGACATTTATGAAAGCTTATGATCTTCAATATTTTTAGCATGGTTGATAAGCCCAAGCCATACAAAATTGTGACCAACAAAACTAAAATTAACCATGCCTGGTCGATGTTAGTGCAAGACAGAATTAGCAACACCGCACAAAAGCATAAGGAACGTAGACAAGTCTGTTAACCACAAGAAGCGTCAACCGTCAATCGATTTTGTATATGAGCCTCAAGCAAGCATCATTTCTAGTGTGATTATTACACCCCTCAAGAACCGAGGGTAAACAACAGTCTCGGTTAAAGTTCCAAAATTTAGAAACTAAAAAACAAGGCTGGAAAACGGATGTAATTGCAACTCTGTAAACTCAACAAAGTATAGGTCAAAGGCTAGTAATCAATACCTTCATAAACTTTGATTTTAGTTTGTGGGATTAGTGAGGGAATCAGAAGTTATGGCTTTCTCAACGAGCTCTGACTGCTCTTTCCCGTGAACTGTGTAGAACCCAGTAGCAGTGGCAGCAGATGGAGCACGACCCGCGTATTTGATGTCATCTACACTACCTCTGTTGAGTGATTTCATGGCCGTTGCGAGACGAGGGGCAATGTAGCTGTAGGGCCCCATATTCATTGGTTCCTCCTGGCACCAAACAATCTCTGCATCTGAAAGTATCATGAAGATAAGAGTCAGGAACATTTGCAATGGAGAAAACGTTAGCAAATTAAATGAATAAACGTATATGTAATGGGATTAACGAAAAAATAAGTAACTTATTTAATATAAAGCTTGAATTCCTTACTTGGATAACGTTTTAGTTCACGCTGGATCAGGTCATAAGGGAATGGGCAAAGCTGTTCTACACGACAGATTGCTACGTCTTTGCCTCCAGATGTCTTCCTTTTTTCATCAAGTTCATAATAAATCTGCAAAATTCAGGCTCGTTACAGCAGCTAGAACATAAAACTCTTATTCAGAGAACTCGTGTCTCGATATTTTACTTGTTTTTATTAAAATTACAGACCTTTCCTGAGCATAGAACTAGACGTCTGATGCCTTCTTCAAGATCCGAGTGTCCACTCTGGTCCTTAATGAGGCGCTTGAATCTGGTCCCTTGTTTGTCAAAACCAGGGTGACCTTGAACATCATCAAACTCAGATAAGTTTGACTTGCAGTCTTTGTGACGAAGCAAGTTCTTTGGAGCCATCACAATAAGTGGCTTGCGGAATTCCCTATGAATCTGCAACATGGCAAAAAAATGTGAGAAAGATTTTTTGAAAAATGACAACTTACACATAATTGACTCATGAATGGGTCGAAATTTGGTATGTTTTGATACCTATAGACTATAGTGTAATCATTTAACATAACAGATAATAAATATACAACTGTTTGCACCCAACCCAACCGGACGTCCATGAAAATTACCCATTTTGACCCAAGCTCGATTACCCATTACGCATCCCGTCCAGTCTGATAAAGATATTTTGATAAACTCACCTGCCGACGTAGGACATGGAAATAGTTCGCTGGAGTTGTAACATTGACAACCTGCCAATTGCATGTCTGAATTTGATTGCGTTGTGTTTGTTCCATCTCAGGTATAACATACGGATTGTCATCACTCATCTGCAAAAGATGTCAAAGTACATTGAGTAATCATAGCAAGAATACAGGCTACCACATTTTGTATGTTTTGAAACTGATTACGTGATGTTAAATATTCACAATCACGTAATCAGCTCGAATATAACATGTCATAGAAGATAGAGTAATATGTAATCTTAATACCTGAAGGAAGCGTTCGAGTCTGCAACTAGAATGTTCTGGACCTTGACCATCATAACCATGAGGTAACAACACAACTAAACCGATCTGACGTAGCCATTTGGCCTCCCCACTGCTCAAGAATTGATCGAATATCACTTGAGCTCCATTAGAAAAATCACCAAACTGGGCTTCCCATATCACCAACGAGTTTGGATTTTCCATTGAATAACCCAATTCGAATCCAAGAACACCAAACTCGGAAAGAGAGCTGTATTGAGAGCATAAACATTATTTAAATATGAATGATCAGGTAGAATTATAAATATCATAATTCATAACAACTAACCTGTTGCTTACTGTAAACATTTCTTCATGTTGATTTATAACAACATTGGCCAAAGGGCAATAACGCTCGCCCGTTTCTTGGTCATGAACTACAGAATGCCTATGACTGAAAGTACCTCTTTCGACATCTTGACCACTCAGCCTCACGTGATTGCCTTCCACCAGCAACGTTGCAAAAGCAAGTGCTTCACCAACTGCCCAATCAACACCCTCCCCGGTTTCAATCATCTTTAACCGGTCTGCAAATATCTTTTTAACTGCTCTGTGTGGCTTAAAGGTTTCTGGAAGGGTTGCTATTGCTTTGCCAACATTCTTCAAGATTTCTGGTTTGACCCTACAGAAAAGAATTAACGTTTAGCAACGATCAACATCAACACATAACATGGATTACGACAGCATGAACAACGTATACATTGCTTATGCTTACCCAGTGTTACGGATACGTGAAAGCTGTTCAGGGGATTTGAATCCAGTCCAGTAAGCTGAAAGCCAGTCCCTTTTTGAAGTGATGAAATCCTTGCTGGCCAGGAATTCTTCGTTAAGGATTGAGGTAACCTTATTTTGTATTCGATCGATATCTTCTTTTGTTGCTTGACCTGTTTCTAGGAGCTTCTTTTGGTAAATTTCGAGCGCTGAGGGATGATTTCTAATAACCTTTCATGACCAGCATCACGTGTCAGCATTAGAAACTATACATAAAGCAGTAGGTTCAAAAATTATAAACTAATGGGGTGTTTGGATGGGTGTTCTAAAAGTGATTATGAGATACCGAATAATCAGTGCATTCGAGGATTTTGATTTTAGAAAATGATAGTATTCGAGACTTTTGAAACTTATGATTATTTCGATAACTAAAAAGCAGAAATGAAGAAAATGGACGTTTTTATGGAAAACGAATTGGTAAAAAGGTAATCAAACATTAAAAACTGATTATTCGACTCCTAAAATATTCATATAATTACAAAAAAACAGAATCTAATTATCCGAGCATTAATAACTAAAGTTACCTTGTACATCTTAGGCTGTGTAAACGATGGTTCATCAATTTCATTATGTCCAAACCGACGATAACAAATAATATCAACCACAACATCCGAATGAAACGTCTGGCGCCACTCAGCTGCCAGCTCAAAAGCATGAACAACCGCTTCCACATCATCACCATTAACATGGAAAATTGGAGCATTCAAAGCTTTAGCAACATCAGTACAATACTGTGAAGACCTTCCCGCTTTTGGATCAGTAGTAAAAGCAACTTGATTATTCACCACAATATGAATAGTCCCACCCGTTGTATAATTAGGAAGTGCACTAAGATGCAAAGTCTCGTAAACAACACCCTGACCCGCAAAACTACCGTCGCCGTGAATCAAAATACTCAAATTTTTTGTTCTATCGACATCATTTGAATAGTACTGTTTGGCTCTGGTTTTACCAACCACAACAGGGTCCACAGCTTCTAAATGACTCGGGTTTGCAACTAGAGATAAATGGATTTGTTTACCGCCTCTTGTGGGCCGATCATAAGAAGTTCCAAGATGATATTTTACATCACCGCTTCCTGTATACAGCCCGACTTCTTCAATGGGCCGGATCCCCCCACTAAACTCGCTGAAAATTTGTCTTAGTGGTTTCCTAACAACGTTACCCAAAACATTCAATCTTCCTCTGTGTGACATACCGATCACGATGCTTTCAACACCAAGATCTGCAGACCGGTCAAACATTTCTTTCATTCCAGGGATTAAAGTCTCACCACCTTCCAGCCCAAACCGTTTAGCAGCGGTCCATTTAGTAGCTAAGAAATTCTCGAACTGTGTACTCCAAATGAGCCTGTCAAGAATAACCTCACGTCGTTGACTATTATACGCCGTCTTGGTTGGAGTCTCGATTCGGTCACGTAGCCAATTACATTGCTCTCGATCAGCAATATGCATGTATTCATACCCGATACTTCCACAATAAGCTTGTTCGAGTCTTGTTAAAATTGACCTTAATGTCTGAACAGGTCGGTTTTCGGACAAGAAACCAGACATCCGCCATACCCCGAGGAAAAACTCACGGTCTAAATCAGTTTCACTGAAACCATATAAAGCGGGATCTAAATCATCAGGAATTTCCCGTTGTTCCAAACCCAACGGGTCTAGCTTCGCTTTCATGTGACCGTAAACTTGGTAAGCTCTCACAAGCAATAACAAACGCATACTCTCCTGTATGGTTTGACCCGATATTCCAGGTGACGTGGCAGCCTGGCCCACGAAGTTTTTGAAGAAGTTGTCCCATGACTCATCAACACTGTTTGGGTCAGCTTCCCATGCTCTTTGAAGCTCTTCAAGGTAGACACTGCTAGTCCCGTCTAGGAAACTATCAGTTAACCGTGAGAGTGGCACTGCATGTGGGACAGGTGCAGATTGTGCTTTTGAGACTGTTGTGTGAAACTGACGAGTTCCTGAAGGAAGGATACGTGTCCTTGTTGTGTATGATCCGGTTTGTGATAATGTTTTCCTGATTGCTAGTTTAGCCACACTAGACCCGGCTCTAAACCACGTCATTTTGTTATAGAAGCTTTAAGATATCCCTTTTTGCGACTGATCTGAAACCCTACAGAAACAGAACAGAAATCTAATAAGGATGCAGAAAGCTGTAAAGTAAGTACTTGCAAGTTCTTCAAAATACAAGTTTTTTATCGATACATAGTAAGTAAGAAACATTGAAGAAAACTGTAAATCTGGTTACTCCGTGCTTTTTAAAATAAGTACTTACTTTATGTAATAAGCAACTCCAAAGTCGGAATTGCTTATTTAAAACAGCTTATTTCAATCACAACAAAAAGCTAATGAATACCAAACACCCCCAGATCCGCTAATCTATTGTACCAGCAATGCAACACATTAGCAGATACAAATTCTAATTTGCAATACCAAACACCCCCTTAGCTCAAATCACATCCTTTAACAGCATAACATTGACGAGTGCATTATCTTAACAGCTTGAACAACTATACTTAGACAAAAGAACAAACACTACGCCTACAAATCAAACTCTAAACCCGCACATGAAGTCATTACATAAACAACATATAAGCGGTTCGCTAAAACATTCAAGTTCACGCATCTGAAACAAGCTGACTAAATACATAAAATGGTATCATAAGTCATAATAACACAACAATCTAGTCTATAAAAGTTCAAAACCACTATGTTTTGGTAAACAAAGAGATGTTTGGGATTGCTTATTAACCGTTTAACACCCTTATATGTTTGGAATAGTCAACTCAAAACTACTTATTTGTAACAACACGCACAAGCAATCGCATAAACTATCAAACACCCTCAAACCTTGCAGCCAAACACAATTAGCAAATAAGCATTCTCTTATAAAATATAACCCGACTCAAAGAAGCTCATAAACTCAAAAATAAGAGGGTGTTTGTTTCAGCGTATATAGCCGGCTTATGGCTTATTTGGTTTTGGGCTTATGTTTTATAAGCTCGCTTCTTGTGGCTTATTCCGACACTTTTCGGCTTATATAAGTTTATTATGACATAATAAATTTGTATAGGCCAAAAAGTTAAAAAAATAAAAATAAGCCACAAAATGTGACCTTATGAAACATAAGCCTAAAACCAAATAAGCCATAAGCCGAAAGAAACACCTTAATAACCTTATCAGAACACCCCTAAAAGTCGAAACTCAGCACTCCTGCGCCATAATAAAACACTCCAAAATCCGAAAACATATCTATACCAATTGGGCGGAGATAAAGGAGGGGGGGGGGGGGGGGGACAAGGGGCATGTGCCCCCCTAGCGAAAAAAAATTGTAGTAGTAAATTTTCAAAAATATTTGGCTTTTTTCTTGATCCCCCCCCCCCCCACCCCCAAGGTTCCAAGTTATAGTGTAGTTTCTAAAATTTATCAAAGTGTGCCCCCTCGACCAAAAAATTCTGGCTCCGCCATACCATTCATTAGTACATCATTTATTCACCTTAAACAAAACATAAAAACAAACACTAGATCCGTACATCATTACACAAACAACAACTATCAAAATAATCATTTGTCCCTAACCTACCAAAATAAATCTAATAAAATCATAACAACAACAACAACAAAAATAAATAAAGATAACAAACAGCATAATAATAAGTAGAGATTCATACCTTTGTTGTATAAAGAAGATGGGTTTGTGTTGTTGTTAGTGATTCATTTTGTGCGTTGAATATGGTAACATTTTATTTTAAGATAAAAATAATGAAATGAAGGAGGAGGAGGCACATGAAGGTGGCTGCTTAGCTTATACTCTCCGAACTTTCTATTTCTTTTCTTCTAGAAATGAAGATAAATGTTACATCTAACCTCCCTTTGGTTTCATTTTTTGCGCATCACATTCCTTTTCTTTCTGTCTATCAGTGTTGCAAAAAAATGTCTACAAGGCAGATTAATCACCGATTAGGTGCTACTGGGCCACCGACCTTTCCGATTTGTGTAAATCGTTCAAACAAATCGGTCAACCATGGTCAACGGCGGTTAACGATGGTCAAACTTGCCGAAAACAAAGAAATCTTACCGGAAATACCCTAAACTCACCGTAAATTAGTTATATTCACTTATAATCACTGTTTATATCTATTACAAGATGTTTTTCAAAGAAAATCTTGCCAAAAATACCAACATTTGCCGTAAATACCTAAAACTTGCCAAAAATGCCAATACAATTAATCACCGATTAGCTGTTTTTGCAACGCTGAACAAATGCAATCACTTATAGTCGCTATTTATATTTATTACAAGGAGTTAGGATCAAATGAGAAGAAAATCTTTTCGGAAATACCCAAAACTTGCAAAAAATGCCAATCCGATTAATCCCGCCTAAACCGATTACAAGCTACAGGGGGTCAACCGCCTCACTACCGATTCGCGATTTGTGCAACCTTGTTGTCTATATTTGGCGCGAGGCTTATGAAAGCTTAATCTTTTAAAAGAAACTAGTTTATAAAATAAGTTTTATTTGTTACACAAGTTTATGAAAGCTTTTATAAGCCATAAGCCTAAACTCATTAAAATAGGCTTATACGGGCTTATAGCTAGCCAAATTACTTAAATATCATTCAAAATATAATGGATTATCACGCAAAAGCAGAAAATATATCTGAATTTAGTTTGATATATTTTTATGCGATTTTATATTAATAAGCTTCAGCTCCAATTAATTCGTTAAAAAGTTTGATAAAAATATAAGCTTCAGTTTTCAGCTTAAAATATAAGCTTCAGTCACAGTCTATTTAGTCAAACGTACCCAAATGATATAGAGATTTTGACTCTCGAAATTTTTTTACACGGTTACCTAGCCTTAAGCTATCAATGTTCGCGAGAAAGTGTTTGACCACTTCGACGTGACACTTGCGCTATAGTGTAACAACGTCTCACATCAATATGAAATAGTAGTATTTTGCTATTGTGGTTTTAGTTTAACCTGGAAGAATATCTAAGTATTCCATTTTTTTTAACTTTGGGATTGTTACATATAAATTTCATGTTATAAGTATAAAATCTGGCGTGACAAACACTTTTACCAATAAGACATTACACTACTTTGTGCTCCTAGTATTGTTGACACGGTGTTTAGATTCTTGTATGAATTACTAGCATGGTATCTACACGGTGTTTAGATACAAATATCGTCATTAAACGTTATTTATATTTTTGATCTTTGCCTAAGTTTTGTTAACGACAAAAGTAAATTTAATTTATAAAAGCTTAAAGCTTTTCAAGTTTATTAGATATTAAAACAAGCTTTCTCAAACAATATATTCATCATTCAAGCATTTACATTTGTGATTAGTGACATCTTGATATGACTCTAATCATTATGTATGATAGTAGTTTTAGAATGTGTTAGGTTCTTAAAACCAAACACTACTTAAGAATTTGCATATTTCTAAAAATAGTAATACAACATTTGACATCATGTATTACATCATGGAAATCATTGGAAGATTTCATTAGATATTTTGTGAAGATTTGTACTCTTCATATCTTGCACAATCTCACTTAGATAGAGTTGACTTTGGCAAGATTTGATATCTTGGCTGTCAGACCCGGCGGTACCAAAATGGTACACGGGCGGAACCCTTTTAAGGGGTCCGCCGTCCGTGGACGCTCCTGTCCATTTTGGCTATAAATAGCAATGTCAAGCCAAGTAGTTTTTCATCATTTTCTAACATACTCCCATACATATCTTCTCTCTAACCTTTCTAACTCAGTTTCATATCATATTAGTGATCTCTTTTGTAGCAAAGAAGATCAAGTCATATTCAAGCTTCAACGAGAAGTTGGAAGTCTTGTTTATTTAGTGTTGTATGATCTAGTGTTGATCCATACTTCATTGTTGTATCAAACCATCATAATCTTGTGAGTGTGAGTGGTTAGTATTTTAGTCCTCAAAATACATTGTGTGTGGGAGTAGTTGTACCCTTGGAAAGAACTCGACATCTAGCTTAGTGTCGGAAATAGTGTAAGCGAAGTGTAAAGGTTTTCTCCGCCGGTGAAAGGAGCTTGTTGACTAGTGAAGTTAAACTCTCGAGTGTGAGACTCGGGGAGTGGAGTAGGGCAAGGAAAAAGAGTCCTTGTAGGCCGAACCACTATAAACAACTTGTTGTGGTTTGATCATCTCTTTCCTTATTTACTTATTACACATTGTTTGCATATTTCATTAACATACTCAAGATCAATATCAATTGATCTTTCAATAAGTTTCAAAATAAAGTTTTTAATTGGTAAACTATTCAACCCCCATTCTAGTTTTCTACAATTTGTATAATATTATTTAAATTAGTGACATTTAATGTAGGAATTATATTTAATTTAGTTGTACAATATGCTTGATAATTTGTATTTAGAGTAAATTACACAGATGGTACCTAAAGTTTGTCCAAAGTTTCACTCATAGTCCCTGAAAGTTTAAAGTTTCATGGATAGTCTGTAACACCCCCAATTTCGTGATACGCAGCGGAATTCAAACTGGGTGTTACTTCATGGCACAAGAGTCATAACAATAGAAAACGAACTCTAATGGAGTCGTTTTAAAAGATTTATCATTCAATTTATATAAATATCAGAGTTAACAAAAATGAGGTCCCAGTAGTTTCACGGTTTACAAAATATATTAAATGGGTTTTCGAATGATAATAAAATTTATAGCATTCTTGAGTATCCGTGCTCCTCAGTGCCAGCCTCGTACAATATGGTCCTGAAATACATGCTTAAAACTGTCAACACAAAGGTTGAGTGAAATTCATAGAGTTTGTTTGAAATCAGTTGAACACATAATGTTTGTGTGGGTTACGTTGTTATACACCCATAATGTTGAAAACAAAACAGTTATTAGAGAAAAGTACCAAAAAGTGCCAAAATCTTTTTGGTAGTCCCCTTCATGGTCAATTTTTTCCTCAATCTCCAAAATGGTCATGCGCAGCCACTCGACTCCGCAGCTCCACCCAAAATGTGACACGTGTCATAAGGAAAGTACACTTTTTACTTTTTATTCTACCCAAATAACCACCAAAATTGCGCAACCGACGACTACTCAACCTACTTTTACTCGACTTGCATTTATCCACGTGCAAAAAGTACAAAAAGTAAAAAAAAAAAAAAGTAAAAAACTACTGTAGCGCCATGTAATATTAAAAAAAAATTTAAAAATTTTTTTACGTTTTTTTTATAAAAAAAAGTTTTACGTTTTTTTTTTTGAAAAAAAAAATTAAAAAAAAAAAAAAATTTACGTTTTTTTTTTTTGTTTTTTTAATTACGTTTTTTTTTAAAAAAAATTTACGTTTTCTTTTAAAAATTTTTAAAAAATTAAATTTTTTTAAAAAAAATTACGTTTTTTTAAAAAAAATTTAAAAAATTAAATTTTTAAAATTTTTTTTTTACGTTTTTTTTTTTTTTAAAAATTAAATTTTTAAAAAGTACAAAAAGCAAAAAGTACAAAGTACCAAAAAAAATTAAATTTTTAAAAAAGTACAAAAAGCAAAAAGTACAAAGTACCTTTATGTCACATCCTAGCCGCCGGTTGCGCAAGCCGCCGGTTGAGTAGCCGGCGGTTGCGCAATAAAAGGTGTATTGGTAGTTGGGACACGTGTCACATTTTGGGTGGAGCTGCGGAGTCGAGTGGCTGCGCATGACCATTTTGGAGATTGAGGAAAAAATTGAACATGAAGGGGACTACCAAAAAGATTTTGGCACTTTTTGGTACTTTTCTCCAGTTATTATTTCACTAAGCATCATGCAATCAAGGCGTTAACTTGCTCCAAAATTAATTGGTGAAAATGTTGGTACGTGCCCTTAACAGGTAAAATTTACCGTTTTACCTAATGTACTCAAATATAGTGCGTTTGTTTACTGGACCTGGTCAAACAAACGGGATTCGTCAATCCCAATAGATCTATCCACAATATTCGCACTTACTTCACTCGTGATTAATGATTCATGATTAGGGACTTAAGTTTGGCAAATGCGGTAACTTAGTGCAAGTAAAATAATTAGATAAGTATACAGTTTGAAAGCAATGTGTTTGGTTTAAAATAAAGCATGTATCTCCCCCAAGGGTTTGTAAAACAATTAAGTAATAGAAAGTGGGGCTATGAACTCACCTCATAGTAAATGATATCAAATGTATAATGAGAATGATGGATATGCTGTGAGAACTTCTACAGCAACCTAAAATAGGATGTTGCGACTTAGGTTTGAAATAATAATGCTAAAGAAATAACAAACTATATACGTCTCTATGTTGATCATGATGTAGTACATGGTTTTTGTGTATGTCGTTTATAGAAATGGTCTAGTTGTGAAAACGTGTATAGTTTATATATATCGTACTGCCGTTCGGGCCATCACAATTCAGAGGTCATGTAGTAAACGTTCAAAGAGCTAGGACACTTTAAATCGTAAATTCAGCAACTCGTCGATACGTTTTACTCAAATGAAACCCCTCACATGAAGCTCCCTACTATTGTAGCACTTAGTAGATACAACATATGTTTTGAGTGAAGATTGTTATATAAATAAGTTTATCATGTTTTTACAAGTTCTCGTTGTTTCATAAATATGATTACCTTAGTTAACGGTCTTGGGTAAATAAGCCTTGAAGCTTTAGCCATGGCCTTGCCGTGACTTTGGTCTTGACTACCATGGTCTTGAGACTCAGCTTTGACCTTAGCCGTAGCCGTGGTCTTGGCTTATGGCCATTAGGCCTCTTGGTTTGCTTTTAGTTGTGACAAAAGTATAGTTGTGAGACCATAAAAAGGGCAGTTTCTGTTTTTGAAAGATAATGGCCTATTTAAGCGTTTTCAAGGTCCGAGATTTAGTAATATTGAAGGAAAACGTCGTTTCGGACAACTTTCGTGTTTTAACTTTTTGATGATTCGGACCAGAAGTACCACTTTTAACACGACCAGACCCTAAACAACTTCAATTTGGCAGTTTTGGCGTTTTGGTTTCGCTAACTTCTTTTGACTATAACTTTTGACTCGTTTGTCTGTTTCGGGTGATTCAAGTTGCTATGTTTACCTTTTTATCTTGTCTACCATAGTATGTAAGTTAGAAAGTCCATATGTTACTGGTTTTAATGGTCTCAAATGTGTAGATTATGACTAGTTTACTAGTTTGTTACTTTTATGATAATATGTAAATTAAAACATGTGATTGAGTATATGTACATCATGAATTAACATAGTAACTATATATATAGCATGAAATTATTAAGATTATGAATAAATAAGATGAGATGATGGTGGTGATAAGTTGCTTACAACTTTTGGCTTTCAATAAGAAAGGAGTAACTTAGTAAGGATAGGACTTTGATTGATCACTTAAGACTTCGGATTGAGCTAGCTTTCTACACCTTGGCACCCTTGCAATCTTGAAGAGTTGGTGATGAAGTACTAAGTGACTTGAGTGGATTTAAACTCAAGAAGATCACTTAAACTTGCTAGAGATTTGATGTAGTAACTTACTACTTGAAACTTCTTTGCATAAACTTGAAGTTTAAAGATCAAATGATGGAAGATATGAGGATTTGATGATATGAACGACCAAATTCAGTGTTTTAGGGTGTTTAGGATGTATTTCACTTGCTATTTATAGGAGGGTAAGTTTGGTTAACCATATATTGGGTTAAATGCTAACCATGGTTAAGTTAGGACACATGTAATGACCTAAATGAACCATGGTTAGGATTATGCCACCAAAATGATGACTCCCCCCCCTTAGGTCGGCTAAACAGAGATAAGATGACTTAGGTGGATAGTTTTGATATTATCTTGAGTTTAGAGCATGATTTGGTTCCGTTAAATGGCAACCGTAAGTTGTTAAGCCATAAAACGTAAAAACGGGTATCGTAAAAATACGAAACTTGTAGGAATGATGAAACTCATCATTATACTCTATCTAAAATATAAAATGGGTGATAAGTCTCATTGGGTGCAAAAACGTTGCTTAAAGCTGGAAACGCGGGTAAAAAACGCGTAATTCGCAATTTATCAGAAAAGAACGAAATTTCAGGGAAACGACTGTGAATTTATTTAGAGTAGACTAAAATTAGTCTAAAAGTGATATGAGATGTCAAAATGTGGTTTTCGTCATACGCGGGATAACTTTATAGTTATACGTGAAGTCTAAAAGTTACGCGATTTAAGCAAAAATGTAGAACGTACAAGGTTAATTTCTTTATGGTCAAAGGAGGAGGGAAATATGTTTGACTTTTCCAAAAAATGTAAAAGTGTCAAAAACATATTAGAAACACAGTGCAGGAATGGTTAAGTCTGGATCTAAGTAGAATTGTTTAAAACGTAAGTTTAGTCTCGTACGACACATGGTTTATTACTTTATTTGGTAACATTTTAAAAATGAAATCTTAAAAATTCTCAAATTAATCATGAGTGATCTAAAAATTAATCTGATGTGATGAAATTTGTCAGAGTTGATTTTCGTTATGCGTGGGATGTTGAAATGGTGTTCCGACCAAAATGAAATTTTAAAACGATGTTTTCTTAATAACTTTTACGAAAATGATCTAACGATTGTCAAACTCTTAGGATATTACTAAAATAATTTATCTTACGAGAATGTGAAATAAAATTTTTACGGGGTGAATAGCGAAAGTGAATAGTAAAAGTAAATAGTAATTTCTCGAGATAAATAGTAAAAATTTGAGAATGGATAGAAATCCTGAAAATTCGAATTGTTACATAGTCCCTATCTCTGAAAAGAATAACACCTATGGTCCCTTATTTAACTGCTGTTAACTAAGTTCCGTTATAATTTACACTTTTAGCCCTTTTGGTTAACAATCGTTGCCTCGTCAGTCCTTTATCATAACGGACGTTTATAATTTAAAGATTTTCGAATTTAGGCACGTTTTTATACGTTTTCTTACGTTTTCATCCGTTTTTATACGTTTTCGTCCGTTTTTATACGTTTTTATCCATTTTCGTCCGCTTTTATACGTTTTCATCCGTTTTTATACGTTTTCGTCTGTTTTTATACGTTTTCATCCGTTTTTCTTACGTTTTCATCCGTTTTAATACGTTTTCGCTCGTTTGCTTATATATATATTTTTACATTTTGGTCCTTTTTTATAAGTATTCATCCATTTTTCTTTTGTTTTTATACATTTTCATACGTTTTTATCCGTTTACATATAATTTCATCCGCGTAATACATTTTTTTATCCGTTTTCGTCCGTTTGTATACGTTTTTCTACGTTCTCATAAGGTTTCATCCATTTTTATCCGTTTTCTTATGTTTTAATACGTTTTCATCTATTTTTATACGTTGTCGTCCGTTTTTATACGTTTTTCATACGTTTTAATCCGTCTTTATACATTTTCTTATGTTTTTATATGTTTCATACTTTTTTATACGTAAGAAAAACAGAAGAAAATGTATAAAAACGGATAAAAGTAAATTAAAACGTATCGAAAGGACGAAAACGTATAATATTTAAAAAGAACGTATAAAAACGGATGAAAACGTATGAGAACGTAAAAAAAGTACAAAAACGGACGGAAACGGATAAAAGTAGACGAAAACGAATAAAAATGAATGAAAATGGATAAATACGTATAAATACGGATGAAAACGTATAAAACTAGACAAAAGCGAATTAAAACAGACAAAAAACGAATAAAAACGGACGAAAACAAATAAAACGTACTAAAATGGATGAAAACGAATAAAAATGGACGAACACGGATAAAAACGTATTAATACGGATGAAAATGTATAAAAACGGACAAAAACAAATAAAAATGGATGAAAACAACGTATAAAAATATATGAAAACGTATAAAAACAGACGAAAACGGATAAAACGTGAGAAAAACGTATAAAATCAGACAAAAACGGACCAAAATATTAAAAAAAAAAAATGTAAGCAACGGGCGAAAACTTATAAAAAACGTATTAAAACGAATGAACACGTAAGAAAAACGGATGAAAACGTATAAAAACGGACGAAAACGTATAAAAACGGATGAAAACATATAAAAGCGGACGAAAACGGATGAAATCGTAAGAAAACGTATAAAAACGTGCCTAAATTCGAAAATCTTTAAATTATAAACTTCCGTTATGATAAAGGACTGACGAGGCAACGATTGTTAACCAAAAGGGCTAAAAGTGTAAATTATAACGGAACTTAGTTAACAACAGTTAAATAAGGGACCATAGGTGTTATTCTTTTTAGAGATAGGGACTATCCATGCAACTTTAAACTTTCAGGGACTGAGAGTGAAACTTTTGACAAACCTTAGGGACCATCCGTGTAATTTACTCTTGTATTTATTATGTTAGGGGTGTTTTAATAACTGTATTAATTGTATTTATTGATTAGTTAATTAATTGACTATATTAAATAGCATTAATGTGGTGTTTTGTGTTTTTAATATGTGCATTAAAGTGGTGTGCGCTATGCTTTTTGTCTTGTACGTCTGAAAATTATTTGCATTAAAGTGTTGTACATTATGTTTCTTCTTTAAATAATATGAATTACTAATTATAGTAACGTGTGTAGGCTTATATTTTTAAGATTTCCTTTTATAGGAAGTCCTAAATTACATTATAATGTAGTATAGATTTACTTTTACCATGTCAATTACTTCTACTTTTTATTAGATATCTTGTATTTATTTACATTTAATTTTTCATAACAAATATTATCCTATTTGATTTAATTGCAATAATATGAGCTGCATCCTATAAATAGTGATCAGAAATATGCTCTTTTAAGAGGTTAGTGACAATAAAGTATTGTTCTAAGTGTCTTTTATAAATGAACGAAACATTGAGGGGTAAAATGTAACTTGTTTGAATATGTTGAGGTTGTTTCCTTGCAGGTGTGACAAGCATTTGCACGCTAGGCTTGACAAATTGACCATCTTAACATCATTTTCAGTCAAGGTTCATTTGTAAACCATGTCATTGTCATGTGTGATTGTGATTGTGATTGTGATTGAAATGTATGAAATCAGGCGTCGTTTGGTTTACTATTTAGTGACTAGAAGTATATTTGCGCAAACAATTGTGTAATAGTGACAAATAACTATATTTGCGAAATCGTGATTTTGATTCGATCATAAACGTGTATTTTTTGAAATACAAAGCGCTTACTTTTTAAAATTAATATAGTGTTTATTTTTGAAAAGTTGTCGAATTTCGAATTGATTAAGAAAAGACATAACATAAGCTGTCATGTTTTAAAGATTTTGTCAAGTTTAAGGAGGTACTTGTAGATAATGTAGGCAAAGTACATCCATTTAAGTTTCAATATGAGAAAATTTCTTAAATATGCCAAAAACTTAACCATGATCCTTTACATGGTCACTTTCATGTGACTTTTCTCATTTTGGTCATGCTCAACTGCTCGACTTCACTACTTTTGTGACATGTGTCATTTGCAAGTACAAAAGTTAGGTGAATATTTTATTATTTTATTATAAAATTACAAATGTACCCTCCTTTATTATATTATTATCTCTTTATTAATTACTCCACCTAACCCACTCACCTTACCTAACTCCACTCATCACCACCACTGCTTAACCATCACCGGTCAACCACCACCAGTCAACCACCACCAGTCAACCACCACTGTCAACCACATCTGCTTAACCACTCATCCACCACTATTCAACTACTTGACCTCAAAATTAGAAACATTTCTTTTGTTCCCAAAGATCTTAATGACTTTTATTTTTTTGAACAATTAATGACTTTTATTTCTAGGTGGTCCATTATCCATTTTTTGGTACGAGAATCAATTTTGGTACAACCTGTTGAGAATCAAGATTGACCATTATCCATTAATAGACTTTTCTCAAAAATAACCTGTTAAGAATCAAGATTGACCATATCATAAAGGTTGTTTAACAATAGGGGCAAAACTGAAAATCATAGGTGACAGAAAGGGTAAACAACCTTTGGAAAAACATCCATACCTTCTGCCATCTCATTTCTTAATGCAAACACACATTCTTATACGTTCGATCTATATATCGGTTTGTATAGAAGCTCATAAGCTCAAAAAAAAAAAAAAAAAAAAAAAAAAGAATCAAGATTGACCATACCATTATCCACTTTTTGGTACGAGATTGAGAAAAAGAAAAGAAGACAAAGAAGATGAAGAGAAAAAATACAACCGGTAACAAAACCAAATCTGAAAAACAACCTGTGACATCAAAATCTAACCGGCGACGGACAACCGGTAACATCAAGATCTAACCGGCGACGACTCAGATCTGAAACATTCAACTAACATCAAGATCTAACCGATGGCTGGATCTCGACGGATCTTTAGAGATCTTTGAGGGATCTTATTTGGCCGGATGTTTTTCTGGATCTGGTAACTTATTTTAAGAGAGAGAGGAAAAAGATAAAAAAAAAATGAAATAAGTGAAGGCATTTATACATGTGCTTAGGGGTATATTTGTCATTTGAACTAAAACTATAAAAGTATCTCACCTAACATATGTACTTGCATGAACATATGTCACAAAAGTAGTGGAGTCGAACAGTTGAGCATGACCAAAATGGGAAAAGACACATGAAAGTGACCATGTAAAGGATCATGGTTGAGTTTTTGGCCTATTTAGGGAATTTTCTCTTTTAATATTTAAGTTTTAAAAACGAAAAAAAAAAATTAATATTATTATTTGGTTTAATGATTGAGTTTGAGTTTATAATTGTAGAAAAATAGATTGATTGAGAATCAAATTTTAAACTCACCATGTAAGGTGTATGGGATATGGTTGAGCGTATTGGATCGAAAACCGAACTGAATCGGAAAATCGAGCTGAACCGAAAAACGGTTCTTGGTTTCGGTTTGATTCGACCCAAAGCCGAGAAAAATGCACCTAAACCATATAAACCGAATCGAACCGACACAAAACCGAACCTTACTGACAATATTCGGTTCGGTTTCGGTTCTATAGACTAATGATTTTCGATTATGTTTCGTTTTGGTTTTTGTTGGTTCGGTTCGATTTTGAACTAATGGTTTTGGAGTATCATTCCAACAAAAAGCACTTATCAACTAATCAAACACCCTTAATCAATCACATTCCTATTCTACATTCTGAAAACCATCAATCCCAAACACATCTGTAATCTAAAAATGTGGTTATTCATTATAAAAAGTAAAATAAAATAAATGATTATAACTAATCTAGGTTAATATTGTAAAAGTTCAAACAAACTTTTTATTCTATAGTTGAGACCTATAGCATGCTATTTCATTTAAAATAACATTTTTAACGTACTGTAACTATTTACCGCGTAATAACGACCGACATTTGCTAAAAATTTATGCTCTATTTACCGTGTAACAACGACCGACATTTGCTAAAGATTTATGTTCTAAGTTAGGAAAAAGATTAAGTGGTTTTTATACACATTAAACATTAAAAGATAGATACGTTCGAATCAAATTAACTTAGATTAGGCATAGTAATGAAGAAGACGACACCACCTTCATGCGTGAACCACCACTACAACTGTCTTAGTCTCTCTCTTGACGCGTGGTCAACCAAATTTTGGGGTGTTTGGTGACCAAATGAATGTTGAATGATTAGGTTAGTTGGCTCAAGCTTACATGTAGACTTAGGATCAATTAGGTTTAAAGTTAAGAATTTAAGATTGCTTGTTCACAAAGCTATCTGTCTATTATAAATACATATGCAATTTTTCTTATGTAATCACAAACACATTCAATAATAATACTCTATATATGCTATTTTAAATGGCATTGGAGCTTTAGGTTTAACCCACCACAAAAATAGTTATCCTCTATTCATCGACTATTCGTCGATGATTCAAAAGGATCCCGATTAATTTATTTCTTTCACTTTACATTCTTCGTTTCATTGATCCCTTCATCTCATCCAAATCATAAACCTTATACCACAAAAACTCAGCCGTCATAACACATCTCATATTATGTTGATTTAGTCATCGATCAATAAAATTTGTCTCATCAGCGCTATTTTTTTTTTTTTTTCTTTTTTTTTTGTATGTGTTGTGATGCATGTTTGTATTTAAGTGTGGTGGGTTTGGTGTTAACTACTATAGGGATTTGGTAGTGGGTTTGATGAAGTGAGTCTACAATGATCTTAGTTGAAGTTTGATGATGAATTTAGTTAATAACTATTACATGTCATAAGCAAAGGCAAAGCCAGTAGCGTGACTAGCAGATACGTGTTATCCAGAAATCAATGCTAGCTAAAAGTTTTTTCGTAGTCGAATACAAATTTTATTTTATTTATTTATAACACCTCTAACACAAAATTATGATTCCGTCGTGCTTAAGTACTTTATTTTAAAAAGTTAAAAGATAAAAAAATAGAAAAAAAAAAAAAAAAAAAAAAAAAAAAAAAAAAAACGATTTTCTTTTATCTTACTTGAACTATTTTTTCACGCCAAACATCTCTCTAACACGACTAAACTTCAAACAAAGTAAAGAACAAGAAATGTTATTTTGGTGCTATTCTTTCCTTAAATAGAAACCCGATAGTGACACTAGATTTTACTAGAATACCAAACAAGGAAGGTACTAGTTGCAGCTAACATTACCAACTAATCCAATCCAAACACACCCAATTTCACCTATCAATATCTTCTCACCAAAATTTTCAAACAAGTTTGGACCTTTATTGATTATCCAAAATGGGTTTTTTATTTTGTTTTCTGGGTTGAATTTATCTTGGAATAAAAGTTAGTATTGATTATATGGGGTTAGTACTTGATTCTTGATTACCCTTTTGTTATTTCATTTCATATGCTTATGGGGCTATAGTCTAATGAGTCAAGTTCAAATTTTTATAAATTATGTTTTGTATTTGCAATGGAGTTTGTTTTAGGCAGTGTTTGGGATTGCTTATTAGAACCATGGTTAACTAGTTCAAGTGATAATCAGTTTCTGGGTGTTTGGAAAACCTTTGGCTTATATATTGGCTTATGGCTTATTTGGTTTTGGGCTTATGTTTCATAAGCCTTTCTTTTTGTAGCTTATTTTGAAACTTTTCGGCTTATATTATAGGGCAAGTGATAAAAAAAAGTATCATACTTGTCATCATTTGCTTTTGTGGGTAGCGAACAAATTTTTTTTCTTTTGTGGGTACTATTCTTTCAAATTCATCATCTTTAGGGTACTATGTGACATTTTTGCCCTTCGGGATTTTTTTTTTCTATTAGCTAAGAGGGGGAAAAATGTCCAAAAATTTCGCAAAATACCCTAAAGAGGATGAATTTGAAAGTATAGTACCCACAAAAGCATAAATTTTTGTTCGCTACCCACAAGAGCAAATGGTGTCAAGTATAATACTTTTTTTTTTTTTTATCATTTGCCCTATATTATATGAGCCGAAAAGAATATAAGCGGAAAAGTTTCAACATAAGTCACAAAAAGTGAGCTTATGAAACATAAGCCCAAAACCAAATAAGCCATAAGCCGGCTATATAAGCCGGCTATGTGTGTTTGGAATTGCATTTTAGTAATTCACGATCTAGCAGATTAAGCAACTTTGAAGGGGTGCTTGTGATTGCTTATTTTATTTGATTATCTGCAGATACCTGTCCCAAGCACCCTCATGATTATATGTTTATTTAACAGTAAAATAAGCAGTTAGGTAATTGTTTAATCATTGCTCTATCTTACCTCTTGAATCCTTAATTAAGTAGATATGCAAACTTATATAACTAATGCTATTTGTTACATCAAAAGCAAGTTTAAACTCATCTACATTGCGTTCTGTTATAGCTTCCCCGATGATCTGTTCTGCTAATTTATATTAGCATAGGCAGTTTAAATAAGCAACCCGAAAGAGGAAAGACCCTCTTAAAATGCAAAGTGTGATTACTTGATGAAAGATGACTTGGTTACGCAAAGGTCTATATCCGTATTGCTCACTCTTTGTTAATCTGCTATTAGGATATTTGGTTTGGAAATTTGATAGAAATGGGAATTAATTAGTATTGCTTACTAATTTTGTTAATGTGTTATTGGTGTTAAAAACAAACTTTAGGGGTCGTTAGGATTTTCTTTTTCAAATTCGTGTTTAGTTAGGAAATTTTAACGTTGTTTTCCTTGTTCAATGATTATTTGTTGTTTATATGTGAATAAGTTAAGATTGTGCATTTGCAATGAAATTTTAGAAATTCAAGCCACGAGTCGGCAACTATGATTACATGACTTGTATCTACAATCCCTAACAATGCTTTAATACAAATGCAATATCAATGTCGCATGAAGATTCAACTCTAGACTCTAGAGCTAGTTTACTTTTGTTGCTGAAAAGATCGTCACAATACTATAGGTCTACGTTGGTCATGCTTTTCTTTCAAGTTTTATATTGACACTTTTTCTGTTGACGAGCCCTAAACAATATCATGTTGACAAGACCAACTCGTCAAATCACTTTTAATAATAAGAACAAGAGAGATGATGATTAATGAAAAGAGTATTGGTAGTACAATGGTTAAAACTTGATTTTCTCGATAGTACATAGGCCAAATAGGTACTTCTCCAAAACTCACTCAGTGTAGAGGATTGCAGCATAGTACAACTCATTTATATGTCTATATCGTTTTTAAACGTAATATAGGAACTTTAGACCATGCTTGTTAGCGATTTGTGATGGCCTTTTCGCGTACTATTTCAATTATTGATTCCTTTTGTTTTGGATTTTTTCTTAGTACTTCATAGGGTTACTATTTACAAAAGAGGACAAGACATGTGTATACATGCCGTTTACTAGCATGCCATTTGCAATGTTGATGCTTATACTATGTTTCGTTCTAAGCATACTCGTTTGAAACAGAACAGTGGTTGCTTTGGCTGTTGTTTTTCCAAATCAATGCCGGTTATTGCTGTGGATGAACCATCAAAAGGGCTTCGAATTCAAGGCCGTCCGGTGATGAAATCTAGTGTTTCGGATGATTTTTTTAGCACAACAACATGTGATATTGATCTTGGTGCTATTCAGTCCCAAAAAAGCATATCATCTATTGGCACCAAAATCCAGACAGAATTCGTGAACCATGGCAAGTTTTTTATGTATAAAACTCTACTATACTTGAAAAATCCTGTTATAATTTATAAACGCATGGTGTCCAAATGGAGGTGGGAGAGTGGGGGGTTGGGTAACGAGTCAAAGCAGTGACTTTCTGGTATGAGTTGACAAAAAGTCTAGTTGTCCCAAAACATATTTTATCCAAAAATTCAATCCTCCATAAACAACTAACGGATCAAATATGATTACATAAGCTTTTTTTTTTTTTTTTTTTTTTTTTTTTTGAGGATTACCTGGGATTCGAATAAAACCGTTTAGGAGGTTACGTGCATTAAAAATGCATTTCGAGAGGCTTTCGATGCCTTTAATGTTTTTGACCCAGAACTTTTTAATTATCTTTTATTACCTGTTCGGCCGGTTATAGATAAAACATAACCCGAGTATACCAATTGATGTTGAAACTGTCACCTCTAGTGTAAATGAAAGAATGTCAGGTTCTTCAGCTGCGTAGGTTTAAGGTCAAACCTAATAATGTATGACACAGTCATCGTTTTTTTCCCTCAAAAAGTACTTTATATCACTTTCATGTTTGAAAATGAGCCCATTTGACCTGAAAAAGTCAAAGTGTTCTTTTTGGAAGAAAATTTTGAATGTAGTTCATGAAAATTTGTTTTGTTACAGATGCACTAGACATCCTTTTATGACTATTTTTTGCATGAAACCTATGACCTTAATTTTCTGTGTCTTTGTGTAAGCAGGCCTACTTCGCTGGAATCAGTCAAGGCTACGATGGGTTGACCGTAAAAAGTCAGAGAACAGAGTAAAAACTCAAGAACCCGTTTTAAGGTTTCATTATTTCTATCACTCATGTACTTTTCTTTCTTTTTGTTTCATATAATTTGTTTAAAGAAGGTTAGAGTTTATATATTTTTCGAAGTATAGTCCTTTTTCTTTTTACAGCTCCACGAGAACAATGATTTTTTTTGCCGCCAATTGCCAAATGTTTATGGTATTCTTCAATAATGAGTAAAAAGGGATTTTTTTTCTTGAATGATAGAACTTTGTGATTTGCAGAAACGTTTATCAAATACTAAACGTTTAAATCTTGATAACCAATTTAACGTCCTTAACTCCTTATGTTAAATCCGCTGGTTTTTGAAGTAGGAATGCTACATATGAAAGGTTACTTTGCACCAGTAAAAGCTTCCCGAAGTCAATTCCTCTTTCTGTAAGTCTTGAGTTTTCATTTTCTTCAAATTTTAGTTAGAGTTGACAAAATAGGCACTCGTTAAACGGGTTCGGGTCAAATTGTGTTGCATTTGCTGTGTTGGGTTGACCCCAGAATCTTTCCATCCAAAATGATTAAAAAAGTTATATTGTTTCAACTAAAGACTAATTAATAGAATAAAATGGGTAGGTTGTATGCACTAAAAATAATACACTATGAGCAACTTGTGACTTGTTTGACCCTTTCATGTTTGCGTTACACATTTGAACACTTATAGATATAACATAACCAAAATCGACCCACTGACAAGAAAATGGGGTCAAAACTAGAGACTTTACTTATTCTATATTCAGTTCATGCACTTCACTTAATCTTCTGAATCTGCAACTAACTTGCACACGGCGACATTTAGGAAATGGTTGGATTCTTGGTCGACATATGGGAGCATGAAGGATTGTATGATTAAATTACATCAATGCCGCAAACATGTCAATTCTTCCTTTGTCTCAAGTCTCTATGTATATAGCATTTCCAAGAATGTTAATCCCGCTTATATCTGGTATCGTTATAATGATTTGATGGATGAAGCATATAACGTTGCTAATATCATCAATCATTTTCATATACAAAAGTTTATTCCAGTGTTGCAACTTAAGTTTAAGAATATGGGAGTGAGAAAAAGAGAAATATTTGGACTTTTTAAGTTCATATGCTCTTCATGAATTTTGGTAGAATGTAATTTGTTAGTTAGTTTTCTTGTGGAAATTTGTTTTTAATAACTTGTACCTCAACCGGAATGCCCCATGAAAATTTGGTTTTAATAACGTATAAAGTCGGATGAAAACATATAAAAACAGATAGAAAACGTATAAAACGGATAAAATGAACGAAAACGTATAAAAACGGACGAAAACGTATATAAAAACGTAGATAAAAACCTGTAGATAAAAACGTAGATAAAAACGTGTAGATAAAAACGTAGATAAAATGTATATAAAAACATAGATAAAGACGTATATAAAAACGTATATAAAAACGTAGATAAAAACGTTTATAAAAACGTAACGGGTCTAAATTATAAGGAGCAGATTAAAAAAAAAAAAAAAAAAAAAAAAAGTTTAGGGACGGTGATGCAATTTTCGCTAATTCATAGGGACCATTTATGTAATTTGTTCTAGGGAAGGTGGATGCAAATTTCGCAAACTCAAAGGTTCAATGGTAATCACAAGTTTTCACCACACACATAACAACAAAAATGTCAATATTAATATTAACAAAATTATTATTTTTTGTTCGTCGCCTATAAAAATATCTTTTTGACAAATATGATGATTTTTAAAATGATTACCCTTTTATTTTAAATCAAACTATATACACAATAGTATATATACATTCTGACACAATCATAATAATATCACTTTTTTCATTGCAGGACTTGAATTCACAACCTCTTAGTTGTGACATAACTATCTCACGGATACCACTATGTCAAAAGTTCTTTGGTAATATATGTCGTTATCTTGAAAAAAATTACTCTGTACAACTTTTGTATTGTAAACTTGGTTTGATATTCTGCAAGTTAAAAAAAAAAAAAAAAAAAAAAAAAAAAAGTTTTATGAATTCAGAAGTTTAAATTTTATAGACTTCAATTCATGAAACTGGTTATGCTTTTTGTTGGTTTAAAAACTCGAGACTTTGTTTATGATGGGAAAAATGTTGATAAATAAAGTTGGATATTTTATCATTTTTCCTTGTATATGAATATATGATAAACTTATCAAAAGATTGTGTTTGACTTTTAGGTGTAACTTGTATATGATAAACTTATCAAAAGATTGTGTTTGACTTTTAGGTGTAACCAATTCTTTTCTTTTTTTTTACTTGAAGACAAAAGAGGTATACCATGGGATGATGATGTTGTCGCTCTCATCTAGTCATCTACTCATCTTGTAGATGGGGATTACTAAATTTGGTGAGCCACTAATACAAAACCATTTGTTTGTCTAAGAGCACACGGTGAGGTATTACTTAACACGCCAAACACTATCTTTTTTGGACCAATGGCATGTTAATGCCATACCATGCAACATGCCAAGTTCATGCCAAAATGGAGTTGAGCTAGTTGAGTGGCTCATGCCAAAGGTGAAGTTTTTGTCTTTTTTGTTTGCTTTTTACTTTTTATATATATATTTTATTTGTATTGTGAGTGAGTGGGTATTTTTAGTGGGGTATTTTGTGGGACCCAATAATATGTTAGTGGTGTGTTATGAGGGAGGGGTATTTGAGTGATTGGTGTGTTATTGGGAGGGTGTGATGTGGCGTTGACATGGCATACCAATAACGTGTTAAATGTTACAACGATACCTAGTGCTCTAATCATGTAGAGGTGTATAGTGTATACCGTATACAACATGCAACAAGGACATGCAAATTTCAATGAGTAAATTCCCTAACTAGCTGTACATATGAGAAATGGAAAATGATTTACATGACTAAAATTCATGCCTAACTCTAAGATGATGACACATGACAAAATTAGTGGTGATGATCATGAAAGAAAAAATGTGCATTCCACATGTCACATGATTAATTGGTTAGATATAAATTTAGTCATACGAATTAGGTCCTTCTATCATTACTCATGACAAATTACAATGAGTTGTTGAGTTATTTTGGCATAATATTTTTTTTTTGTCTATTATAAAATAACAAATATAATCTTAAACAATTTTTTTTAATCTTATTGAAAGTTATTTTAACTTTTGCATACCTCACTTGTATCTATTACTTTGTTACTTGTAACTTTTGCTTTGTTACTTGTAAATCTTTCATTTCTCTCTCTTTTTTTTTTCTTTATCACAACCATCATCATCAATTTAGAGGGGGTAAAACAGCGAGTCAGGTGGGTACGACCGTACAATTCAAACGGGCCGTGGGCTAAACGGGCACAAGCTAAACGGGTGCATGTTATCTGAATCGTTTTAGAAAAAAATCAAACGACGAAATAAATTTCTTAAATGTAACACCTCATTTATATTTAAATAATTAAATATATTATATCTATAAGTTTTTCTTTAAAAATAATTGTAATATTCTCCAACCAAGAGAAAATATATGTTCGTTTGTGCCCATTTAACTTTTAAATAGGCAATATATTCTCATTTCAAAAAAAAAAAAAAAAAAAAAAAAAGACTAAATATGCCCAAATCTTTTACAAATTTTCCCAAATTAGCCATTTTTCTAACTTTTGGCACAAATTGCCACCTCTATTCATCATTAAACTAACTTTACTTTCCGTTTTACTCGTTCTTATCTTTTGTTATCATCTTTTTTTCCCCTCTCGCTCCACACACATAAACCTAGAAGTTTAATCTCTACCCACCACCACCCCATTTGCCTTCACCGCCAACCAACCACCAGCCATTCCACCAACCTCATCACATATCTAAGGTAACAACCATCACCGACACCTATCATCACCACTATCTTTAAGTATATACAACTTCAACCATCCATTCACACCACCACCTAACCATAAATACGAACCACCAGCACTCCATCTGTTGTCGTTGACCACCACATAACCATAAACACAAACCACCACTACCACCCATCTTGATCATCCATGTGAGTAGATATGGCAAAATAGGTCGAGTCAGGTTGGGTCACAGGTTAGATGCGCTTGGGTCTAAACGGGTCCGGGTTAGGTCTACATGGGTCTGACTCTATATGGGTTTTGGTCATTTTCAATTTTTTTCGTAAAATATGTAAAACTTTAAAAAATAACAACAACAACAACAACAATAACAATAATAATAATAATAATAATAATAATAATAATAATAATAATAATAATAATAAAATGACCCACCTAAACCCGTAATTGGTATACAATTACACTTTCTATCAAATAACCAATTACACCATCTAAAAAGTATAGTGAGACTCAACTAGACCCATCTCCTGATAGATATTTACCCAACTAGATATATGTTCAACCGATGGGTCTCAAATTGACACCTCTACGCGTTTGTGCTTTCTTGTCTTTCTTCCTCTTATTGCCACTACTTTTTCTTTTCCTCCTTTCACTTTGTCCACCCTCCTCATCGTCTCCTCGAGCTCTATCTTTTCACTTAGACCACTACTTTTCCAATGTTCATGTAATTGGTATCCATGGTTAAAGTTAGAAGATGCAAAAATTAAAACATCGAGTTGCCAATCTAAGCAAGCAAATAAGAAAGTGTTATTTATGTGTGAAACATAGAAAAATCATCCCGATCCCATGATGGAATACCGATATACAACATTAGCCGGTGAAAGATAAATGAAAAGTGGAGTAAGGTTGATTATGGGTGAGCGAAAAAACCGAAATGACCGAATAAACTGAAACCGAACCGAACCGAAAATAACCGAATCGAACTAATAACCGAACCGAATTTGCTAAAACCGAACCAAACCGAACTACTAATTCGGTTCTCGGGTTGGATATGAGTTTGGCAGTTTGAACAAAAAACCAAATCGAAAACCGAATTCATATAAATATATATATTTTTTTATATATTTATATATCTATTTATTTATTTTTATGTATATTTATATATAAATAAATACTATTAAAAGGTTATCATAATATAATAAAATATTTTTTATGCTTGAAATATATTTTTTGCTAAATATCTATGTAATTATTAATTTTTTTTAAAAAAATAGTGAAATTCGGGTTATTCGGGTCAACCCAAAAACCGAACCAAATTAGAATTCAACCGAAACCGAACTGAATTAGAATTCAACCGAACCGAACCAAAAACCGAATTTGAATTTGGTTCGGTTCGGTTCTCGAGTTGACCTAAATTTTTTTTTAACCGAATTAACCGAACAACCCGAAAACCAAACTGATCAACACCCCTAAGGTTGATGATAAAGAAAAGAAAAATAAATGAGAAAGGTATTACAAACAAAGCAAAAGTTACAAATAGCAAAACAACAAGTATAAGTGTTTAATGCAAAAGGTACAAGACATTCAATATAATAAAAGAAATTAATTTAAAGGTATATTTGTCATTTTATAATAGACAAAAGATTATTTTAACAAAAGAAGTTAACAACTCATTGTACTTTTGTCACAAAAGAAGAAAGAATGGACACGTGTCAAAAAATTAATGGAATGACACAGTGGGTTAGTATTTATTTTGGGAATTTGGTTCTTTCGGCTAAAAAGTGGACTGCATTTTCGCTTTTGGGCTATTTAGAGAAATTTCTCAATTTTAATTGAAAGTTAAAAATAGTATTTGATGTGGTTCTTAAATCTTGGCTGCCATTTTCACGTGCAAACATTGATGTTCATAACACAAATCAATACAATGCACCAAAAATAAAAAACGTCACTAGAAGTCTATAATTATAAATGACATGATTATTACCATTAACCAAGTGTTGAGGTGAAAACTAGTGGATTCTTGGTGAGTAGAAAGTTATGATTAGAAAATTAGTAATTCATTGATCCTAACTGTAAAAGAGTGTCCAAATTAAGTTGACAGTTAAATGAGGGCCCAATTCATGGCCCATGGTCATTCTTATTGAATGTTTATCAACCAACCAAAGTCCTAAGTTCATTGCACATCTCAATTAACTTAAATGCCCAACACAAAAGTCGCATATCAATTAAATTATGTGTTTTTTTATTCCAAATTGTTACACTTGACTTTAAGATTTTCTCTATTTTTTATAGATAATCAGGTTTTACTAAACCATTGGTTATTTGACTTTAATATAAATGTATACTTGGTCCACTAGATTCTATTAAGTAAACTATGTCATTATATTCCTTTAACCAAACTTTAGTGATTTAAAACAACATATATTTATGTAATAGTACTTAAACTAACCAAAAGCTTCACACACTGAGTTTAAATACACACAAGAAGTTTTACAATGCATCAAGACTTTCAAGAGTAATGATAAATATTAAATAAGGACAATGGATTTAAGTCTTCAGTCGCGTAGCTTATTTAATTTTATATGAAAGGACTTTGCAAACAAGTAATTGTTAGGATTTTCAAAGCGTGCAATCGCTTTCTTGATGTTTGAACATTGCATCTCACATATTATCCTAAACGTAAAGCGTATGAACCAGCGTTGCCGATTATTCATATTTTGACAAAAAAAAAAAGAAAGAAAAATATTATATAATTCAAAATCATGATAGTTCAAATCAACAATATATCCTAAAATTCCTATACGTCTCCATCTATTATTCATTGAACCCAAATCTTTCTTTTTAATCATATCCATCTTTTGAAGATGCCTTATCAACTCCACGTATATAACCAAAAAAGCAAATAAAATGTGACAACAGATAAACCAAACCCATGTCACAATTTACAACCTACCTTAAATTACAATTTACACCACTCTTAAGGGGTCATCTAAATACACCAATATGATGAGCTAATCATTGACTTTTTTATAAAAAATATATAAAATAATTATAGGGACATGATTACTTTCATTAATATACATTAATGAGGCAAAATAGGCATTCAATGTAAATAATACCTTTCTACGTGTACATGCTTTCTCAATTTCTTTTTTTTTTTACATATACATATAATTATTTTTTACTTTTGTCATATACATATACGTACTTATAAGTGAACAAATAATACAAATTTTATTGAAAATGAATAATTAAAAATACAATATAAATAACGTTACATAATTACTTTGTTAGGTCAATATTTTCCGGAATACGATAATAATATTCGCGAAACACATTTTGACGACTAACATATGTGTCCTCCCATCCTGATGCATTTTCACTTTTATATGTACTCAAAAGTGGTTGAGTTAACGGTAATTGTGAACCTTCGTGAAATAGAAAAAAGGGTATAAAACAAATATTTAAAATTTAAAATAATATAACCGCGTATAAAAACGAAAGAAAATGTACAAAATGTTTCATCTACAAAGTAACCGCGTATAAAAACGAAAGAAAATGTAAAAAATGGATGAAATATATAAAAACGGATGAAAACGCATAAGACGGATGAAAAAATATAAAAACGGACAAAAACGTATAAAAGCAAATGAAAAAAACTATTAATATTACTCTTAATATTTTAATTGGTTCCGGTAAAACAAGTTTGACGGTGTAAATCAACACAAAACAAAAAAGTATGTTATATTAAGTGAAATAAAAAATAATTTACGTACTAAATCAGTATATTTAAAATAAAATAAAAAATGTTGCTAATTTTTAGCTTAATCCTAAAAGTTTTTGTTTAGGTTCTAAATCCTCACTCCTATATATGTTACCATAAATTGACTCAAAAATTAAATCATTATTTGCCCTTTCTATTATTATAACTTGGTACTCCATAAGAGATTATATCAACATATTTTTCTGGCAAAATTTAAAATTGCAAAATGCGATATAGACGATCCCTTCTAAAAAATTGACGCATAAGGAAAATAATAAAAATGAAAAAGAAAAATCTTTATAGAGTGCAACAAGATTAGTGCTTTACCTTCTTAAGGGTCCCACTTAATTCACAGAAGTTGCTAAATACGAGTAAAAAAAGAGCACGGTTATCAAGGTATGTATTGGTACATTTAGTAGTACCCTACTCTTAATCAACAAAACACAATAATTTCTATACACATACACTGATACACATGAGAAAAATATATATAAAAAAGGGAAAATTCTGTAAATGCCCCAGTTGCCCAACTTTATTACCCTAAATGTCCCACTTTTTTTTCACTTCTCAAAATGCCCCATGGGCAACTCTCTCAACTGAATAATTGGGCAACTATCTTAAATACATGACATGTGTCCCATATTGTGGGGCAACCTTGTACTTATATAATACAAGTGTACTATAATTTCAGTTGGGCAACTTTGACTTTTACAATTGGGCAACTGACAATTTTTGTTTTTTAGCCAAAAAGTAAGCATTTTTTTATTATTAAAAAGTACATAAATATTGGGCAACTGGGTCTCACAAGGTTGTACTTTGGGCAACTTATGATGTATTTAATTGTTGAATGTATTGAAGGTATAAAAAATTTTAAACAAAGGTATAAGTAGTTTAACCATTATACCTTTATACATTTATACATTTATACAGAGAAGATAAACTTCCTCAACACACTTCTTATTTGAAACCACCACATCGCCACCACACAGTTCCTCAACACAATCTTCCTCAACACAATTATCAGCTAGAGCGAACACAGTGTCCGATCACATCGGCAGTACATCGGCACGACAATGTCCGATCTAATGTCTATCAGAAAAACTTTTAGGGCTAGGGTAAGTAATTTTACGTATTTTCATCTATTGATTTATGGTTTTCTTAATTTATGTTTTCGCTAGTTTAGGGTTTCGATAATTTATGGTTTCGCTAATTTAGGGTTAACTTTAACGTAATTGTTCTAGTTTGATTTTGGGTTTCTATAATTTAGGGTTAACTTATTGGGTGATTAATTGTTTCTGTAAGATAACTGGTAACCTATTCGGTGATTAATTGTTCTTGTGGTTTTAGTGATTTGTTCCTACTTATTAAGTTTGACAAACCACTGTAAGATAAGTGGTAGTAAGTGAATAAAGCACTCTAATGATGGTGCAAACTGGTTGGGTTAACGAAACAAAATACACAGAAAATTAAATTGCGACACAACTAAATATAATCCGGGTGATCCCAAGTTTGAGAGTTGTTAGAGTCGTAACCATCGTCGTAAAGATACTGAGAGCAACCTTCAAATCTGCGCTCATCCCACTCTGCATACAATGCATTGAATTCTCTGTCCCGAGCAGCTTCCTCCATCTCTAACAGCACTTCTTCATCTTGGAGCATAAGTCGCTCCCTTTCGGCTTCCATCTCTAACAGCACTTCTTCATCTTGGAGCATAAGTCGCTCCCTTTCGGCTTCCATCTCTAACAGCACTTGTCTTTCTGCTATCTCTCATTCTTCTTCCTCCTTAATAGCAGCCTCCTCCATTTCTATTAAAAGTTGTTGTTCATCAATTTGTTGGCCAAAGTCTTTTTGTTCCGGAAACTGTTGGCTGAAGTCTTTTTGTTGCGGAAACAGTTCCGGAAATTGTTGGCTGAAGTCTTTTGTAGACATTATTGATAGAATTTTGTAACCTATTTACCAACACCACTTGAATTTAAATTCACACATATAAGGTGGGTAAGTTTGAAAATTTATTACCCTGAATATGTCAATAAATGTGGTGCAGGTGGAACCTCTCCCATATACTTGACATGGGCCCACATTGTAGTTACTTACCTGATTTATTGGGCAACGTTTGCTTATTTATTGGCAATGCTTATTTATTGGGCCCACATTGTAGTTACTTGAGAAGGAAGGTTTGAAATGTATTTTGTATTTAGTACATGCAAGAGGCTGTGATGATGATTATCTTATTTGATATGTAAATGATATGATTTACCGTATGTTGGCATGGCAATTTTAATACATTATTTTGCAGCCACGGCGGTTATATCCTGATGTTTTTGTGTTTACAGATCTGAGCCTTGCTAATGCATATAAATACAAACTCTTGTTTCATTGTGGCTGGCATCCTATGGCAACACATTATGTATATATGCTGTTAATTGGTAAGAGGCTGTGATGAGAAGTATCTTATTAAATCATGCAAATGATGCGATAGTCCGTTTCATGGCGCGACAATTCTATACTATTGCAGCCATGACGGTTGTATCCTGATGTTATGTAATCTATTGATTTATACAGATCTGAGCCTCCGTATTATGTTACGAAACTAACACATGAATGATCAAAGATGGATCTACGGCACTACTGTTTGCAGCCATGGCGGTTATATCTTAGATGGAGGCACGTTAATCAAATGCTGATAGTTTGTTTACTTACAATTCAGCTTTGTTGATTGAATGGCATGTCAGACCTGGGATAATTTGTGTGAATCATAAATCAACCTAGATCTGACATGCTATTCAATCACCAAACCTGGATTGCACGTGAACAAACAAGTATATGGAGGAGTTTTAGACCAATGTCAAAGCCGACTGTTGCCCATGGGCCATTTAGGGAAGTTAATTTTTTCATATGTTGATATGATCACTTTATATTATCTTTATATTTTGTTACTGATGATGAGGGTAGAATGGTGGTTCAAAAGGGTTTAGCTTACTCTCAGAGTTCATAACTGTGTGGGTGTTTTTAGTGTGTAATTTTTGGTGTGAAACTCTGTGTGTGTGTGTCAGAAAGAGAGGTCAGAAATGATAAGAAAAGAGATGTCAAGGTCATGGTAAGGATAGTGGTGGAATGGTGGCGAGAGATATGAAAGGGTTTGTGAGGGTGCCTCATTAACCCCATTTCACTCTGCACTATTCTAGCAGTATCATTACAAACCCTTTAATCTGTCTTCTTATCATATCTGCTCTCTCTCTCTGACACACATATAGAGTTTGACACCAAAAATTACACACTGACATCACATACACAGTTATGAACTCTGAGAGGAAGCTAAACCCTTTTGCACCACCTTTCTAGCCTTAAATATTCAGCCCTCATCATCAGTTAACCGGAATAATAAGTTGTCTTTACATATATCCAGTAATTTGCAATGAGTGTCATATAATTGTTATAGACTGTTGATAGCTTTTTATTAAAAATTAGTTTATATATGTAAAGGAGTTACTTAACAAAGAAGGAAAGGATATGATATACTTGTGGATTGAAAGTCAAGTTGAAAGTAAGAATGTGGCCAGACGCAACTTCATACATTCAAATTGACTTTGAATATCTAAATGATCACGATAGTGTGTAATGTTCATGACACGCCACACTTCATGATTATCCAACTGAAATGCTTTTCTAGAATCCACGAATTGTAGAAAGGTCATTGGTACTTTGAGCTTCCCCTCGAAAACCCATTCCTATGTCACTGTCATAGCAATGGGTTTTGACATTAGCCCTGGGATTTCGAGTGGAGGTTCAAAGTACTAACGTTTATCCACTTGTTTATAACATTTTGACAATCAACTATGTTAACCAACTCCTTTACATAGGTAATTGTTTGAACTAGTTGGTTTATTTTTGGACACATGTGTATATTTGTGATATGCAAGAGGCTGTGATGACAGATTAGCTTATATTATACGCAAATGATGTGATTTACCGTATGTTGGCATGGCAATTTAATTTCATTATTTTGCAGCCATGGCGGTTATATCCTGATGTTCTGGTGTTTATCCAACTTTTTTACATATCTGACCCTTGTTAATGCATATTACATTGCACACTCGCTTTGGAAGTTTATATGAGTCTGATATACTTCTTATATACTATTGCTAGGTTTTTAAAAGTTTAAATAGTTGTGTATTATTGGGCCATTGTATATTTGGTGTGAGTATGATAGTAATGTTTCATTTGTTAAATATGATCGCAGTATTAGGAAGTCAGTATTAGGAAGTCAGTATAATTATTGTTAACTGTTTTTTATGTTTTTTTTTTTTATTTCTTAGGAATACGAAGCCAATGTCATTGTAAGGAGCAAATTGAAATACTTTCCAATAATTAAAGAAAAGCTGAATCATACTAGAAAGAAAATGTTTAGGACAACCTGTTTTGGAGGGTGGCTGGATATGTTCTTCTTTGACCATGAACCACATATGTTAGATTATGTTTTACAAAAACAGGGTTTCGTGGATAAAACAAGCTATGACATGCCCCTTATATATACTGTTGATGGTCGTTGTCTACATTTTGGTCGACCGAAGTTTTCTCTGATAACAGGCTTTCGTTTTGGGACAGCAAGTTTTGATTTATATAGTTCAGGGGATTTAACATTTAAGTTGAGGGTATTTCCAAAAAAATTAGGGGTAAAACTTTCCAACTTAGATCTTGTTGGTGTTATTGAGGATGAAGAGTTGTTCGGTAAATTAACTGATGAAGACGCAGTCCGTGTGTGTCTATTGTTATCGTTAGAGGTTATTTTTATGGGTCGCTTATTGGTTGAAGAGGTGGATGATTCACTCCTTCGTTTGGTCGAAGACCTAGAAGCATGGAATTCCTTTCCATGGGGGGAGCACATTTGGAGGCACTTGTATGACCAGATACTAGACGTTGTATCAAACCACAAGTGGGAACACCTAAAGGGTCTGGAAAGAGACCGGAAGTATGTTCCCACATACACGGTTGGTGGATTTGTTTGGGCATTCAAGGTTAATCCTATTTATATTATCTTTTCTTAGTATTATTATTGAACCCAATGTATGAGAGTAATGCATCTTTATTATTGTAGATATGGATTCTTGAGTCGTTTGAAAGAAGCAGTCGTTGGTGGAATAAAGTCCCAGATGTCATACCAAGGGCAGTAGCGTGGTCAAGGAAAGTAATGTTTACAAGATCGCATTATGGATTGCTATTTGGCAAGGTAAAACACATGCATTAGACGAGCACCAGTCGGACTGGTATATGCAATTTAATTTCCTTGTTGTTGATGATGTTATTTAGGACTCGAAGATAATTTATGATCTTAAACCAACATTAGACGAGCACCAGTCGGAGTGGTATAGTCAATTTACGGAATTTTACCTGCACTACATACCAAGGACTCTTCCAACAAAATTACCGCATGATTACGATGTGTATCTACAGAAGTTGGCTGCTTCACGGAAACGTGGTAGGACAGAAAAAAAGTATTTACCGATTGTGTCTAGGGTACAGACCAGTAGTCTTCTTACAGAAATCAGCCTCAAGGATTGTGTCATTCAAGAGTTGAATTCTCGTGTTTTCAAACTCGAGGCTATTATTCAGGTAATTTGCTAGTCAATGTTAAATAATAATTATACGTTTATATTAGAATTATTCTTAAGGATAATACCCTTTATTACTTTGTAGGTCCTTGCAAGTGAAAGAACTTGCGGATTTCGGGTACGCCAGTTCATCCAAGTATTATCTTTATTTCTTTGAAAGAACTATCCGTTTTTTTTACAATGCACTTTATTTCGCTTACAGGATAAACTGGACTTTACTGCATCCTTTTCCCACCTCAGCTATGAGTTTCGAGAGCAAGTAAATCGTGAATTCCACGAATTGGTTGACTCTCTTATTTCTAGCATTCGTTCAGATCCGGCAGATTGTGATGATGAGGATGATGTAGTTCTGGTAATGTGATATCCAAATGTACACTTTTGCCATACTGTATTAAATGTATTTTAAATGCATCACCTGTTACTCAGGAGTATCTGTTGGAAGAGGAATTAAGGTTGAGGAAAGAAGAGGAAGAACGGTGGAGGATGGAAGAACAAAAGATGATGGAAAAGGATTTTCTAATGGCTATGATAGAGGAGAAGAATCGCAGGTTGCAAAAGGCAAAGTTGTTGAAGATTGAGAAGGAAAAGAAAAAGAGGTCTATAGCTTTCTATAATTCAGACCATTGGAAAAGAGCCAAGGCAGACATAACACCTGACATGAGGAGTAAAAAAGATGGCGTTGAGTCGTCGTATTACTGGTCAAAAAGATTTGTGGAATCTGAAAATAATCGAACACATGGGTGCCGAGATCCAGATATGACTGCACAGTTAAAAAATGTTAAACCTTGGGTTGAGGTATTAAAAACAACTTTTAATATATATATATTTTTAAACTGTTTTTAATTTACGTTTGTGTAGGTTCTTTCCCGAAGGAACAAGGCTATCGACAAAGTACATCTTACTGATGACTACGACGAATTTCTTGGAAAGCAGGGGCCCCTTCGATGTATGTTTCCTTGGTCCAAAGAAGTTCGTGTGGATCGGAGATTTTGGGAATCCTTAGTGTGTTTAGACCCTCCTAAGAAAGGTTGGCTTATGGACGAGGTAACAGTCACACATATCTTTCACCCCGATGGTATATTCATTTGATATTGTTGGTTTTATACCCTAATCAATTTTTATTGTTGATTTATAGCACATAGAGTTGTGGGTGGAATACATGTTGCATTTCAGGCCCGATGGCGCTGATTGGGCTATGGTAACTGCATACTTTGTTCAGCTGCTATTACAAGACTCCATCCCCATTTGGTATGTTAATGGGGAAAAGTACAAACACCAATTGGCTGATGTTGAACAGGTAATAGTTGTGTTCATGGCTTTATACATATATTGTTATGTGTTTTGTAAAACTGGCCTTTTGTGTTATACGGCAGGTTTATATGCCTATAAATGAAAAGGAAAAACATTGGTTTCTGGCTCGATTCCATATTAGGACGGGGGTTGTAACATTTTACGACAGTGGCTATAAGCCTGAAGCTGAGTGGCGTCCTTGGTACAAGAAGATGCGTGCATGTTTACAGGTACCATTGCTTATAAGTTCTTAATTGATAAATGTTTGTCAACACAACAAAGTTAACAAACTAGTTATTGACTAACAAACTAGTTATTGACTAAGTTGCCTATCAGACTTTAAAAAGGAACAACATTTTTGTAACTAGTACTTACAAACAAACTAGTTCTTGAATAAGTTGCCCATGCGTCATAGTTGCCCAACTATAATTAATTATGTAACATACACTTTCAAGTGTTTATGAACCAGTCCCTTGTACTTGATCATTAATTTCATGGTAGTATTAAGCACAAGTCAACTCTTTAAACTGGAACTTAACTGTTTAACCATTTAATACATGTACTATTTCTTAAATGCATATCTTATGGGTTGGTCCCTAGATATGAATGCTCTAATTGTTCTATTATTTATAATACTCTTACAGTTTAATAGTTGCCCACAAATTTGTTGTGAAACTTGCCCATCTTAACTGATCTCACAGTTGCCCAAAAAAATTTCACGATGTCTGACAACATTCCACTTGAAGTTCAAATGGACATAGTTAACAGGCTCTCAGTGAGGTGTGTGGCTCAATGCCGCAGTGTCTGCAAGGCTTGGAAGTCTTGCATAGACAACATGCATTTCACCGTCCGTTTTGGTGTTCGAATCACTCCACCAGTTTCATACGTTTTGATGTACAAGCAGAGGTTTAAAGGTTACGTGGGTTTGGTAAATCAACATTTTGACTTGCACCCTATGTCCTCAAACATTTCATTTTTTGACGTCAAACCAATTGGCTGGTCACATGGAGTTTGGGGTTTTACCTATGGACCAATTGTCCGTGATACCATGGCGGTCGTTTGGAATCCTTCCATCAACCGATCAGTCGCCACGTTTGTCCCCTATCTTTTGACATCACAGGAGTATGAAAAACGCTTTATCGCTTTTGGGATTCGTCCTGACAATTTTGATCCGACCTTCCTAAAAATTTCATACCCATTCAATCAAACACAGCCATGCACTGTTTTAATTTTCACCTTCTCCTCTAAACAATGGACGGTGTTAGATCAGCATTGCTTGCTTCCGAACACAATCAGAATCAAAAAAGCAAGTCAAGCTAATGTTGGGGGTCACATTTATTGGTGTGGTTATCAGCGGTTGTATGCTAACGATGGTAGCACATTCCGCAGCTATTTGATTGTGTCTTTTGACTTGCTCACCAACCGTTTCCAAGTCCTGGACATACCTGCTGAATTAATAGGCAACCTTCCTTTACCGTTCTATGTTTCAAACATACGAGACAGTCTGGTCGTTTCGGGAAACATTCAAGGGGATGTCAGTTCTGTTTTCTCTATATGGGTTTTATCGGTTGGGGGTGGTAGGATTGCATCTGCTACACAGCTTCTTAGCATTACCACCCCAATAGCACTCAAATTAATCGGTTTTGACGACAACGACGACCCTGTAATTGAAATTGGAAACCAGGAAGGATTTAACGCAAGCATTGTACTATACAAGCTTGCTACTGGGAACTTTCAGCACTTGGGCATTGAGGGGGATGTTGGGTCCTTTACGTTCAAACCGTTACGTGAATCACTTATTTTGCAGACTCATCGTGATATGGCGGTTTATTAGGATGTCTTGTTTCATTGTAGTTTGGTGTAGTTTATGTTTTTAGTGTTTGCCGTAGCTTCAGTGTGTCAGATGCAAACATTTAAGTTGTTATGTATTGTGCTAACTTGGTATGTAAAATAACAAAATATGTATGGATGTATAAATTTAAGTTGTTATGTATTGTGTTAAGTTGGTATGTAAAGTAACAAAATATGTTTCGATGTATATACAGGCTGGACTACCAATTGTTCTAGACAAAGCCAGTGTCTTCCATAAGAAAGGTATAAATCCGACAACATATGCAATTACCTTCAAGAATGCACCTAACGTTCCAGATCAGGGGACTCTGTTTGGTGATTGTGGTATCTGGGTATGCATATTCTTATACAGACTGTCACATGGGAAGTCATTAGCCGTCGATAACCCTGTACAGGCTGCCCTTGCATATCGTGAGCATATGTCTAATTTTTTTTTAAAACACAGAGTATGTGTTTGGTAGACATGTTGTTGTTAATTGTGGTTGTAATTGTAACTGTTTGTAACAAGGGATGAATTTTGTATTAGGGTATGTAGTAGCTAAACTGATGTATCAACTACTTTAATTAATGTGAACCCCAAACAGGGATGTATTATTTTGTTAATATCGTTGTCATTAAAAGTGTTCGCATCGTTGGGTTTTTTGTATCGAGCTCTATGTAAAGAATGTATCGGAGGGAATGGTTCGCATTTCGGCAGATAAGTGCCCTTTTCATGGTGGCCTTTTATTACAACTTATTAATTTTATTTTTAAGTTATTTTTAAATAATGAAAAGCGTTTTCATTTTTCTGTATGTTTCTATATCCCCTACCTGTTCAGAAGAAACAACTGCTGCAAAGTTAAAGAATTTAGTCGATGAAAAGATACTCATTTTGCAAGATAAGTGCCCTTTTCATGGATGTATTATTTAGGTTAAGTACTTACTAATTATCTTGTTAACATATTTTTAAATGAAATACTCATCAGTGCCTTGATCCTTCTACCCGTGGTTTCAAGAATGCTTATATCCGTGGTTCCACTGACACTGGAGAGGAAACCACGGCTAGTGTAGAAGAAACCACGGCTTGTTCACAAGAAACCACGGCTAGTTTACAAGAAACCACGGCTAGTTGACAAGAAACCACGGCTAATTCAGAAGAAACCACGGCTACTTCAGTAGAAACCACGGCTAGTGGAGAAGAAACCACGGCTAGTTTAACAGAAACCACTGCAACTAGTTCTTGTGAGGTACTTCAATCCAACAATACTTAAAATGCACACACTGTTATGATAACCACAATTAAACCAAACAACATAGAACACAATGAAAACACACACCAGCAACACATATTTGGTGATTGCGGGGTCTTTGTCTGCATGTTTCTTTCACAGGTTATTAAACCACCCTGATTATATTTGCTATTACTAGTTTTGCCAGTCATAGCCTTACCACATAAGTTTTGATTAAGATACGCATGACACAGACCACTAAGATTAACATAAACATAAATTTTCATGAAACATAGGATTACATGACAACTACTTAAGTTACAAACACTCGTGTTAGGCATCCTGAGCCCGCAACACTTTTATTGGAAAACACACTAGCCAACACTGACATACACCATTGCATCATCGTCCCTACCATGGCAACAAACCCTTAATCTTATCTGTGAAAAGGTCAATATCCCGACCCCTTAGTTCGAACTCGCTAGCCAGAACCTTCAGCTCCATCAGTTTGATGTAATCTTTCCTTTGAAGTTCATTTGAAAACTCTGCCATTTTCTTAGGTAGAAACTGTGCAGCTGCAGTCTGCAACTCTTCCACAAATTCACCCCTTTCACGATTCATCAGATCCACCTTCATGCAAACCCTGTTAATATCCGTCGCCAGCTGCCAATACTCGACCGATGCCTTCCGACAGTACAAGATGAACATATCCTCCCATTGATAAGAATTTGACGCTTCACGTAACTCATTCAACCTAAATTGTCCTGCCATGGCTTAGTTTTTTACTTTGATCCAAATATTAACCAAAACTTGAATCATGAATAGATGTATATGCATGCTTAAATAGCATAATCAATGACAAAAGATCCAAAAAATAATCACATGCAAAGCCTTAATGAAAGGCTGGGAATTAACCAAGGTAGAAAACAAATAAACAAGCATATTTCAGTTTGACCAACTTTATGAGGTCTGATACTGTCATTTGTTTTTATCTTAGTTTTTAAACCATTTTTTTACTAGATACTGTTGAACATAGGCATCATAAAACAGTATCTCATTTGGTTGTGTTTCCTATACTGTATACCAACAGATCCACAATGTACTAGTTCACCACATACTGATAGTCCTTATTTATTAATTAGAGTTGTATTGTATTTGTCGACATATTCATAGTCCTTAGGAAACTGGCTTAGATGTGGTTAGGTTTCAAGTAGTTGCTTCATTTTTGGAGCTTGAGTCACACTTTGTATACTTAATTGAATTTACTGTCCAAACCTCCTCAGGAGATTATGGCCTTATATAGTGGAGGATAAAATTGTTTGGTGAGTTATGGATATTGAAATGAAACTGTTTTGAGTCACTATTATAGTCAAAAATCAGCTCTGTCATCATGACTGCATTTTGTATCACCAACTTTGGTATAGATTCTGTCAGCTTTAGCACAAATAATTGAGATGTTCTATTGTAATTCAGCTTTAGCATAAAAAATATGAAACTGGTAGTTGGCTAATATGAAAAGTAGTAGTTGGCTAATATGAAAAGTAGTAGTTGGCTAATATGAAAAGAGGACAAATTGTAGGTGGTTTTGCCCTGGTTTGTGAAAAAAGGTATCCTCGACCTTTGGGGTGTCATGGTAACTATGATTGTGAAGCAGCGGAAAATTCAGGTCTAATGATAAATGATTAGAAGCCGAAGATGATTTTACCTCTGAAGGTGGCGGTTCTTTTGTTGAAATTAGCAGAGCTTGAGTTTGCTCATTCTTACAACATAGTTCACGAATGAAGTATTGGACGTCTTCATCATCAACCACGTCCAATTCCATGGAACCATCTTGGTAAGATAACCTGACTCTATCATTTGGTGTCTCTTTGACAGCGTGAACCTTTTTCTTCACATACGCAACTAGTTTATTGAAAGTGATATTTTTAGGTAGTTTCACTCCATGTTTAGATGAAGGATGCACTATATAAACCTTAAAAGTAGAATTGTCATCGTAATCCATGGTTGTGTTTTGAACAAACTTAGCTGGAAAAAATTGTTGGACATTACAGTAAAGTCTTTTTAGTAAGCCAAATGCAAACTACCAGCCCTTTGTACTTGTGCATTTACTTAGGTTGCCCAACAATGTAAACTTTCTAAGGTTGCCCAAAATTATTGTATCAACATTGATACACTTTCATGAGTGTATTAAGTATAAACCACCCATTTGTGATTGTTTATTATAAATGTTGTACTTGTGCCAACTGCCTAAGATTTACTAAGATACACATTTATTAACTTTCCTAAACTTGCCAACTGCCCACTGGCTGAAACTAGTAACTTATCCCAACTACATATACATTGTAATAAGTAATACCAATTTCAAAGTTGTAGTAATGTCTAGCGGTAAAAATTCATTATGCTATAACTAGTTTTAGTAATATATTTAGGATTCTTACTTTTGTTTTTCGTAATTAACAGGGATTGTGCGTAAGCGTTTGTCTTTTGAAGTGGAACGACCATGTGATGACGTGATTCATGAAATATATAGCAAACAACTTAACAAAAGATCTAAGAAGGCTGTAGCTGAAAAAGGTGTGTTGGCGGTCAAGGAAATAGGTGACAATAATAAAGATGAGCACAAAAGTATAAATGGAAATGTTGATGGTGAGAAGTCGCTTACTAAGAAGCATGAAGATGAAGCAATAATGGAACAACAAGCCGAACAAGATAGGGCTGAAAGAGAAATGGAAGAGAGAATGCGGCAAGACCGGGAAATGGAGGATCTGTTCTGTAACATAGAATAAGGTGACCTTGGACAATCAAAAATGAAGGATAAATTTAGTAGAATTTAGTTAAAGTTAGATTAACAACCTGCACACTTATGCATGTTTGTTTCCTAAACGTAATCTTAGTTTAAGAAAACATGTAATATTCAGTTATTTAAAGTTCATATAATTCACATTCCAGACTTGCATGTTTGTTTCCAGGCTTATATTCTTGGGAAATATGGGAAACTACTGAATCTGCTGAAGAGAAGAAATTGAAGTTAAATTGTTCATTCATTCATTCAAGAAACAGTTTACAGCTTACAGCTTACAAAATGCAATCAACTTCAAATGCCACTACAAGAAAAGAGCTATACAAGATATACTAATCCTAATCTAGTACATCTGTTCCAACATCTAAGAGGCTGTTGGATATGCATGATCGCTCACATCTTTCACACTAGATGCTGGATATGCATTCGTGAAGTCTTGCATAGCCACCCATTACTTCTTTCTCGATGGCTGGATATGCATGACCACTAGGACGAGGAAGCTTAGGATCAAAATGGGAAGGATGGATTGATGCAAATAATGATGATGAAGAAAAATAAAGTGTCCTTTATGCTTCATCTGCTGATTTCACCAAAAATCAATCCATTCTCCTTCACCAAGCTCTTCCTCTATACGAAGTGTGAAGATGCACCAAAACTTGGCGCAGGTAGACCAAGTACCACCTCCCTTTCGGCACCAGGCCTTTGTTGAGGTTGAGGTGCTGGAGGTTGGGAGTAACAAGGTATCTCAGTAGTGAGTTCCTCTGTGTTATCAGAAGAATCACTTGGATCCACTACACCGTCATCTTCAAAAGAAGAGAGAAATGGGGATGTCAGAGGGCGAGGGTCATGTGGAGGTGTCCAGAACTGGAGAAAATCACTGGATGATGAGGATGATGGAGAAGAGGTTGGATTTAGAACCTCTGGTGAAGTATTCATGGTCAATTTTTGTTGATTGTGTTTGTGATGAAACTAGGGTTCATAATGGTAATTGGGGGTAAAATGGTGTGAGAGAAGTATGCATTGGGAAGCTTTTATAGACGGGTTAAAGGTTTACTGTAAGTTAATGCGAGTTGTTGGCCCAGTAATTCTAGAATCTTACCGAAGATATCCAAGTCTTGGGTTGGTTTCTACTGAAGCGCATAACTTCAGCAGATTGGATATATGTTTCTGCTGAAGTGTTAAAATTGCGTGAGGTCAGACAAGCTGTACACGTAAGCAAGGGTCAACAAAAACTACCAATACTTTTGACTATTTCTATACACCTTCTACCCAACACTGTCTCTCACTTCCACTTCAAAATATCCCACTTCCCTCTTCTAATACAAACAAAACCCTCAAAGATACAAGAATCATAACCCTAAAAATATCAATTCATCAAATGGCTCTTCAATTCAAGAAGGATCACAACAAAGTTGCGTTCTTGGGAAATGCAAAAGGTGATGAGCTGTATGTGCCTATGGTGGAGTTCTTGAAAAGAACAAAGATTCACTATGCCCTAACGCATTCTCCCAACCACATTTATGAAACGTTGGTCAAACAATTTTGGGCTTCTGCTTCCACACGGAGTGAAAAGGAGATTACGGCCATGATTGACGGAACAGAGTATGTAGTCACAGAGGAGCTAATAAGGACGAAGCTTCGCTTGGATGATGCTGATGGGGTATTTCACTCCAGTACTGAGGATATACTCACAGGGCTGAGAGCTATTGGGTATCAAGGTACTAGGACTGACATATGGTTGAAGAAGCACTTTTGCCCCAAGTGGAGGTTCTTGGTTCACACGTTGCTTCAGTGCTTTAGCAACAAATCTGGGGCATGGGATCAATTCTCTTCACAATTGGCATACGGTATAGTGTGTCTTTCACAAGGGTTAACTTATAATTTTTCAAAGTTTATTTTTGATAATTTGGTTGAAAATATCAATAGGAAACAACATAAGTTTTTAATGTACCCTAGATTCTTACAAATAATTATAGACACCTCTACCCAAACCCAAGGCTTTTATGAAGTAGGAGCTCTTACAGCCAAACTCTTTGCCTCTATGAGAACTAACTTTGAGGGGGCACATTATCCATTGACAGAGGCTATGTTGCCTCAAGACAATATCGCTGCTGTTGAGGAGAATGTTGCTAACATTGATGAGGGCCCCTCCTTTTCTGCTGAAGCTTCTCATGTTGCACAAGACCAGCCTCCACCAACACCGACTTTGGCACATTGTCCTAGTCCACCACAAGCACAAGATCCTCTTGATGATTTTGAGTCTGACCTAAACAGATTGACCACACTTAGTCCTCCAAGGATACCTATTGATGAGATACCTATTGATGAGGTACCTCCCATCACCACAGATCAATCTGCTGGTGGAGAGGACCCTATTACTCTCTCATCTGTCTATGCTCTTGTTAACAGGTATGCAGCTGAGGTATCTAGTCTGAAAAAGGAGCTTGCAGAGACCAAGTCTTCTCTTGGTAGTAAGATTGACGAACTGCAATATAAAGTTAATGAATTAGAGGACAAACTAGAAAAGACCAACAAAAGGAAGCTTGTGGTTTCTTCTGAAGAGGAAGAGGAAGAACATCGTTATGAGTCTCTTGATATGTTAGCTGATGTATCTATCAATGATCCTTCATCAGCAGTTGCACAATCTCCAAAGAAGAAGGAGCCTGTTCTTTATCAAAGGAGAAAGAAATCGTACTTGAATAAAGCATCTACTGAAGTCTCCAAGGATCCAGAGCTTGTCAAAGCTGCAGCTGCTGATACCCCAATGGAGGATGTTGCAACTAAACTTGGTCAATCTTCAGTCATACAAACACGATCAGTGTCCTCTACTGCTGAAGTACACTCACAACATGTTTCTTCTGAAGAAGACTTGGGTGCTTCTACTGAAATTCCTGTTATCAATATTGCTGATGATGATTGTGCTAAGGAGCCTTCATCTCACACTTCGTACTTCAAAAGGATTGCTGGGAATGAAGTTGCACCAAAGACCAAAAGACCAAAGTTTGTTGAGATAGTGGATAATGTTGATGATATTCCACCAAAGAAGATCTCCCAGCTGGTTACATCTGAAGAAATTCCTCAAGCCACTCCTTCATCTGACAAGGTGCCTTCTGCTGAACCATCTTTGGTTTCTGCTGAAGCTCCTACAGAATTTGCTAGCTCATCTGACAAGGCTCGATCTGCTGAACCAATCGACATTTCTTTTGAAGCACCTATTGTACCAGCTCCCACTCCTACTGTCGCATCTGTTGGCTCAGAAGATGATGAACCATCTTTAGGTATCTATAAGACTGGTAGGAGAAAGAAGAGGATGGCCAAAGTAACTCCCTTGGATCTTGAGGCTGATGAGTCAACCTTTATCAAAGAAGGGTCTTCATCTGATTTTCCTGATGGAGATCCAAATGTGCTGGTCAATTGGACATTGATAAACAAAGAACTCAATGTCATGCATCGAATGGATAAATCTTCAATGGAGTTCACCTTTTTGAAGGAAATACTTCATTTGGTAGACAGGGCAGACTTGCTTTCTCTGTACACTCTTGTCACCTCCCATTACTGCAACAATGCACCACAAGGTTCTGGGATGTTCTTATTAGGAGATCTTCATGTCCTGTTTAGCTCTCAATCTCCTAATGATAAAGGACACGTCATCTGGTAGAACTCACATTTATGGCAGGTTGAGTCCTGGAGATTCTATCCTCTGCCTCGTGTGCATCTAGTTGAAACGAAGGGTGGAATCATAGTCTGCATGTTCGCTGAGAGAATTTATCCATTGTCCAAAAGACTTATGGAGAAGATGCTGACTAACAAGCTTGAAATTCCTCCAAATCCAGTGGGGAATGAAATACCACAAGCTGAACAACTGGTTAGACTGATTAAGACTCAACTCCTTCAAGAACAAGCTGCATCATCGTGTTCTTAGTTTTTATAGCTTGTATTTACATTCCGCTAAAGAATACGAGTTGTAGATATTTTTCTATTAGTTTGGTTGTATTTACATCATCGTGTTATTAGTTATTATAGCTTGTATTATAGCTTGTATTTACATTAGACGTTCAACGGATGAGTCGATATGTTATGGTTACGCATTAGACGTTCAACGGATGAGTCGATATGTTGTGATTACACATTAGATGTTCAACGGATGAGTCGATATGGTATGGTTACACATTAGACGTTCAACATATATATTTGGAAATTATTCATTAATTTATAAAACTGCATCAACCTATGCAGTGATGTTTACTTTCCATTCATACAATCATCTAATAAGGACTACTATCAAATGGGTATAAGGTGTTAGTTGTTGTGTAGTAAATGAAGTCATTGACTATTTGTCTTGTTGTTTAGCACTTACTATAAGTGGGTAGATGGTTGTGGGCATTCCTAAAGAATGTTGTTTGTGGGAAAACCACAGCAAGTGCAATTTTGTTTGGGCAACCCACGGGTAGTATGTTTCTAACCACCCCTGTGTTTGGGCAACTCAAGGGGCTGTTATGTAACATGTTGATCTATTAGTATATAATCCCCAAATCACTGCGCTATCAAATTATTCATCTTTAAACACTTGAAATTGGCGCATATCACAAACCCTAACAACTCCCAAACTGATAATTAAACGTGGTTTACATCCAAAGGACACAAATGCCGACAGAATATCCCACCACACACAACGTCGTTGCATACCTAACCGAGAACAATCATACTGAAGGGTTCCATGAGATGATTGCTTTTCTCAAACACACACCAATTCACTATGCAATAAGTGTACAACCTATCATTGTTCAAGAATACATTAATCAATTTTGGTTGAAGGCAAAAATTCAAGAACGAGTTGGACCCGAGGTTATTAGGAGTCTTGTTGATAAGAACGAGATAATAGTCAACGAGGATGTGATTAGGGATGTTTTGAAGCTGGATGATGCTGATGGGGTTGTCAATTTGTCTGATGATGATATTTTTCAGGGGTTGCAAAGATTGGGTTATGAGAAAAATGTGGAAAGAATTAAGTATCATAAAGGTATGTTCTCACCCCAATGGAAGTTTTTAATACATACTTTGCTTCTGTGTCTAAGCAACAAGACCACTGGGTTTGATGAGTTTCCATCAAAAATAGCAACTGCTGTCATATGTTTATCACAGGGGAGGGTGTTTAACTGGTCTAGGTTGATCTTTGAGGGGTTAATAAAGAACATTAAAGAAAAGGGTAAATACTACTTATATCCTAGGTTTGTTCAATTAATAGTCGAGAAACAGATCACGGCACCCATTCATCATAAAAAGGAGTATGAGGTACATCATATGTCTCCTAGGGTGTTTACACACTTGAGAAAAAAAAAATGACAAGTTCTCAGGAAAGATTACACCTTTATTCCCTAATATGCTTAACCTGCCAGACATTCCTGAAAATGAGGAGGTGCTTGAATCCCAACCCAACCAAAGCAATGATGCTCAACCCACTACGACAACGTCTGAACATCTGCTGCACCAACAGGATCCACTGCTAAACCATTACCTTTACCTGAATCACAAAACACCCAAACCAATGATGCTGCTCCCACTGCTACCATTGAACCTCAACCCAATGCCACCGTATCAGATCCCACGGGTGAGAATATTATAGAAGTAGTTAATGAATTGAAGGCTAAATGTACACAAATGGAAAATACAATAACAAGGTTGAAGCACAGGGTTTATGTGTTGGAGAGAGTAAGAAGACCAAGGTTTGGTGCATCTAATAGAGTAATGAAGATGACTAAGAAAGGCAGGTCCTCAAAGGGGAGGAGCAAAAGCATTTGTTCAGGGGAGGAGGTAAACATGGATGTTGACCTTAATGAAAGCACTGATGCGACCTTAATGACAACCTCGGTCACACAAACACCCAAGGAAGTTGAAAAAGAGGTTGCCGGTACATTGATGAAGTTATGTAAAAGCTTACCGAGTCGGACTGGATCGGGTACTGCACATTTTCCTATTATACTTAGACCCACTGGTCCTAAACCCTTGGCTAAACCTTTGGCTAAAGGTTTGAAGGTTGGAAAAGCAGAATTGATAGAGGAAGGAAAAGAACAAATGGTAGAACCTTTTAATGTTGCAGTTGAAGACGAAGAGGAAGAAGTTGTGCATGCTGTATCTAGTGATGATACAAATGACAGCACTGCTGTAACATCAGAGGTTATTTCATCAACAGTTAAGTCAGATACACATTTTGGTACTACAACCACTGATAGTACGATTATGACAACTACTGTAACACAACCATCGCAGGAGAAGGAGGTTGCAGGTACGCTGCTGAACTTATGTAGAACCTTAGCAATTCCTGATTCTGTTATTGCACCTGTTCCCATTGTAATTGAACCTACTGGAAATAAACAATTGGCTAATACTTTGAAGAATGGGGAGGCAGTGAATAAAGTAGTAGATCAACGAGACATAGGAAAGGGTGAAGCTATTTCTGAACCTGAAGTAGATGAACTTCAATTTGATAGTACGGAGGATCAGATTTCACATGATCGTGAATTATCAATACAATTGGATGAAAATTTTAAGGCTGAATATCTAGCATTAGAAAAAAAAAAGAAAGAACAAGATGAAGCGACTATGAGAGTGATTGAACAATTGAACAAGGAACAAGCATTTGTCCAGGGTTCTGAAATGATAAAGTTGGAATGGAGTAATGAAGAATGGGCACTATTAGATGTTCCATCAAGGTCAAAGGTTCTTGCTGCGAGGGCGAGACAAATGCAGAAGGAGAGAAGTGTCGTACCATACAATAGTAAGAATAAGAAACCTCCAACTAGGGCTCAAAGGAGAAATTTCATGATCTCAATTCTCAACAACGTGGAATTTTGCAAAGGCAAAGATTTGAAAACATGGACGGACGAAGAGATTGAAAAGCTGTATGAACGTTGGTTAAGAATTAAAGATGATTTCATTCCTATGAATTCTGATAAAGAAGCTGATTGGATCAACAACGAACAAAAGCGAATGGCAGAAATTCGGGAAAATGTGCATTCTAAGAAACAGAAATTGGATGAAGGGATGGAGAGGGAAGAAAGAATGGATTTCTATCTTAAGGTGAGTGATATACAAGAGCCGATTAATTGTACACCACTAAACGCAGGTCAACCAGTTAATGATTTGAAAATAATCACTGACAATGGTAGAGAAGTGATTGAAATAACAAGAGCAGATGGATGCAGAAGTAGATACGTAGATTTTGGAAGCTTGTTTTTCTTTCTATCAAAAGAGGATTTGGAACAGTTATGGAAAGTCATTGATTTTAGATATGGAAAGCATGGGCCAACTGGAGGATTAGCAAGGTTGGTGTGGAGATCAGTGAAAAACATGTGTCAACCTAATCCATCGGACAAATTCTGGAAACAATTTGAAGTAGTTGAATGGATGCTTTATGAGCATTCCAGAGTACATGCTGTACAATCTACTAAGGATAAGTTTTTCATGTTTATTGATAAAGCCTATCCATTGTCCAAAACTGTTGCCAGGAAAATGTTGGAAGCGAAGCTTGATCCACAAGGAACCATATCAACAGATCCAATGGTAGATCAATTGCTATTGAAGATTCAAAAGATTGCTGGTGTACAAGGTCCTTTGGCAATAAAACTCTCAAAGAAGGTTAAGTAGAATGGGTGGTCAAACCATGGATTGAATTATTGTTGGAACCACGGCAAGTATGAAGAAACCACGTTTATAATAACTGTTGAAACCACGGGTAGTTCAGATAAAAACCACGGCTAGTATGAAGAAACCACGGCTAGTTCAGATAAAAACCACGTCTAGTTGAAAACATACCACGGCAAGTATGATCAAAACCACGGCTATAAGGACTGTTGAAACCACGTCTAGTTGAGATGATACGACGGCTAGTTTAGAATAAACCACGGCTAGTAGAAGATTGGAAGCTGGTTTAAATGTAATATCATAATTTATATGTAATCAGTTTTTAGTAGTGATCCTTAGAACTTAAACAAGCAATAATAATATCAACTAACAATATTTACAAACATTGACAAAACATTTTGGATATTTACAGATTTATCATTCCAATAGTTACTACAATTGATTATACATACACAAAGAATGACCATTCCTTATGAGCTAACATCTTTATTGTCAATGAGTGTTGACAATACAACAACTTGTAATAAATATAGTCAATGACCAGCATACTTAATCTTGTATTTCCATAGGTACTCAAACATTCTTTCACGATAGGCAAGAGCTGTTTCTGCAGGATCGTCAGACTCTAATGGCATGTGATGAGTCAGCCTATATAGGTTAATGCAAGACCATATCCCGCAGTCACCGTATTGACCTGTTTGTTTGGGGACGTCAACACATTTTTTAAAGCTAATCCGATAGGCGTTGATATCTATGCCTTTTGCTGCAAAGACTCCCGTTTCATCTAGTAATTTTGGCAGCCAATACTGAAATTTTGCAGGCATGGTATCCTTCCACCAGATGCGTCTGTGTGTAAAGGCTGGAAACGAATCATACAATGTCAAAACACCCGTACTGATATGCAGCTCTCCTACCGCCCAGTGCTTGTCAGGTTCGTTTATTGGAAATAGTACCTACATCATTTATGACATCAGCATAACGCACCCGCTGAACATTTTCAGACACCTACGGCAATATGGAAAGAAATAAATACCTTTTCAACATTAGCCCAAGGAACCGGGTACTTTACACCATTTGCCCAATAGGTTCGTACCCAGTCATTAACTACTTGAGCTGTGAAAAAGGGACCCACCATAGCCCAGTCGGCATCTGATGGTCGGAAATGCCACAGCAAATCTACCCATATGTCAAGGTGCTGTTTACACAATTGGGCACATTATTAGAAACATGTGGGAATCACAAAGAAACATTTATGGTAGAATACTAACAACTGATTTTATACGCACCTCGTCCCTCAGCCATCCATCCTTGTTTGCACCCGTAGCCAATAAACAGTCCCAAAACCGGAGATCAGCAATAGTGTCTTCATTGCCCCATGGGAAAATAAACCTAGTACCATTATTCTCTTTCAAAAATTTTTGAACGGAACATGGCACAGTTACCTTTTTGGTTTTTTTCTTCCCAGTCCCAGTTCTCGACAGATTCTAAATAATTAAAAATTAACTCTTTTAGTTAATGTTTGTATTACAAACTAAGAGACATATAAGTTGACACGGTCAAATACCTCCACAAACGGTTCCAATGTATCATCAAAATCTGGAGCGTTAGGAGGGGATGGGGTTTCACAATTAATCCGTGCTGAACGCCTTCTCTTTGGAGTAGTGGCTGGTGGAGTAGTATAGGGTGAGGTGCAATATCTCCCTGGCTTCCTCTTACGTTTAAGGGATTTGAAAACTAATCTGATATTTGCAGCCTTTAAAAATAAAACGATTCATCTTTTAACAAACAGATCGACTATCCAAACAATTAAATAACTTCAATGCTCAACTGTTATTCTACGGCATAAATTTTTTTAGTCATGACTAACCATGTGGTGTCTATTTTAAGGACAAGAACAACAAAGCATGATTGTTTGTTCAGGGCCCTTTATTATTTTCAAAAGTAAATCCTCTGCAAAGTTGACTATGTATGTTTAACTATTTACATGTGACTTAGCACGTGGTGTCTATTTAATAGCGAAACCATGATCTTATTGTTCACCATATTTCCATCAAATATTTGCTCCTATCCATTTTCAGTTTCATAACAATATTTCGATAACATTAATTGATTTATGTCGAGTTCTAAAGGAGTTAGGTTTGAGGAAAACCACGATGAAAGGGAGTGGTCGATAAAGGTAGCAAGAGAGGTAATGTTTCCTGAAATATATGAATTATATGGACCAGATGCTGAACCAACTTACCGATTACCAGCTGAAGTGCTAGAAGACATACGAAGAGAGATATACGGTATTGAAAAAAAACAAGTTATAGAACCAACTGGCGTTGGTAACTCTAAGCAATCACAAAGGTTGGGAGCCAATGCGCAAGATGTTGGTCCTAGTAGCCGTGAAACTAATGTTCGGAAGCAAATGAATTGTCGTAAGACACTTAAACAGTCAAGTCAACCATAAGTGAAAAAGAAAAGAGTTTGCATGTTTCCTATGTTGTAAAAGTGATGTATTAATGAAAAAGATAAATTAATATATTTTAATAATTATATCAACTGTAGCACATTGTAAAGATAAGATAAGATTCTTTGCACACAGTAAAAGACAGTATTTTATTCTAGGTGAAGTACAGCACAATGTAAAAGATAAGATTCTTGTTACTGCTACATATCCTACTACATAATATTTTCCTAGTTTCTGGTCTTTTATTATCACAGATCTCACTTTCTTCTCTCTTATTCTCGCTCAAGAACAATGGCAGCACCAAATGGAAACTTTCAAAACGATGAAGAAGAGTACGAGTTTGTCTTAAACAACGATTTGCTTTTTGACGCAGTGTTAGATGCTTTTGGGGAAGAACCAATGTCAGAATATGGTTCATATAGGCAAGTGAGTGTGTGGATGAGGACAAATATCCTTACTTGGCTGCGTCGCCAAGACTTCTACTGGGATGAGATTTATGGAGTTGATGAGGAAGAAGAGGAAGAATATGAAGATGAGGAAGATCTAGAGAATGAGGAGGAGGCTGAAACTGAGCTGGTGCAGCAAGGTCAGATAGTGTAGCAAAATGAGGTAGAGGAAGAGTTTCAAAGTGAGGTGATGCAGCAAAGTGAGGTGGTGCAACAAACGCAGGAAGATGATAACAACCCAGTGGAGCAACATGTGAATAATCCTACATTATTTGAAAATATTTATAATTTGGAAAATAGGATTACTAGTCTTGAAATACTGTTTCAACGACTCAAAGCAATTAAGAAAAGCAAGGGAGAGAGCTCTGGAACTAAAATGTAGATTATGATGATGGTCATTTATGTATTTAGTATCATATTTGTTTTTTAGGTGTCGAAAACTGTTTTAATGTATGTTTATGTGCTATCTATGCAAATGTATTAATGTATATAGTAATCAAATGAAAAGCAGGGACTTGTTTGTTGATAAGATAATTAAATGTACCTTGACAACATCCTTCCCATCCTCATCATCAATGCATATAACTTCAACAGGTTGTGTATCTACCCCTTCCATAACCGTTTCCTCAACATCCATATCCAATGTGTCTAATTGTGGAGCAACTTGCGCAGCGGGATCATAAACGTTGTCTACCGGTAAAGCCCCTGCTGCAGCCACGGGTCTAACAATGTAAGCGTAAACTGCACAAACCATTCCCACCAAAGAGGTGGCCGCCAAACAACAATTTCTTTACCCTTGGCACTGTCATTATCTTTTACCGCACCATTCACATCCATCGATTCCTAGATAAAGAGTATGTGGGTTTGATTTTGAAATAGAATAAAATAAAAGAAGGGAAAAAAAACAATATATATATATGCGTACGTCAACAGGAGTTGGATCAAACCCATCATAAGCAATGTCTGAGAACTCATCATTCAAATTTGGTAAGGCAGCAAAATCAAATTTGTTATCCACCTGCATTATATTGTTGGAATGATGAGCATCGTCAAGACCTCCCGATAAAGCAGCTTTCATAAGTTGGGACATAGGCCCGGTAAACTCATCGGAATCGGCATACAACAGCTTCTGCTTGTCATCGGATCCTACGTTACTCCTGACTGGGGTGTGTTCATCGGTAGTAGCCAACGGTTTATTGCCATCAACAGTATCCACCTGTAAAAAAAGTTAACTTACTTAGGCAATCAAAGACACCATTTTGGTGGAATGAAGTAACAAAAATTCAAATAACAGGTTTTTACCTTAATCTCACTAACATCATCTTGTGACTTTATTCCTAAAGCATCCTCAATTACCACAATTCTCTTTTGTACGCTGTGTAACTCACATAAGAGCTGTGATACACCAACTACTCCTACACGTGCTTCTATAGTACCAACCCAGGACTTAAGGGATTTAAGCTCAGCACGAAACTCATCTTTATCTAAGGTATGTGACGATTCCGCTTTGTCACATTTGATCCCATCTGCAACCTCAACATTACCGGCTACAACATCTTCAACCTTCTCAGGCTCATTCATATTCAACATTTCACCAAGCCCAACAACAATCTCTTCTTCAACAGCTTTGTCATTGACACTAGACGTTTGACCTTCTGTAACTACTTCATCGGCGTCACACAAAGGGACATTTAAATCGGCTTCAATTCCACCGCATACATCCAGACCAGCCATACCTGCCTCTTCTTCCACCATCAGTTGGTCAGCCAACTCTTCTCTTCTTTCAACAAGTTGGGAATCTAGTTGACGGATGTACTCCATACTACGAATGTACCACGGACAACTCAGCTCGGCATTTGTCGGTACAATCTTCTGTAGTGGTCTGAAAGCCTGAATAACAAAGGAGATAAGCTGATATGCTAAATGGAATAAAAACATACAACAGTTAACTAATTTTGGGTTTTTACTTACCGGATCAAATAAAATTGTATAATGTTTTTTTTCAAAGTTTTTTACTTTGGACCAAGCTAGACAACGTGGGATCTTCTCTGGGTCTTTGGTCCAGAACTGGGAGCTGTTTGGGAATGTCTCCATAATCCAAATCTGAAAAAACAAATACATTGAATTAAGAGTTAGTGATTGTGATTATAGTGGTTGTGATTATGGTTGCAGTGGTTAGGATACCAGTGGCTGTATATGTAGTAACATGGGATATAATTACATAACGTGTTGTTGCAGCAGTGGGTTCTTCTGAACTAGCAGTGGATGAAGACACATTGTCAGTGGTTTCAACCAACTGTTTACAAATGATTTCTATGTATTTATCTACTGCCAAACCATCAACCATAACATCCTTAAATCTACACAAACACTTACACTGACTACAGAACAATGCCTAGGGAACCAATGGCTAATGAACAATGCCAACACATTATTAAGATTAACCATCAGAATATATACAAGCACAAATAATGTATGTTACAAGTAAAATATAACCTTCAACACCCATGTAAATCCATACACACTGTATGTTTGTTCTTTTTTTTGATCTTTTGGAACGGGCTTCTTTGATTCTGCCTCAAGATGCCTAGGAACAACATTCACCGTTCTTTTATACAGATGAGCCCACATGTATTCGCCCCATGGATACTCATTCCATACACAAAAATCCTCAACATTCCTTAGCAAATGGTCAGGAACATTAAACCTTCCTTCCCGACCGATAAAGACAAATGTTGCAATCACCAACAAAGCAACCCTCACAGCATCTTCATCGGATAACAATTCCCACCTTTCCGCCGACTTTACCAACGCCAAAAGGTCATCACCCTTAACTTTTTTGTTCTTAGTTTTCTTTTTATCGGGAAACAACCGATCAAAAAAAGGACTATATGTTAAACCCTTAACAACATGGCCGTGGTCACTTTCACTATTATCTACTGGTCCTAAACGAAACCCAGTTAGAAGACTAAATTGTTCACGGCCAAAATCAAAAACATTATCACCTAGTACAAAAGTTAAAGGTGGACAACAATCAGTAACTTTTGACACCTCAACTGCATTTTGATATAAATAATGGTATAAGTGGTTGTCAGGGGAATACTTAGGAAAATCTAACCAAGGGCCAAAGACAGTTTCTCTAAACAATTTGGTTCTATTAACATTCAGTGCACCTTTAATAGTAGCAATATGTTCTAATCTAGATCTGACCGTTAGCTTTGCATCAAACATGTTCGTGGTTGGATTCTTGAGATGTTGAAGAACTGCGATTGACTGTAGGAATATGCGTCGGATTGCTTTGAATGTACGAATATGCGTCGTATGGAAGAAGAACTATTCAGGGAGTAGGATTAGGGGGTTGGATTATTGAGTTTGAGAGGGAAGGATATCTGTTTCACCAATGCGGATGATTTTTCGGCTTTGAGAGGGAAGGTGTGTGTGGGGTAAAGGAGTGTGTGTTTTGGATGATTTTGGGTATTTTGTGTTTTGTATTTAGGTGTATTAGGATAATAAATAATTTTTTGAGGTATGTAATTTGGTTTATTAAAGGTGTATTTGTATGGTATAGAGTGGTATTTATAGAGAGTTGCCCGAAAGTACATATGTGTGGGTCCAAGTTGCCCAACTTATTTGCATTTAAAAATTGATTTTTATAGATAGTTGCCCAAAAGTACATATTTGTGGGGCCAAGTTGCCCAACTTATTTGTATTTATAAAGTTAAAAATATAAATTTTGATGTTTCACTAAAAGACAAAAATTGACAGTTGCCCAATAGAATAGGTCAAAGTTGCCCAACAGACAACTTGTTAGTTTTGTACTATGTAAGTACAACGTGGGCCCAAATATTTGATAGAGTTGCCCATGAGAGAGTTGCCCATGGGGCATTTTGAGAAGTGAAAAAAAGTGAGACATTTGGGGTAATAAAGTTGGGCAACCGGGGCATTTAGAGAATTTTCCCTATAAAAAAAATACCATGCATGGGCTTAACCCCAAGTGTTGGTACAACTAGAAGAAAATGTTTTTAAAATACATTCAATGAATGTACTTGCAACATGCATGTAACAACATTTGATGATTGGTTCAGATAACGGTGGATGAAATGTATCTAAAGACCAAAAGTTGCATATTCAAACATACATGCATCCCCACATACACACATGTATATATATATATATACCTCAAAAAAACACTTCAAACACAAACATATGTTTTTTTTCCAACATAAGTGTAAGCAAAAATTGAAGATTTGATATTTTTGGTGGGGTTTTTAGAAGAGGTGCAAAAATGCCTGCTTTGGTTAATTACAGTGGTGAGTTTGACTTTTACTAATTTCTTGATTTGGTTTATTTTTAGGTCAAGATTGTAGATTGTGTTAAACCCTTGATGGGGTTTTCAGTTTAGATAGTGTTGATTAATGGGTGTTTCTTGAATTTTTATATTCTATGTTTTTCAGACATTTTGCTATGATTTTATGCATCTAGTTATCTTGTTTACCATAAGTTAGAAGCTGATATATATGATTAGAACTTGGGAATTGACATGATGATGAATCTGTATATGATAAACTAAGTCACTTTAGGGCTTATTTTAGAAACACAAACATAGATTAAATGCATTATCTCTTAGGGCATTGTGATTATCACTTTGTAAATTGTTTGGTAAAGAAATATGTAAGTAGTCTTTTAGGGATCATACTTAGTTACTTCAACTTTAACTAAATGTAAATCATGTAAGTAGTCTGTTATAATGAAAATTCATATTAGGATTTAAGTGGAGGTTATACTATTGCTAAGCATTTAATTTAGAACCTATTTCACATCGATTTATCGATTTTTTTGTTGCTAAGAAAACCATCATTCTTACAAAAATACAGAAATAACATCAACACTTGGCAACAATTCTTGACTTTGGTCACTTTTTGCAATGAAATGTTAAGATAATCTGGTTTCTGATTATTTGACTATTGGATTTACAGGAGATGATAAATATCACATGGGAGGATCATTATGTTTCAAGGATTCGACAAGTTTGTTTTCTGCTCTAGATGCTTACAGCCGACCTAGCAAACGAATGCGGATCAGTGACTCGTATACTCTCTTTGCCAATGAAGAAAATAATCCATCTATTGAAATCCTCCCAGATGAATGTCTTTACGAGATCTTTAGGCGTTTATCCAGTGGCCAAGCAAGAAGTGCGTCTGCTTGTGTCTCAAAGCATTGGCTAATGCTCTTGAGTGATGTCCGAAGCTCAGAAATAATGTCAAACAAAGTCAACAGTGAATCATCAAATGGAGATGAGCTAGAGAATGATGGGTATCTTACAAGATCTTTAGAAGGGGAGAAAGCAACCGATACTAGACTTGCTGCCATTGCAGTTGGTACGTCTGCCCGAGGTGGATTGGGAAAGCTTTCTATCAGGGGAAGTGATATAGTTACAAGCATCGGAATCCGGACAATCGCTCGTGGCTGCCCATCTCTGAGGGTTCTTTCTTTGTGGAATGTTCCTTTGATTGGGGACGAAGCTTTGATCGAGGTCTCTAAAGAATGCTACTTGCTCGAAAGTCTTGATCTTTCCCAGTGTCCATCAGTTTCCAACGCGGGTTTAGCTTCAATTGCAGACAACTGCCCAAATCTGTGTTCATTAACACTCGAGTCTTGCAAAAACATTGGAAACGAGAGCCTTCAAGCTGTAGCCCAAAACTGCCCAAATCTACAATCTATCTCAATCAAAGACTGCCCACTTATTGGAGACCGAGGAATCGCCACTCTATTATCATCATCTTCAGTTCTTACAAAGGTAAAGCTTCAAGCTTTAGCCATAACTGACTTGTCACTTGCGGTTATTGGGCGTTACGGGAAGTCAATTACTAATCTTTCCCTCGCGAGCCTGCCAAACATGTCTCAGAAAGGCTTTTGGGCGATGGGTAATGCTAACGGTCTGGAATCTTTAACGTCTTTAACGGTAATTTCGTGTTATGGTGTCACTGATATCAGCCTCGAAGCTATTGGACATGGTTGTCAACTGCTGAGACATATGACTCTTAAGAAGTGTTGTTTTGTATCCGATAATGGGTTGGTCACTTTCACTAAAGCTGCTTGTTATCTCGAAAGTTTGCAGTTAGAAGAATGTAATAGGATCACCCAACACGGGATTTCAGGAACTTTATCGAATCAAAGTTCAAAGTTGAAATCTTTTTCACTTGTGAAGTGTATGGGGATCAAAGATTTAGTCCAAGAACCAGCTGACTTTTTTGAAAGTCAATCTTTACGATCGTTAACAATCAAGAACTGCATTGGGTTCGGTAACAACAACTTGAGAATGCTCGCGAAATTATGTCCACATTTGAATAATCTTGATCTGACCGGTCTTTCTGGGGTAAATGATGCTGGCCTATTCGAAATCCTCAAAACCTGCAAAGTTGGACTTGTAAAAGTCAACCTCAGCGACTGCATTAACTTGACCAATAAAGTGATGGTAAGTCTGGCTAAGATCCATGGTGGGTCCCTAGAAATGCTAAATCTTGACGGTTGCAAGAAAATAAGTGACGAAAGTTTAGCTGCAATTGCAGAAAACTGTTCGTTTTTAAAAGATCTTGATGTTTCTAAGTGTTGCATTACGGATTCGGGTGTTTCTTGTTTATCTAAAGTGGGTCATATGAACTTACGGGTTCTATCTTTATCGGGTTGCTCACGAGTTTCTAACGAGAGTGTGTTATCTCTTGAGAAACTTGGACAGACCCTTGTAGGATTAAACCTTAAAGGCTGTAATATGATCAGCAGTAGTGTGATCGAGTCACTTGCGGTCAATCTTTGGAGATGTGATATACTTTCTTAAAAGATAAACAAACGATGAATCTTCTAGTTTTTTCAGGCTTACTTGGTCTGTTTGTGTCTCATTTTTGTAATTTGAGGGCAATGTTTGGACCATGACCATTGTTCCTTTGAGTGATTGTTTTCGCATTTGAGGTTAGACCATCATGTATTTGGTTCACCTTGTAGGTTTAGTTTTGTATAGAAGTTGTTCATTTTAGTTTTGGATAAAAATGATCAAGAACTTGTTTTCATTGTAAGATCAAGTTATAAAATTAGAACCAGAATTGACCATCCTATTTTTTGCTACCATAATATACTAATTATTCAAAAAAAAAAAAAAAAAAAAAACATTATTGAATAAGAAAAAGGAAAAAAAAAGAATAAAAGGTCATGGGTTAGCCCATCTCAAACCTATGACCAATGTCAAAAGTTTACTTGTTTTGACCCATTTTCTAAAACATCCAATTTCATCACTTCTAATTACCTATTGGAAAATAATTTGGAGGCTTAAAAATGGGACTAATTATATGCCTAAAAGGATGTGGCAATAAGTTATTGGTTTGTGAAGAAGCGGGTCCCTCTCAAGTTACCAATAAGATACTGACACATAAATTTAAGCATGTAATTAGGCACACCATTTAGGCATGCCAATCAATGCTCTTACCTATTTTAATTTTTTTTAAAACATATTAAATCCATGATTTAAAAGAGTACCATGTTACTATTTACTGTTTAAAAAGAGTTAAATCCAGCCAACTTTATATTCCAAATTATCTCATGCAAATGATCTCTACAACAAGTTAACTCAAAAATGACACAATGAGGTACCCCAAATGGCATCCAATCCCTTTTTCACCTTTTATGCAATTCCTTGCCTTTACACAAAGTTCCTCTTTACCTTATATCTATATTTTTTGTCACCTCAAACCTTTGTAACATTTCCATTCCCACAAACATGGAATCCTCCAACTCACCTTTTTTGTGGGGTTTAATGATTGTTTTTGTACTAAATATCAAATTTTTGTCGGTTCAAGGGCTCGGGGTAAACTGGGGTACACGTGCAACTCACCCTTTGCCGCCCGATATTGCAGTGAAGTTAATGAAGGATAACGGGTTCAATAAAGTTAAGCTGTTTGAAGCCGAGCCTTGGGTGTTGAATGCACTTAAAAACTCGGGTATTCAGGTTATGCTTGGTATTCCTAACGATTTCTTAGCTCCGTTGGCTAGTGGTGTCTCGGTTGCTGAAGAATGGGTGACAAAAAATGTTTCTGCTTATGTTTCTCGTGGAGTCGATATAAGGTTAGTTTTTTTTTATGTTTTGTTGGTTTACATATTAGTTATATATCAAATATGTGACTTTTTTTAATCTAGTTAAGAGATAGTATATAATAATTTACAAATAGCAATAAACTATTCTTGTAATATTTTTTTTTCTAGGTATATAGCAGTTGGAAATGAACCATTTCTTGCTGCATACAAAAACATGTTCACAAACTTAACTCTTCCAGCACTTCAAAACATCCAAGCAGCCATAATCAAAGCCGGTCTAGGCCGACAAGTCAAAGTAACGGTTCCACTAAATGCTGATGTGTACCAAAGTGCCTCCGGGGTCCCATCAGAAGGCAACTTTAGGCCAGAAATACATGGTCTCATGGTGAACATTGTCAAATTTATAAGTGACAATGCTGCCCCTATCATTATAAACATATACCCTTTTCTTAGCCTTTACGCCGACCCACATTTTCCTGTTGACTTTGCCTTCTTTGAAGGAACTAACGCTCCAGTTGTTGATGGGTCGGTTTCTTATATGAATGTGTTTGATGCTAATTATGATACGCTTGTGTGGACTCTAGAAAAGAATGGGTTTGGTAACATGCCGATTATTGTTGGGGAGATTGGGTGGCCCTCGGATGGTGACAAGAATGCAAATTTGCAATATGCTCGGAAGTTTAATCAAGGGTTGTTTAGTCGAATAATCCAAGGACAAGGTAAGTTTCTTATTGCATTAAAAATCTATTTACAGTCAGATAAACAGTTTTGCATATATTGAGAAAAATGTTATCTGCTTATTTTGGAGTAAATAAGCACTCAAAAAAATTAACAAGTTGGTACATACTTACTATTTAAGCGCATAACGAGTTCAAAAGAAGCAATGCTAACAAGAAAAGTAACTAAGATATGAAAGATTATGCTAATTAGAATATCACATAGTTATCTTATTTTATATACATTATCAGGTACACCAAAACGAAAAACGGCTCCAGATGTTTATGTGTTTGGACTCGTTGACGAGGATGCGAAAAGCATAGATCCGGGGAATTTTGAACGACACTGGGGTCTGTTTAACTATGATGGAACTGTAAAGTATAAACTTGACTTTGGAAATAACCGGACACTTGTCCCAGCTAAAGGGGTCCGGTACTTGCCAAGAGAGTGGTGCGTCATGGCACCAGAAGCAAGTGAGACGGACCCTAATTTAGCTGATAGTATTAACTATGCTTGTCAATATGCGGATTGTACAAGTTTAGGTTATGGGTCGTCTTGCAATGGTTTAGATGCCAAGAGTAATGCATCGTATGCATTTAACAAGTATTTTCAAACATCTAACCAACAAAAAGGGTCGTGTAACTTTCATAACTTATCAGTTACAACAAGAATAGAACCAACAACAGGAAAACCGAATTGTAGATATGAGATTCAGCTTGACCTTGGGAAACATGTGAAAGCACGGAGTCCAGCTATATCTGTGGCAGTGTCAAGGTGGAGATTGCAAGATTTTGGTTGTGCATTGGCTGCGTTTCTGTTGTCATTGATCATTGGTTGTGTTTCATGAGTGATTTTAGTTTTGAATCTTGGAACATTGTAGTTCTATTGTATATAATGGTCAATAATGATATCTGCTATATTTCGGTTTGTTTGGTGGTTTAACTAAAGTCTTAAAAAGTTAATATCTTGCTTAAAATTAAACAGGTTGTGACATGCTCACTTTTAGCAGTTTCAAATAAGAAATCCAAACACCCTCTAAAATGTGTCAAGTGGCTCAACACGATGGCACAGCTATAAGGTTGCGGTCCATCAAAAATTTATGACTATCACATGAGCAAATATTTTTTTTCTTAATTTAAACGCAAAACTTTTAAGTTGTCTAGTTATAAGTAGAAGGGATATGTGCACATACATTAGGTTGTACAACAAACAGATGCAATGGAACATGAAGGTTTTCATGCGATCAGTAAGTCTTGGTTCTATAAAGAGAAGAATTCCCCAGTCTCGCTTTCGATTTCCATATGATGTGGTCCAGTTTGTTACAAAAGTTTTTATAGAACTGCAACATACGATTTAAGAATAAGTGAACAACAAACGCACACAACACGTATGGAGAAGTAAAATAAAGAGAAAGATGAAGTTGCTTGCCTTGTGGTATTCGAGGGTATCTCCTGCAGCCTTCCGGACATCCACCATAAAAAGCGATGGTGCTACTTCAAATACCTTAATCAATATTTTAGATACCCAGGTTATGAGTAGTGTTTGATACAAATAAATACTATAATAAGTTTCTGTTTAATGAAAATTTTAGATTTTATTCGGGTGTACTGACTAAAACTGTTGCAAAGTTCATACGATTGCGAGGGAAGTGAAGATGGTATGCAAAAGTCTAAAAGTTACCTCTAAAACAACTGCAAATTGTCCAACATGATTTACCGATGCTCCTTCAAGTCGTGTCTGCCAATTACAGTATTGAGATTAAATTTGTGGAAATAAAGTAATTTTTACATAGATTGGGATCCTCTCAAGTTGATTTGAACATGACCGGTAATGTTTCCTCACAATTAAAAAGAAAAGTGGGTCCCTTGGTTGGCCCCACTGTCCTGTTTGTGATGGAACATTACCGGTTATGTTTATATCAACTAAGAGAATCACAATCCTTTTGACATTTACATGTATGCAAGCTAGAGCCAACTAACTCGTATATGCTACTCCCTCGGGGTCACAGAAATATATTTACATGATTCAGAAAAAGGGCTACAACTACATTTGTTGCCACAATGTATTATTCTCTCATCAAGTTCAGTATAATTGATGGACCTCGGCAAATGAAAATTGCGTATGTATGATATTTCAAATGTACCTTGTAGCCACGTGTTTGGACCTTGAATCCCAATAACGCAGCAACCGCTTCAATTGCTGAAATAATATCTTTAGCTGGCTTGCGGGAAACAAAACGTGTTTGTCTCTTTACATGATCCTAAGAACAGGAAAGAAAAAAAACTCATTCATTTTTCTAACTAAAATTATGCACAAAACAAGTATGAATAGGTTGATTTGGTTTACATTTTATTTCAAACAGGCCTGATAAAAGTGCACACAACCTCCAAAATTATTTCATGCAAAGATTTAGATTAGTATTGTAATAGTAAAGTTTCTGTAATCACAAGTTACAACATTATTTATTTGAAAAACATTTTTATCTCAAACAAGTCGATCCAACCGGGCTCAGCCCATTTTGACCCATCCCATGAAACATGACTTGTGACCCAACCCGCCCATTGTTCCACCTTCAGTGAACACAATTAAAATTTATAAGTATCAGGGCTGTTTTTGTCACAAAATCACTAGTTCAAGAATGTCATAGAAGGACACCTGATGTCTGTCAAACAAGGCAGATAGCTTTAGTCCTTGAGATAGCGTGATCATCTCAAATGCATTCATTACTAAAGGGCCAGATTCCTTCAACGATTTTTCCGTCACATATTGGTCCTGCCAATTAAGTTGAACTATCAACGAATGTTTTTAACAAGCAAAATTAATTCGTGGAATTTTTTTCTACGTGATTGATTTCATATTATTGACATACAAATAAGAAAAAAAAAAAAAAAAAAAAAAAAAAAAAAAATTAAAAAGACCAACCTCGATGCCTTCAAAAACCGCCTGAACATCGTCCAAACTCACATCACCATCTTCCGCATTGCTGATAGATCTATAGTTTACTTGGAACCATGGATGTTCCCTAATTCCATCAATCCGAATACGCTGCAGAAGTCATGTTACATAAGTAATAAAAAATATGGCCTACAATAGATGTTTTTATCGAGTATAATGCAGTAAGTATTCCATCTATATCACAAAAATGGAGACTCGAAAACTAGTTAAAGCAATCAAGTACTTTATTAGCTTTATACTTACAGTTTCAGGATTAGGATCCAGTATTCTGTCTATTAATGGCTTTGCATTATGGGAAAACCAGAAAGGATACGAAAAGTCAGCAGCATTGACCTGCAAGATAATCATAATTAAACTAAATGTGAGAACAATGCTTACCCTTCAATCAGGTTATTTGATGGGTTGGAGTTTCTAATAAGGGATGGCAAAATGGGTGGTGTCAAAATGGACCACCTTTTAGTACCGGTAAAAATGGAACAGGTCTAGTTGGCCCGATCACTTTGTTTTTTGAATATTTCAAGAAATTAATGTGCTAAATATGATCTCAAAACCGCGTTGTGAATAACAAACTTGTTTTCTTGATAAACGCAATTTAGAAGGTTTTATGCAAATTTGGATGACTTTCAAGTTTCGACCCATTTGACCCACTAAACCTATTTGAGCTGTATATATTATCAGTTAAACTTATTAGCTTAACCCACTTGACTTGTTACAGAACCTTTAGCCGATTATCTTTTATAACGGCCTTGGCATGCAGGTTTAACAAATCTCAACTTTTTATCAGCCAGTCAAAAAAGTGCAGCGCTATTGCTACATGTTGACTTTTACGGTTTGAGACCTTGAGTAAATATCCGCTTATAGAAAAGTGTATAGCGTCTAACCTTCTTATACAAACTTGCTAAGTTTGATTCCTCGAATGGAAGATATCCAGCCAATAAGACATAAAGGATAACTCCACATGACCAGATATCAACAGCAGCACCATCATATCCATTCTTACTCAAAACCTGAAGCCAAAATTTGGAGATAGACTTATATAAAGCATGAAACTTTGCAATATGTCATCCACAAAAGCTACATGATCACAATACTGATGCTGGAAGCATAACATGTTAGCCATATCAATGCCGTTACAAACAAATAACAGAACCTAGCCAAAATTGTTGGTAAAGTTATATCAACTGTACCATGATAATCGTGCAAGTAGATTCTTGGAAAGGGTCTTGAGTTCTGCTGATAGTTTCGATACACCAAAGTTACAATGAATCAGCTATTAGTATATGGATTAAATGTGACATGCATACTTTATCTTAGTCAAGTAATTATCACACGGGTTTGAAGGTTCGTATTTTTAACCAGCTACATCGAACTCTCTTATATACTTCTGCGCACTTTTGTTCATAATCATTTCACATAAAACTATGCTCATTTTGCCTTTGTATTAATATAAGTGTGATCCGTGATGTAATGTGCAACACTCTTTATTCAAGCATGCAAAAGTGGAAGAAAGAATCAGTTATGTATCCTGAAAAGGATGTACCTCGGGTGCAATATAATTCGGGGTTCCACAAGTGGTATACAGAAGTTCAACACCCTGCAAATAAGTATAAAGATCAGAAAACACATCAACAGATGCCCCGTGCTATATGGCAATATCCGTTAACCCTGCAAACTAAAGGTGGCAAGTAGTTAATGAACTGATCTGGTTGTTTTGTCTCTAACGGGCCAAATCAAAGAATAGCTAAAAGGGGTATGGGTCAAATGGGTTGAAAGTCGCTAGAAACACGTTTCCGGGTCAAAATGCGCCTGATCCGCCCGTTTTGACCCATACAGAAATATCATCCATGATCTAAGCTGCCCAACCCGCCATTATTCCACCTATGCCAAAAGCCTATATAGGATGCTTACTTCTTGTGGCAATGCACTGAGTCCAAAATCAGAAACCTTCAGCTTCCCTTCAGAATCCAGAAGAAGATTTTCGGGCTAAATATTACAAGAAAGACTGTTAGCATAAACAAGACATAGTTATACATCCTCTCACCACAAAAAAATCATACAGTAATTTAAACATTTCTTCGTACCTTTAAATCCCTATGATACACGCCCTTTCCATGGCAATATGCAATAGCATCAATAAGCTGCTGAAAGTAACTTCTAGCACTCCTCTCAGAAAGCTTCCCTTTGTTAACCTACCAACCAACAAAAGAAACAAAAGCTGGTTTGTTAAGATGAAAGTTAGTGATGGATAACACGTATCGCTTTTCTATCAGATAAATCTTACAATTTTGTCGAAAAGCTCTCCTCCATTGATGAATTCCAGTATTATATAAATCTTTGCGTGGCTTGACAAAACCTATAAAAAGGAAAGTTCGACATCATTGAAACATTCTTTAAGCGTACATAATCACATATCTTCTAGGTGACGCTGAAACCGCTCAATAAACACATAACTAAAATATGAGAATCTATATCTCGTAAATTACTATATACCTCATAGAGTCTCACAATATTAGGATGCCTCATAATCTTAGTTATAGAGATCTCTCTTTTGATCTGCAAGTCAGCTTTTAAAAGTGATATGATCTACTAATACAATAAGAAATCGCTACAGAAGTAAGTCTAAAAGTAATCATCTATGTCATACCTGATCCATCATTTTGTGTTTAAGTATGGTATTTTTATCCAGAACCTTAATAGCAACTGACTCCCCGGTTTCCGTATTTTTCGCAAATTTAACCTTTGCAAATGCACCTTCACCGATTGTTCGGCCAACCTCATACTTCCCAACTTTTTTTGTCACTCTCTTCATCGTTCCACAAGTCTCGCAAGCTACAGAACATGAAATGTTTTTCTCTCAACTGATTTGGAAGCAACAACTTGCCAGTAAGATGCAATATATCAATGTAAAGCTAATGAACAGCTCCTTTCATGCAAACCAAAAGACAGTTTTCTATCAGCAGATGATAAGAGGACAACAGGAAAAAAGCAAAAAGCACTAGCCAAGTATTACCAACTTTAATTTGTTGACATCATGATAGTTAAGTTTCTAAAATATATGTTTAAGTTCCAACTCATTACACATTAATAATAATCAAAGTTCTCCTAGCCAGATGTCAACAAATAACACAAAAAACTGGCTATAAATATTTTAAAATAAAGTTCTAGGAAATCATTATTTATCCGGATTATATATTGCATGCAAGTAGCATATAGATTAGTATTATATTATATCTATATACTAAAAGGCATTCGGTGGGTGGGGCAAAGCAAGTTGCTTAGATGGTCATTAGCATCTTAATCTCACATTCTATTGGTTACTTTAATGTGATTAGTATAATTTTTTACACTTGCCATTCTATGATTGGCTGACAAATTTAACTACACCATCCCAATGAACAGTACGTCGGTGCCCTTCCCCTTTCCACCGTCTTCCATACATCCCAATCACTCATACAAAAAACCCACCACCGAACTAAAAAACATACTTCCATCTCTCCTTTCTTGAATCTTCTCCCCTCTCAGATAAATCTCAAAGTCCTTTTGCCTGAATCTTCTTCACAACAAGGTACTTAAAAAAACACGCACACCAGTTTCTTCATATCTTCTATTTAAAAATGAATATCTCAAAGTAAACCTTTAGTTTGCTTATTACTTAATCATATCTTTTGCAGGTTTTAATAAGTTTGTATGATTATTATGGGTCAGATCCATTGCTATAAAAAATATTTTCATGATCCTTTTGAATACAGGTAATATTTTTGTTTGACTTTTTTTATAAATTGTTATTTGTTATTTCATAATGCAAATTGAATATGTTCTTCAATCCACCCTTTTTTTTCTTCATAATTTGACTTTTTAAGATTTTTTCTGAGTCATAGTTTTTTAACTGAGATCGGATACCATATGATTTGTTGATGTTAAAGGGAGAGTTTTTCTTTCGATTTTGCAGGGTAGATTCATTCAAAGCTTCGATATTTTCTTTATTTATGCGGCTTTAAATCTGTAAGTTTTTTTTTTTTTTTTTTTTTTTTTATTATGTTCTATTATTTAGGTTTATGTGTTAATTTGGTTATTTCTTTGTGACTTTTTAATCTGTAAAGTTTATGGATCTAATGAAGTTGCTTGATTAGCCTCTTTCAACAATACTAATGTCAAAATATATCCAGCAAGATTATACAGTTTATGCTATTTGTTTCCGTCTAATTTGTGCATCGATTTTGTATTGAAAGAGAAACATAATTGCTCTCAGTAGTCGATCAGTACCATGTCAATTTGATTAGGCCCTTAGTATCAAAATCTAGGGGTAACAATAGTTATAAATTTCTCCTAAAATACAAAGGATAGATTAAATATTAGTTGACAAACAATAAAAGGTAATTCGATCATTCGTCAACCTTTTTTTTTATTTTACTTATAACCTTTACGAGTTTATGGGTTGCGTTCGTTTTGTTATTCAAAACTTATTGGCTAATTTAGTTTGTAGTCATAGCTTTCTCAATGTTAGCTACATTCTGTTAGCTTATTTGGTAAATTATATTTCAATAAACATTGATTTTAGCGGAAAAGCTTGAAAGGAAGTATATGTTTATTGCTTTCAAGACATGTAGCCTCTTTATATGGGGTATCCGTTTGATTCCAAGTGAGGTTTGGGGGCTGATGTGGAGGTTGAAATGGGTGGGTCTGAGTACTGAAAACAGGGGCTGAAATTTGTTGTGTTTGGCTGCTCAAATAGGGGCTGAAACATGTGGGTTTAGTGGATGAAATGGGTGGGTTTTGAGGCTGGCATGGGTAAATTTGGGGGCTTAAATGGGTGTGGGTTTGTAGGCTGAAATAACTGGGTTTGGTGACTGAAATCAGGGTGTATAAGTGCTAAATCGAGGGCTGAAAATGATGGACTTCGATCTTAAGAAAACCAACGTTGACATTTTTCAGAGTCTAAATGATCCTCATTTTCGAATTTCCACTTACAAAGGTGACCTGCATTTTAATTTTAATAAGAAGTGATGCCATTAATAAAAAAAAAATTATTAAGGGATGTTTATATAGCCTATTACAACAGCCATTTAGCATCCGAAACATGTTATTTAGGCCTGTTTGGATAGCTTATTTACAACAGCCCTTAAGGTGTAATTTCACTATTTAAAAAAATAGTATTGTGATTACCGATATGACATACATCATGTTAAGGAAGCTTACTAATACTTTTGGTTACATCGACATACAATGGTGCGGCGGCAGACAATGGTACGGCGGCAGACAATGGTGCAACATCAGACAATGATGCAAGGTGAGTAGCCTTTTTTTCAACATTCTTTGTATCACATTCTATTTATGTCGTATAATATTTCCTGAATTAGCTTCTGTATCAAATTAGGATAAGAGATGCCGGGTTTTTATCACTCTGATTTTATATTTTCTAGATTGATAATACTAAAGTATGTCTAATGCAGTGGTTCTACATAATATCAATACCTACGTAATTACGAATCCCATAATTTAGCATATCTTATGTGTACTTACTGCTCTATAATTACATCTTATTTCAACAAAATAACGTGATGTTGGCTTATAGTAACATTATAGGATTCAATTTTTATACTAATTTTGTTGTGTAATTAGTGATGGGTGCAAACAAATTTTTTTGCTTCAGCAAGGCCATAATAAGATTAGTTGTTTACAAGCAAGTCAAGAATCCGTGACTCACTGTCATTTTGTACTTACTCACACATCTTAATAAGCTAAAAAGCTCATAAACACACAAACACCCCTTTACTATATTCGTCTTTATCTATGTTAAGGTGGTTTTTGGGATTCATTATTTTGTTATGCTTAAAAGCAAGTACTTTTTGAGATTCAAAATGGCACATGACAACTTCTGTTTTTTTGGTATTTACGTGCACGTAAGCATGATTGGTATGCACTATGAGAACGGCCACGTTGGCCGACTTGATTTTTAAAGTGGGTACTGTTTTTTGTTCGGCTGCTAAGAGTGTTTCACAGTTTTGTTTGGGTGTTCTGCATTTCAATTAGTGGGTCTAATTGATGCTGTGTTAAGAAGTGAAGATGTCATTGCATGTTTATTTTAGTTTGATTCTATGTTATTGCTTTCATCAAAGAAAGAACGCTAGGACGTGTAGTGCGCAGGTTCCATTAAAATTGTGTACACAGTAATTGTATGTAGTTGCATATTCGTTCTACTTTAAAGAGACATTAGAATGGTAGAACACGTTAAACTGATTGCATATTTGTTATGTTTATCATTACTAGAGCAGTGTTCAATTTGTTTGTCCTTGAACTCATTTTCATAACATTTTGGGCCTTATTGATATCATGTGAGATAGGAAGATGTTTAGTGGATAAGATTTTAAAGTTAATCATGCATAAATATAATTTTACTTCTTATGTAACTGTAGGAGAAACTTTCAGTCATGGATTTCATTGATAAAACTATAAGCGATGTAGAGCCTGTAAGACCACCTCCAGTTGAAAGTTCGTCGTTCAAGCACGTACAAGATGTAAAATTTTTAAAGGAGCTAGCTGCCAAATTACGTGATGCCGATGAATTTACCGTAAGTTTTATGTATATTTTTATATATGTTAATATGGTTAGTGCTTCAAATATGAAGACACTTATTTATAGCTATAAAATATAAATAAAATGCTCCTCAATACAAGTATATTTAAATGTTCTGTACTCATGGTTAATATCCTAATCTGGTGTTGTTTAGGTTGATTTGGAACACAATCGATATCGTTCATTTCAAGGTCTGACTTGCTTGATGCAAATATCTACTAGAACAGAAGATTTTATAGTGGATACCCTGAAACTAAGGGTCCAAATTGGTCCATACCTGAGAGAAGTTTTTAAAGATCCTACCAAAAGAAAGGTAATCTTTTTTGCTTGATGCACATGTTGTAGCGAATTTTGAGCCACTTTATAACTTAATATTTTATCAGGTTATGCATGGAGCCGATCGGGATATTATATGGATGCAACGTGACTTTGATATATATGTTTGTAATATGTTCGATACCGGACAGGTTATCTTTCACCTCCACTCAACATCTCATTTTGAACTTTGCTTTGTTCATTTTGTATGTAGCTTAAATAATAATGAATGTGAATTATAAATCATACAGGCCTCAAAGGTGTTGAAATTGGAAAGAAATTCTCTTGAGTATCTGTTGCGATACTATTGTGAGGTTGCTGCAAATAAAGAGTATGCCTTTTTTTCTTTTTAGAACTTTACCATGGCTTTTACTGTTATATTTTGAAACAATTTTTTTTACTCCATATTGGAATACATTTTATTTCACCTGTGCTATTTTGGAAACAAAAGGTGGAAATTTGATAATTAGTTTTACATGTTATCATGTTTAAGTTAAGCTACGCATAGCTTTTTCAAGCATGAACGGGTCATTTAGGAATGGGCTTTATAAATATGGGAGCGTTTAGGAGCGGGAAGTCTACTTGGGTGGTTGTGTTATAAAGTGAGCATGCAGTGATATTATAGCTCAAGTGTTCACCACATTTTTAAATTGTTTTCATCCTATAATTGGGCTTTTATTTGTGTAAAAGGCATTTGAAGATGATGCGAAAGAGGGGTATGATGAGAAGGGAAAAGAGATGGTAGCTGTTTGCAGCCCAATCATTACCGCTGTCAGAACCGACATATATAAAAGAATACAATGAGGATACAAAGCTAATATGTTCTGTCTGGGAATATTGAGACTCATGTAACTACTAAAGAACCTCTGTCAATTACAACCAAGGTAATTTCCAAAAAGACTTTATCATTCGGTGTGAATCAAGGTCATGTGTTATATTAAAATGACATTGCATCAGCTTAGCTGTCACCAATAAATTGCTCGATAACAGGAAATGAAGGGGCAATCTACTTGGAGAGACCATGGTGAAATTATTCGAGGGTGATGTACTCATATTGTGACATTGACAACATTATAGACCCTTCAGGGTGGACTAACTGGAACCAACCATGGAGGCAAAGGTACGAATATCATTAATCACTAAAAAAAACTGCTAAGAAAAGTTACTTATTTGACTCAAACCGTTATTGACATATAGGACTACGATGATTGTTGAATCCGAGTGCATAGGACAAGAAGCAGATAGATGAAATAGAGTGGCGTAGTCCAATTCTTTACGATTTGTTGAAGCACTTTATCTACGGAGAGGACTGGACAAGAAACAAAAAAGAGTTTTAATTTAATTTAATTTAATTGAAGATATGAAGGCTTCAAGTGCTGCTACACTTATAGTTGTTGCGCTTTTGCAACTTTTTGTTTCCCCTTGCGTATCGAGACCGCCCAAGAACATGTATAAGTGCTTTAATATGTACTTAATTAGTTGCTGATACATGTGTAAGTCTTGGGGTGTCAATGTGAAATGATTAATTTGTGTTCCAGAAAAAGGTACAAACATTATCTAGGAAGATCTTTTTAGTATCAGTTTCTTTGTGTTTGACAACTGGAATGGTCTTTATTTTCCTCTAAAAGTAAAAAATCATTAAGCTTTGGTATGTTTTAAGTAACTTTGAAAGTGATCCTGAGGTTACTTTGCCAACATTAAAGAGGTATTCAGGGCACTTCAAACAAACTTATTTTTTAAAAGAAAGCCATGTTTACGGGTGTCATGCTGATGGATCAATTTAGGTTAAGTTGTATCTCTGTGCATCACAATAAAGAAAATGTGTGATAGCATTCCCGCAGCAACGCGCAGGCAAACATGCTCGTATATACTATTTGGCAGGAGCTTACTGTAGCAACATAGGTGCATTAAATGCCAAGTTTGCCAACTTGGCGAAAACAGCCCCTGAGGTTCAAGTGTCGTTGCAAAGTAAGTCCTTTAGCATTAATAATCTTTCGCAACTTGGCAAAAACAGCCCCTGAGGTTTAAATGTCATTACAAAGTAAGTCCTTTAAGCAATCCCGCTGCATCGCGCGGGTTTTCCAACACTCGTTTGATACTAAGACATATACCAACTATTCACATTAACTTTTTTTTAATAGATCAAATGTGAACACCACACGTGTTCTAGTTAATCAGCCACTCATATCAGATTCAAAAACATATATATTTCAAATAAAAAGTTGTAACAGACTTTTGAGGTGAATGAAAGATATTAAGGGTGTGTTTGGTATGTTGTCATGAATGACAATGGGTATGAGTTTGATAGTAGTGGTGGGTCACTCACCTATGAAAGATTCATACCTAGCTCTCTTGATGTATATGGAGTATGAATTATATCTATTATTCATTACCATAGTGGTGGACCCTTCATCTTAAACAAACTCATAGTCTCATTCTCATAATGGAATACCAAATGCACCCTAAATATTGGTGACTTTGTTATATGGTACTTGTAAAGTTGTAAAGACTTAAAAAACTAATGTCGTAGAGTTGTAGCAGCAAATTTGAATATGATGTCCTGGTTAGAAAGTCCTATGAGGTTAATTATAATATTTCGGTCCACTGCTTTTAGGTTTAGCATGTATGATTTTGTCATATATTAGTAGTTTAAATTTAAATATAAGTGATAATAACTACTCTCCGTATTAAAATAATTGTTGTTGTATAACAACGAGCTTAGTAGCACAATAAGAACAATAAGCAAGATAATATAAGTGAGTATATAATAGAAAGATAGAACTTGTTATTGGGGTGTCTTCACATTACTTTAAGTGCCTTTATTTATAGAGACCTTAACATGAATGATATTAAGTAAAATATTGGATGTTAGAAGACCAATCATAAAGATGGAGGTTACTAGTTAGGGGATATGAATGTGATGATAAATGTGTACAATCATTATAATAAATATTCATAACATTCCATCTTGATTGTACATCATTCAAAATACGCTTTGGATACCGCCTCATTAAAAACCTTGCTAGTAAAAAACCCAGTTGGGGAAAATCATAGCTAAGGGAAAAAGAGTGCATGCCTATTATTCCCCCTCATAATTACTTTACTTGAGCTCACTGAAACGCCGCATTCCGATGCCATATACCAATTTCTTAAATGTTGAGGTAGAGAGTGCCTTGGTAAATAAATATGCTAGATTGTCGCTTGAGCGAATCTTTTAAACAATAATATCGCCATTCTTTTGTAAGTCATGAGTAGAAAAGAGCTCTGGTAAAATGTGTTTAGTTATGTCACCTTTAATAAACCATTCCTTCAGTTGAGCAATGCATGCTACGTTGTTGTCATGTAAAATTGTTGGTCCTTCATTTCACGCATAAATACCACAACATTCACCAATATGTAGTATAACATTTCTTAACCAAACACATTCTCGGCTTGCTTCATGGATGGCCAAAAATTATGCACGATTAGTTGAAGTGGCTGCGATTGTTTGCTTTACGGAACGCCATGAAATAGCAGTACCGCCATGTATGAATACATAACCAGTTTGAGACCGACCAATATGAGGGTCAGACCTGTATCCTGCATCTACGTATCCAACTATATTTGTTTTGGATGAGTTAGTAAAATATAATCCCATGCTTTGTGTACCTTGAAGATATCCCCCCATTGGATGTCCATTTGAGGATTATGTCTCGTTAAAACCTTACTAGACAAAACCCTGTGGGGACAAAATCGCGATCAAGGGAAAAAGAGTGCAATACGTATCTTCTATCCCCCTGATGATCACATCACTTAAGCTCATTAAATTAGTGAAATGTACCTTGAAGTGTCTTGATAGAATCACATGAATAGATATTCTCTACAATATCATCATACTTCACAAGTTATTAATTGCCAACAAATTCAAAGTGAAAGATATATTATATCAACAGATTCAAAGTGAAAGATATATTATATCATGTATGACCACTAGCGAGAACTTTAATCATTTCATACGCATTTTCGTATCACATTTTAAATCGATTTGTGATCATCATCTTTATAAATCAAGGGGTTCTTTTCAACATCATGTGACATCATACGCGCGAGAGTTGTTTATGTATATAAAGATATATATTTTGTCTTAAGTTTTCATGATGTACACATATTTCATCATTAAGATTAATTCCAGAACTGAGACAAACGTTGTCTTTTGTTTCAAATTCATCTTCTATGCATTCACTCGCCTTTATAATCATAAAATCAAATTGTATGAAACTTAAAACATATTCAAATCTAGATCTCTTTATAGAGTTTCATAGGCAAACAAAATCCTTTATTTTGCAAAATACTATACACTAAGGCGATTATAACACATATGCTCAAAGTGTGATTAATTCAGTACAATCAAGTAGTATTCTCGAGAAATTTTCTTATATACTTTAAGCATTAAACATCACTAGCATCCTTCATGCATTTTATATCAAATAATAAAATATTAATATCACATGAGCTCTATTCAGTTACCTTCTAGATGCATATCGATTACTTACTTTATTACCAGACATATAAATATTATATACATTATTGATCCACCACATGAGAACATATCTCCTTATAATCATTTCCATGTCTTTACGAAAACGTGCCATTAGTTATGCCTTAAATACGAAAATTTCAATACTGTAATTTCGCTTTCCCATAAAAACCAGTGCATATCCAATAATTTTACACATTTATATGTACGGACTTCAAGTCCCAGTAACCATGTCTTGTTACAAGAGACTTCACTCTTTCATTACTTCTTTGCATCTTTTTACATCTTTTGGCCACTTATTGATACATTTTCACCTCATGCAGGTATGCTTTCATGATTCTCACCTTGATTATAGCGATATCTTATTTATTTATAAAATCATATATAATAGTACTATCGACGTCGATTCATTACTTTTCGATTCCACACTTTACTAGACATTATATTATATCATTTGTTGAGATCTTATATACTTTCATTCACCCGGGAATTTTCAAGAACCATCATGTCTAGTGTCTCTTTAAGAGACTATTTGGTCTTTATTACCTTGATTCGACCATCTTAATTTTCTTGTTCCATTTCATTTATTCATTCGAGGACTTTTACTTGGAATCGATTAGTCTATCATGCTGCAGCCAGGCCATAGACTCACTATCAATCATTGGTTGTCATGTTGGGATATACATTATAATTGGAGCACTAGCAACGTATATATGATCTAGTCACTTCTTTAGGTCACTAAACATGTCTGGCAAGTACTAGATCTGGAATATAAATTGTCCCTTAAACTTTAAGTTCACATTCATTAGTGTAAGGATCGACATTTATATTACCTATCATAATTCATTCCAAATTTGGTAACTGTTACTCATTAAATAAATTTATTATCCTTCAATAGTCTTACATTAATTCAAATTTATAATTCTTCCCTTTCTTTCTAAATTCAAATTTAATTGAAACGAACAAATATTAAATATTTATCATATAATTAATTGATTCTTTTCTTATGCCACTATAGTATCTTATTTGCATTTCACTAACATATCACAATTCATATAAACTCCTTAATATAGGGTCCGTTTGGTTTGTAGGTGGGTTTAGGATTATGATTTGAATTTGGATTTAAATTTGGATTTGGATTTGGATTTGATATAGAAGAGAGAAAATTATTTAAAATTATTTTATACTTTAAAATATAATTTATAAACATTTTTTTTTAAAACATAGGAAAGAGAAAGACACATAAATATGATAGGGCCCACATTGTCATAAAACCACTCAATTGACCCACCTTTTACATATCCTCTAATATTTAGGTTACAATCCCAATCCCAAATTATAAAAGGTTAACCAAACAATTGATTTTCATCTTTTTAACCCAAAGCTACCCTATGCCCTTAAACCAAACGCGCCCTATATTTTTGTCTTAATTCTGTGAGTACACGTGCTTGCTTGGATGTTTCAAATCACAACGTGCTAATGTTTCCGCTAATTTATCTTATACCTTTCGCACCTTGAATTTGTGTGTAGCTATATATGATACAATTGTATATGTATAGTATTATTCATTTTTAACTAATATGTAAAGTTAGTGTGTATGTTGTTTGATTCTGTAAGGTATCTTATCAACATTATTTTATGTACATATTGATACCCACTGTACTCGCTATATATGGCATCCATCATTTCTAAACTCACTGTGTATGCATGCATTATCTCTAAACTGTTTATATTGTATTTTATATAAATGGTATTAACCTTTCAAATTTCTATACTATAGTTTATCATGTCAAACCTTGCAAAGCTTGAGTTTTTAGCTCTTGACATCACTAGCAAGAATTATTTATCATGGGTTTTGGATGCTGAGGTTCACTTGGATGCTAATGGCATTGGCAATACGATTAAAGAGGGCAATGAAACAAGTGTCCAAGAAAAGACCACAACAATGATTTTCTTACGCCATCATCTCCGTGAGGCTTTAAAAACTAAATATCTCACATTGAAGGACCCACTCATTCTTTGGAACAATTTGAAAGATAGATATGACCATAAAAAAATGGTGATCTTGCCAAGAGCCCGTTATGAGTAAGTTCACTTGAGGCTACAAGACTTTAAGTCAGTAAGTGAATATAACTCGGCCATGTTCCGAATCACCTCTCAATTGACCTTATGTAGAGAGAAGATCACGGATGAAGAAATGTTGGAAATGACATTTTCCATTTTCCATGCATCCAACATGGTGTTGCAACACCAATACAACGAAAGATGTTTCAAAAAATATTGTGACTTAATCTCTTGCTTACTCGTGGTTGAGCAAAATAAGGATCTCCTAATGAAGAACCATGAGACACGTCTAACTGGTACCACGCCATTTCCTGAGGCTAATGTGGCAACAATTAATAATCAAAATGGCTCGCGGTCGTGGTTCTAACCGTGGACGGGGACGTGGTCGTGGTTGTAGACGTGGTTTAGTCGAGGAAATTATCGCGGTGTTCAATTTAAAAACACAAGTGGCCACAACAAGTGACAAGATAAGGAAAGGTGAATGAAAAAGGTCAAAAAGCAAGAAGCGTCACAACAAATACATGTTATCGCTGCGGGGGTGTAAACCATTGGGCACGTACATGTCGTACGACCAAGCATCTAGTGGACCTTTATCAACAGTCTCAAAAGAATAAAGGGAAATGGGTGGAAGTGAATTTCGTCTATGATAATGAAAATGTTGGTAGCCCCAGTGGTCATGAAGACCAAGTTAATCCAACCTATTTGGATGTCAGTGACTTTCTTACCAACAAATGATTGAACAACCAAATCCAAAAGTCTCGTTGTTTTATGTTTTCTAGCTTTACATTAAGAATGCTTTGTGTTAAATTTCGTGCCAAGAATAATAACCTTCATTTAAGTTTGTTACCTTTGGATGTTTGTTTCCTTTCTCTGGTAATCAATAAATTGGTTGTTTTAGTGAAAAGTTTTTTTTACTGCTTCACTGTTTTAATATACCCGAGTTATTTTCATATAATAAATTCGTATTTTTTTGAAGAACATGGATCAACTAGCTACTTTAACTACTGATGATGGAGATGTGTGTCTAGTGGATAGTGCAACCACACACATAATTTTTAAGGAGAAAATATTTTTCTCAAATAAATAAACAAAAATCGAATGTGAACACTATATTTGGTAGTGCAAAATTGATCGAAGGATCGGGAAAGCAAATATATTATTACCGGGAGGAACACGGTTTAAAATTGATAATTCATTATTTTCCCCCATGTCTCAAAGGAACTTGTTGAGTTTTAAAAATATCCGTAGAAACGGATACTATATTGAGACAACAAGTGAAGGATAAATAGAGTACCTTCACGTTACATATATGATTATGGGTATAAAGCATTCTTAGAGATATTAACCGCATTTTCTTCCGGTTTTTACTACACTAAGATTAATGTAAATGAATCAAATGCAGTCGTAAACGAGAAGTTTATAGACCGAGAGAATTTTATTGTTTGGCATGACCGGTTGGGCCATCCCGGGTCAACAATGATGTGAAAAATTACAGAAAACTCATGTGGTCGTCCTTTAAGGAACAATAAGATTTTTCAAAATAAGGATATTACATGTGTTGCGTGCTCACAAGGAAAGTTGATTACACGTCCATCACCAGCTAAAGTTGGGAATGAGTCCCTTAATTTTTTTGAAAGGATACATGGGGATACATGTAGGCCCTTCCTTGTGGACCATTTAGGTATTTTATGGTTTTGATTGATGCATCAACTAGATGGTCACATGTGTGCTTACTATCAAGTCGCAATCTGGTGTTTGCACGACTACTTGCCCAATTAATAAGACTTAGAGCACATTTTCCAAATTATCCAATAAAGAAAATACGTTTGGACAATGTTGGTGAATCTACGTCTCAAGCATTCAACGAATTTGTATGTCGATTGGTATAAGTGTTGAAAATCCAGTAGCTCATGCGCATACACAAAATGGGCTTGCTGAGTCGTTTATCAAACGAATTCAGATGATTGCAAGGTCAATGATAATGAAAGCAAAACTACCAGTTTTTGCCTGGGGCCATGCAATTTTACATGCAGCAACACTAATTCACATCAGGCCAACAAGTTATCATACTTCCTCCCCATTACAATTGGTTTTTGGTCAGCAACCAAATTTATCCCATTTAAGGATTTTTGGTTGTGCGGTATATGTTCCAATTGCTCCACCACAACGCACAAAGATGGGACCTCAAAGGAGGTTAGGAATATATGTTAAGTATGATTCGCCGTCTATAATTAAGTATTTAGAACCATCAATGGGGGGACGTATTTATGAACACGCAACACATGTAATATCCTTAGTTTGAAAAATCTGATTCTTCCTTAAAGAATGACCACATGAGTTTTTTTTTTTTTTTTTTTTTTAATTTTTGGCATCATTGTTGACCCGGGATGGCCAACCGGTCATGCCAAACAATAAAATTCTCTCGGTCTAAAAACTTCTCGTTTATGACTGCATTTGATTCATTTACATTAATCTTAGTGTAGTACAAACCGGAAGAAAATGCGGGTAATATCTCTAAGAATGCTTTATACCCATAATCATATATGTAATGTGAAGGTACTCTATTTGTCCTTCACTTGTTGTCTCAATATGGTATCCGTTTCTACGGATATCTTTAAAACTCAACAAGTTCCTTTGAGACATGGGGGAAAATAATGCATTATCAATTTTAAACCGTGTTCCTCCCGGTAATAATATATCTGCTTTTCCCGATCCTTTGATCAATTTTGCACTACCAAATATAGTGTTCACATTCGATTTTTGTATATTTATTTGAGAGAAACATTTTCTCTTCTTAAAAATTGTGTGTGTGGTTGCACTATCCACTAGAAACACATCTCCATCATCAGTAGTCAAAGTAGCTAGTTGATCCATGTTCTTAAAAAAAATACGAATTTATTATAAGAAAATAACTCGGGTATAGGGGCGTTATTCGGGTTGACCCGGTCAGGTTCGGGTCAACTCGGGTCAAGCCTTAAAAAACATACCCGAACCCGACCTTGTTTATAATTCGGGTCAACTCGGGTCGGGTCAATTCGGGTTCGGGGTCAACCCGGGTATTTTACATTGTAAATGTGTTGTTTAGCCGGGTTATTCGGGTTCTGGTCGGGTCAAGGCTAAAAAAGTATACCCGAACCCGACCTTGTTTAGAACTTGGGTCAATTCGGGTTGACGCGATTGACCCGAATATATTTTTTGAACCCGATTAACCCGACCCGAATTGACTCGGGTCGGGTTCGGGTCGGGTCGGGTCGGGTCAGCCCGAATGACACCCCTACTCGGGTATATTAAAACAATGATGCAGTAAAAAAACTTTTCACTAAAACAAACATTTTATTGATAATCAGAGAAGGGAAACAAACATCCAAAGGAATTAAGAAACAAACTTAAAACGAAGGCCATTATTCTTGGCACAAAATTAAACACAAGGCATTCTTAATGTAAAGCTAGAAAACATAAAACAAATAGACTTTTGGATTTGGTTGCTCAATCATTCGTTGGTAAGATAGTCACTGGCATCCAAATGGGTTGGATTAAGTTGGTCTTCATGACCACTAGGGCTACCAACATTTTCATTATCATAGACGAAATTCACTTCCACCCTTTTCCCTTTTTTCTTTTGAGACTGTTGATAAAGGTCCACTAGATGCTTGGCCATACGACATGTACGTGCCCAATGGTTTACACCCCCACAACGATAACATGTATTTGTTGTGACGCTTCTTGCTTTTTGACCTTTTTCATTCACCTTTCCCTTATCTTGCCACTTGTGTTTTTAAATTGAACACCGCGATAATTTCCTTGACCAAAACCACGTCCATGACCACGACCACGTCCCTGTCCATGGTCAGAACCACGAACGCGACCTCTATTTTGATTATTAATTGTTGCCACATTAGTCTTGTGGTTCAAATTTATTATCCTCCAATTTGATTATTAATTGCTAATAACGTGTTGTATACCAACGAGCCTAGTAGCATAATAAGAACAATAAGCAATATAATATAAGCGAGTATGAAAGAGACATATAGAACTTCTTATTGGGGTGTCTTTACATTACATTTGGTGTCTTTATATATAGAGACCTTAACATGAATGGTATTAAGTACAATATTGGATGTTACAAGACCAATCGTAAAGATGGAGGTTACTAGTTAGGGGATATGAATGCGATGATGAATATGTACAATCATTATAATAAATATTCATAACAATCTTGTTTTTATTTTTTGAAGTTTTCTTTTTTCAATTTTGACCTTACGTATTTATATTTGTGTTATATAATACTTGATGAAAATTATATAAATGAAAATACATTTAGAACCAATCAATTAATATATTTTACATAAAGTATTATATAATATAAAGGAAAATAGCTAAGGTAAATGAAAATACATTTAGAACCAATCAAATAATATATTTTAATTCTCGTCTCGATGGTATGCTTTTTTTCGCGTAACGATTAACGGTTTGCGAGATATTTATTTTTTAAGAAAAGGGTGAAAGTTTATTTTTTAGTTTTAATTAGAAAAATGAATGGCTATGATTGATTCATTGAAACTATGGTAAATTTGAGATCTATATTGAACTTTTGTCTTGTTAGGTATCCCAAGCAAATAATCATTCTGTTTTTATTGCTTTTAGCTGTAGTTTAAACTTTAAGCTCAAAAATTCATTCCAAAGCTTTACGAATCTCCTTAATGCATGGTACTACTTGACTTGAGCGAAAACTCATATTTGATTTGGCAGCTTAAATTTTTTTTTGAACAAAGATTACATTTCATTTCACTCCTCACAAACGGAGTTAATTTGAACACAACAAGTTACATCGAACATAAAGGGCAAAATCGAAGCCGACTTGCCAAACAAAATACACGAGCCAACAAGTTAAGCCAAAAAGAAAGCATACACCCTAATAGTTGTGACATACCACAGCAACACCATACAAGAGTGGGGTGAATCACCAAAGTGAGCTTAAGGGAGACACAACTATACAAAGATGTAGCTTGACAAAAGTACACAAAGTACAGAAAACATACATAGAAGATAAAACTAAGCATCCTAAAAGGAGCCAGAACAAAACCCAACAGATCTAGAATCAAAACCCAATGCTGCAGCAAGCTATCGATGGCAGACCACAACATATCTGAGCAGACTGAGTAGGCAGCAGCAGCGACAACAACGGCAGCGGCGAGAGATGACAGATCTGTGAGTGAGACTTTTATTGTGGGAAAATAAAGTACAAGAAAAGATCCGGACGGCCGGTCGAAACCGACCGCCGGAGAAATGATTGGATTTCGGTGGATGAGTTTTTAGAGAGAGGTAGGAGATTTAAAGAGAGGTAGGAGAGTGATATATATATATATTTATTTATTTTTTTATCTATTTTTTTTTTTAGCTTAAATAGCTCTAATATATGAAGCTTGTTGTGTAACTGTAGAAATATAACCACCAAAAGTCCAAATGACATAAACTAGCTTGGACAGCCCACGTTTAAGATCATATTCAATGAAACTCGTGATACCCACTAATACAGGCCCAATGTCCCTCCATCATAAACATTCCATTACGAATAAAAAGTTAAAATTGAATTCTCATAATAAAAGCCCTTTGATCAAAATTTCTTATTAGATAATCACCAATGAATAATTTTGATTGTGTTACAGAGTTATTATAAAATGAGATTAAAATTAAAATAAGAAAAAAAAAAAAAAAAAAACAATAATCACACATTTCAAATGAACCTACACCTCTTAACTTAAAATACATGACACAAGATTTTTTTTTACTATCCTTATTTAAATTTTCCACTAAGAAAAAAGAGACAATCCCGATAACATTAAGGGTGCGTTTGGTATGATGTCATGAATGATAATGGGTATGAGTTTGATAGTAGTGGTGGGTCCTTCACCTATGAAAGATCCATACCTAGCTTACTTGATATATATGAATTATGAATTATATCTATCATTCATTACCATAGTGATGGGCCCCCTCATCTTAAACAAACATCTTTAATCACTTTCATAGTTATAATTTCATTCTCATAGTGAGATACCAAACACACCCTAAATATACAATTCAAACTATCAAGTTTTTAAGGGCATCATCTTCGATGACATGTGAGAGAAAATTTAAAGTCATTCGATGACTTGATGACTTTTGCTTATTGGATTGATAGCTTTTCTTGAACTAACTCTCACCAAACTTATTTCATGATGGGAGATGATTTGTACACATTTAAATTTGATTTGCATATTCTAATGTACAATTATATAAAGCATAATTTATAAATTGTACAACTGTTTAATGCACATTATGGAGTGTGACAATCAAAAAGTAAAGTGTACAAATCATTTCCCTGATACAACTCTTACTCTTTTATTATAAAAAGTGTATCATTTTCTTTTAAAAATTTAGAGTGTACAAATTTTGATGCTAATTATACAAATACTTTAAGCCAACATATCGAATATTACATTGATAATAAAAATACATGTTCTGGTTATAATAAAAATGTATGTTACTTTAACTAAAAAATGCAAGTTACATATATGAATATCAACATTATTATCATATATTTTATTTAATAGAAAATTAATGTCATACAATAATAATTAAGTTTTAGTTATCCGGGTCGACTCTAATCATGATTTTGACTCTATTACTATCGCCTCCCTCTGTCGCAATATAAATTGAGAATAGAGGTGACTTCACTATCTTTCTCTATCTTTCTCGACGCTTTGTGGCTGGATAAGCGGTGATCTTATTCCTAACTTGGGATATTAAGTAAAATAACATCACTCATTGGCAAAGCATGAATTAGCCTTCGATTTGTGGCTTCTTGCTCATTAATCGGCTCGGACACCAGACCGCTCGTGCCCGTTCATTTTGTCTCGTAATATTGAAAATTTGATGATATTTAAAAGAGCAAATCGCACAAAAATATATCATACTTAAGGTCAATTTGAATTTTAGGCACGCAACTTTATTTTTCTCAATTTAAGATATCCAAGTTATTTTTTGTGCAACGTAAGATTTTTTGACTATTCAAAAGGTGTTATTGGCCATTTTTTCAGCTGAATTGGTTAATTAATGTGATATATCTTTATAAATAAGCTTTTAAAAGTCATTTTGGCTAAAATTATGACCATGCATCGCTTTTAAAAAGTCGAAAAAACCTTGTATGACACAAAAGATAACTTCGATACTTTAAATTGAGAGGGAAAAAGTTGAATACCTGAAATTGAAATTGATCTTAAGTGTGATACATTTTTGTGCGATGTGCCCTATTTAAAATGTTGATGATTGTCTTAAGTATTAAATTGATCCTTTAAAGGCGGATCAAATATTTGGTGTTTAAAGACATAATTTGCTAATGTTGTAAGAAATAAACATCTTGGAGTCATTTATGTTCGATTAGAGATAATGAACTCTTTTATTCACCTGGTATAATCCTTTTAAAAAAAAAATAATAAACTCGAAATCGTTTTAAAACAACCAACTATTTTGAATAAGTTAAGAGTGACATCTTAATACATATGGATTTAGACTGGTCACATGGTTCTATCGTTATTATACTATCTACAACAATCAACTATTTCATTTTATTTGAAATGTAATTTTGAAGCGCTTATTATTTACACTAATATTTTTAGATAGACAATTAATCAAAAACTTATTTCTTTAGACATTGATAGTTTAATGCCGGAAAATTTAGTTACACGGATACCTCGCCGCAACGCGCGGTATCCGGCTAGTAATATATTAAAAGCTCATAGTTTAATGTCATAGGAAAAGTCAAGGCTTTATGCATTGTAAATTTTCTAATAATCATTTATAAAAATCGATTATTTTATAATGAAAATCAAATACCTTGTAACATTGTGCCTCATTGCTCGAATTTCCGGTGCATGAACTAACGAGACCTTGCTTCACTTTGACATAACTTGAGCCACAAACGTCTCATTCAACACACAATCCACCATTTGGTCCCCTATAATATGTTACTAGTTGTCTAATAAACGGTAGACGATACCATTACTAGTAATAGTCGTTGTCGCTTGTATGTGTGTGTGTATTATGAACCATCGTCTGCATATAGACTAAAAAATAAAAGCTTAACTGCATAAGTGATCTGTTTTCAAGTAAAATGACAAACCTTTTATTTATTTATTTATTTTTATCTAAAGTTTTAAACAATAGCCATTTCTTAAAACTCCACAAAACCAACTAAATCAACTTCACTATGCCGGAATCAATTGAGTTCTATTGTATATGTCGTTGTATTAAAAATACATACAATTGTTTCACTTTTAAAAATAAGAGTGATTCCATTGATATATACGATTCATTTGATTTGCTTAAAATTGCATACTTGATCTTTCGCCGATACAAGTTACAGATACAAATTTTAGAGATATCGTACATAATTGTCGACAGAACAAACTTTGTTAAACAAAAATAAACTAATTAAAGACTCAAATGCATCAAAATATAACCCCGTCTAATATCAAAAACTCGTGTACTACAAAATCGATCTCGTTTAGTACTAGTGAGACCAAAGTAAAGTTCACTAGTGTCGAATTATAAAATTTATTCGTGAAAAGGGGCGGCCAAAGCACACAAATAATAAGATGAAACACTCATCTTTGAAGTCTATTTGTAGGACCCAAATGGGGCCGAATGAAATTAAATTCAACGAACCCAAACCATTTAGTCCCCACCTGCCCACCACTTGTATAAAAACCTAGCCATTTATCCATCAAGTGACCCACCCCACGAGCCCTAGTTTTTGACTTTTGTATTGTATCATAAAACCATGTTCTACGTGTTTAACTCATATAGCCATTTTTTAGACAAATAGCTAGACAATGTTTTTTTGGGTGTTTAATCTATTGTAGATTTAGGCTACGTAAGAATATGCAATATTAGCCGTTTTTGTGCAAGAGAGCAAAATCTCCATATACCAATATCCAGAGGGTGGTGTGTTCCAAATTCAATGCTCAAATTCAGTTAAAGCTTGAAGACAAAGAGAAGCGGGCTTCTCCAAAGAATTAATGCAACTTTCCCACTCATTGATTATCATATACAAAAAAGTTTCTTCCACTTTTCTACTAAATCTTTCTTTATTCTGACACATAAATAAAATGATCAAAGAGATTATGGCAGATTATGTTCACTAAGAAATGACCTGAAATTGGATCTTGGTCTATTTGAAATTGTTCCTTTTAATCATAATCAAAGATGTTTTCTCATCTCTCGTTAGTGAGATTACTAGACACAAAGAACAATCTTAATTGGCTCTTAGATAAATAAATGAATGGTCTAAATTGATTCTACTTGTGATTAAATTTTTTTTGTCAAATATCATGCAAAATGAAATTTTCATAAATTCTAAAGTGAAGGGTTTTTTTCTCATCACAATAGCCCGACTAAGGAGTTCCAATTTTACAAAAGCTTAAAGCAGGGAGATCCTTTATCTCCGCTACTCTTTATTTTGATCATGGAAAGTCTTCATCTCTCATTCAAGAATGTGGAAAACGCTGGTATCTATAAAGGTATTCCTATTGATAATAGTTTGTCTCTATCTCACTTGTTTTATGCCGATGACGTGGTGTTTGTTGGCAAATGGGATACGTCGAATATCAATACCATAGTGAATGTGCTCAAGTGTTTTTTCTTGGCTTCGGGTCTCAAAATCAATCTTCATAAAAGTAAACTCATGGGTATTGGAATTCCTCATAACGAAGTGGTCTTAGCAGCGAACTCTATAGGTTGTTTGACATTTTCCGCGCCTTTTAAATTTCTTGGTGTTAAAGTGGGTGGTATCATGTCGAGGCGTGGATCTTGGGACGACGTTATTGATAAACTTTCCTCTCGGCTATCTAAGTGGAAACTTAAAACGCTCTCCATTGGAGGTCGGTTTACTTGGTTAAAATCAGTCTTAAGCTCTCTTCCGCTTTATCATTTATCCATCTTCAAATGTCCTATTGGAGTTCTCAACTTAATGGAATCAATCCGCCGGAACCTTTTCAATGGGGTGACTAATTCTGAAAAGAAGTTAGCTCTTATTGCTTGAAAGAAGGTTATGGCTTCTAAAAAAATGGTGGTCTTGGCATTTCAAGTTTTTTCGCTCGTAATCGTGGTTTACTTTTTAAATGGATATGGCGTTTCACCTCTAATAATCACTCTTTATGGGCTCGTTTTATCAAGGCTATTCATGGTCCTCATGGTCTTCTTGATAGCTCTATTTTATGCCTTATTTTTGCTTGGAGAGTTTGCTTGGATAAGTTGCCAACAAGACTTAATCTTTCACTTAGAGGGGTTGATATCCCCTATATTTTATGCCCTATTTGTAGTACCGATGTGGAGTCTTCATCGCATCTTTTGTTCTCTTGCCATCTAGCTCGTCAGCTTTTGTTCAAAGTTTCCCGTTGGTGGGAGTTAGAGATTCATGATCTTAATTCATATGGAGATTGGCTCACTTGGTTTAATAATATCCGTTTATCTAAGAGGCTTAAGGACATTCTTGAATGCACTTGCTATGTCGTGTGGTGGGCTATTTGGAACTTTCGCAATCAAGTTTTGTTCGGGAGTAAGCAGCCGCGCATGGATCTTCTTTTTGATGATATTGTTCGTCTTTCTTTTTTTTTTGGTGTTCAAATCGTTGAAACATTAAATTGGATTGGAACTCTTGGATGAAAATTCCTAGTTCCGTAGCATTGTAAGTCTTTCTAGCACCTTGCTAGCTTAATAATATCGCCGTTCAAAAAAAAAAAACATCAGCTTCACATCACCATTTTATCATTTTTTTTATCACTTTCACTCCCTACATCACCTTCTCTTTTTCGCTTTAATTTATTTTTGTATTTTTTATTATTAAAAATACCTTCAACATATATCCTCACACAATACACACTCACACAAATTAAAAATATATTTTCTCTCTTTTAAAGACTTACAGGAGTTGAGTGCCGCTAGAGAAAAAAAAGTATCGTCTACCATTATTCCCACTACAAAAGGTGTGAGTTTCCCGAGAGAGGGCCCGTTGCCTTCTAGCATGCACACCTGTTGGAATATGTATATATTTATAATACCGTGCATGTCCGGATTCGAACTCGTGACCAAGGGATTGCACACATTAGCGAATAAGAACTAAAGTTATAATTAATGTTAAATGATTACGATTAATTATTACACAAAACCCGTCTAACGATCGTTAAGTATTTAACGGAAATGACTAACGACCGTTAAATGTAAAAAAAAGAGAGAATATATGGTGAATAACTTAAAAATGGAAAAGATTTGGGTTCCCATTTTTCTTGTCTACATGGCCTGCCAAGGGAGGGCTTTTCCAAGCTCAAACCCTAACTTTTTCCCTAAGTTATTCTACCACTATATATACAAGACCTAGGGTAAAGGTTTAAGGTTAACTTTTGTGTATTGAATTAACCCTATATCTTCCCTCTTTCCCTCTTTTGCATATTCGGTCGAACCCCCCTCCAAGGGTGTTTTGGTTTTGCTTTTTTCCATAAAACAAGGGCTTGTGTTAGATTCAGAAAACTCTTTGATTCGTGATTAATTCGTGTGTACAAAACTGTAGTGGTAAGACATTATTCTTACACCAATTTGGTTTGAGTTGTAAAACGGTAAGGGACAACTCTTTAAACCACTTCATCATCTTTGTTCAAGAGATCTAACCAATTGCAAGAGGTATGTTACGCGTTCAGATTTTCAATTAATTAATTGCTATTATATTCTGAGTCTTCCGCTGTGTACTCTGTGATGTCTACATATTATTATTTGTATATCATATTTCATAACCTCAACACTGGCATCACGAGCCGTTATAATGAGTAATTAATTACTGAAACGCATAAAACAAATAAATTTTATTGTGTTACTAATTGTATGCTTAGATCTAGGGTTTGCAAAACCTAAACCCTAATTTTTTTTGGGAGGGGGTGTTTTTTGTGTGTGCCCTAATTAGGGTTTTGTAAATTTTGTTTTTAATTGGATTAGAAAACCCTAGATTGCATGTAATTTTATGTGTATTAAATTGCGTAACTCTTGTTTAATTGCATTAATTGTTAAGTGTAATTTATGTCCATGATAAATACACGCATGTTTTGTCATGGATATGCTTTTATCGTATGCTTTAATTGGTTAAGTGATATACACTATTTTTTTATAGATCTAAAATTGGGGAAGACCTCAATCCTAATTATTAATAAATCAATTATGTGCTATGTGGTATGTATATAATTTTGACTTTCGCAATTGATGAATCGATGCATATGGCTCACCTTGTACATAGATGAAAACGGGTGAAAGTCTTAACTAGACATATACATATTGACAGATCTAGAATTGATTATTAATAGGATTTATCAAAAGGTTTGCATGTGGCTATTTGATATGCATGATTAATTGTTAAGTTATGTATTCAATGTTTATATGTTTGTTTTTTTAAATACTTGCTTGTTTGTTTTGTGTGACAAGGGTATTTTTACAAGAAAAATAAATTGATCTAAACAATCGTGAAACATGTGTTTTTTTAAGCATAGTAGTCGTAAACGTTTAATTGATTGATGTTTATGCACAAAATAGTTAGAACGGCTCACCCATTATTGACAAACTATAAGATGGGTATAAGGTTGGTACGCATTAAATTGTGACCTTAAAGAAGAGGGTATGTAATATGATTGGCGCTGACCTAATATAATTCTCCGCTCGTTTGTGCATCTTAATGGAGCTACCAAGTATTCCTATGAATGTGCATAAAATCTTAAGGGTGAATTGACCTTAAATTCTACGCGCCACTTTTGTGGTAATTATCCGAATAACTTGGGTCTTATGACTCATGCAGCAGTAGGATATAGTGATAATTAAAGGTAATTCTTTAATTGGTTAACCAATACCTCGATTAAAGTTTGATGATGAAAAGCTTAAACATTAAAACAAGGATATAAATGTTTTATTAAAAACTTATGCTACAAAGGTGAATGCATGACATCTTTGTACATATTTGATTTGACACTAAAAATCAAAATTATTACCCTTAATTTAAGTTGTATGCCATCCAGTGAAACGGAAACACCTGAGATTACCTTTTATTTGCGTGAGAACATGATTTAGACCGTAATCAAAGGGTAAAATATCCACGTGACGTAAGAACGGGCATGGATGATTTTGCAGTTTCTTAAGTTGGAAAACTTAATTGAGTTAGGCGGTGAGAACTGGCAACTCAAGGCATAAGATGGGGATAAAACATGTTTACATGACAATTAAAATTGGCTAAATGTAAATCCTATAAATCTAGGAATTACAATTTAAATTGGCAATTGGGTAAGGGCTCGTACTAATTTGTATAAATTCATTATTAGCAGATAAACTGATGTGATGAGATTATGACAATTTGGATCCTAGTTTTCAATAAAAATTAATTGGTTATATGAATATGAACCTTGGGTATTTAATTTTATTGAAAAGAAAAATTATCAAAATACTAATTATGGTTTTTTGAACGTTTTCTGTAGATGGCTCATCAACCTGAAAACACTATGAGCTTAATGAGTGCTGCTTTCAAAGATATGATTGGAAGAAACAAACTGACTGGCCCAAATTTCAATGATTGGCATCGTGCACTTAGAATCATCCTTCGTGTTGCCAAAAGACTTGAGATTTTGTCTACACCTCTGCCTGAAGCTCCTGCTGATATGGCTACTGCTCTTGAAAAAGAGGAGTATCATGTCGAGTATGAGAAGCACAATGATGTGGCGTGTCTTATGCTTTCGAAGATGTTTGCTCAATTGCAAAAAAAAAATAAGCACTATCCGCCTATGAGCATGCTAGATGAACTCACACGTATGTTTGAGAAGCCACCAGCAGCTGAATTATATGAACTTATTCAAAAGGTTCATAGCTGCAAGCAAGAGGTTGGCAAATCTGTATCCGACCATGTCCTTAAGATGAAACATCACTTGGACCAATTAGAGAAGCTCATCTGTGATTACTCCCAAGATGTGCTTGTTGGCCTCATCAATCACTCCTTTAATCAGGAGAGGTTTGGTGATTTTGTGCGCCAGTACAATATGCATTGCACGTGGAAGACAGTGAATGAGTTACATACAATGCTTGTAGACTTCGAGAACAGGTTACCTAAGAAGGCACCTACACATGCGGTACTAGAAATAAAAGGTGGTAGGGTAAATAAGCCAAAGCCGCTAGTAGATAAGAAAGGGAAAGGAAAAGGAAAAGAAAAAGGGAAACAAGTTGTGATCCCACCAGCTCCTAAGAAGACCTACAAAGAGAAAGGAGAATCCTTAGAAGGATTCGGCTTGCCACCACTGTAACTCACCAGGTCATTGGAAGCGGAACTGTCCATTATTGTTGAGTGAGTTGCTTCAGAATAAAAATAAGATGGTGCCTAGTTCATCAGGTATTTTTATGTTTGAATTATTTTCTTTTCCTCATAAGCAAAATTCCTAGATTTATGATACAGGATGTGGTACTCACATATGTAATTCATCGCAGGGACTTAGAGGAGCGAAGAAGCTGACCTGTGGAGAAAGATACTTGTACGTTGGCAATGGCAAGCTTGCAGTAGTTGAAGCCATAGGGACTTTTGAACTAAATAATTGTCATTATGCACCCTCCATTTTTAGGAGCGTTATTTCAGTTTCTTTGTTAAAAGATATTGGTTTTATGCATACTTTTACCAATTATGGAATTTCAGTTTCTTTTAATAATGTTTTTTTATTTTAATGCAATTCCTATAAATGATGTGTTTGAAATTGATATGGATGATTGTGTGTCCAAAGGAAATAATTCGTTGTATAGCATTAGCAACAAGAAGAGCAAGTCTAACTTGGACTCTTCTTATCTTTGGCATTGTCGCCTTGCTCATAGAGGCAAAAAACGCATGGAAAAGCTGCAACATGAAGGGCTTTTACAAAGTGTCGATGATGAATCCTTTGACAAATGCGAGTCTTGCATATCTGGGAAGATGACAAGGAAACATTTTTCACAGCAAGTATAAAGGGCTTCTGATCTACTTGGATTGATACACACTGATGTGTGTGGTCCACTTAGACATGTGTCTAAACGTGGTGCTACCTACTTCTTAACCTTTACTGATGATTTCAGTCGTTATGGTTATGTTTATTTACTTAAACATAAACATGAAGTCTTTGAAACATTTAAGGTTTTCAAAAGTTAAGTAGAATTACAACTCGGTAAGAAGATTAAAGCTCTTTGATCCGATAGAGGTGGTGAATATATAAGCCAAGAGTTCAAAGATTACTTAGCTGATTGTGGAATTGTCCAACAGCTCATATCTTCTTATACTCCACAGCAAAATGGTGTATCTGAAAGGAAAAATTGTACTTTGCTAGACATGGTACGATCAATGTTTAATCTTACGAATCTTCCTTTAACTGTTTGGGATTATGCCCTTGAAACTGCTATTCGCATTTTGAATATGGTTCTAACAAAGAAGGTTGTTAAGACTCCATATGAAATATGGACAGGAAAAGCTCCCAGCTTTTCTTACTTAAAGGTCTGGGGTTGTGAGGCGTTTGTTAAACGTGAGTCACCAGATAAGCTCCAACCAAGATCTGTTAAGTGTATATTTGTAGGATACCCTAAGGAAACTATGGGTTACTACTTCTATTACCCACATGAGAACAAAGCCATAGTGGCTAGGTATGGAGACTTCCTTGAAAGGAATCTCATATCTCAAGAACTCAGTGGGAGAGTATATGATATGGAAGATGATCATGAAGATACAACACCTTCTGATAATACTAGCCAACTTCAAGAAGAGCCTGAAAGCTTGGGTGCTCCTCCTGAAGTGTTCCCATTTGTAGGTCTGAAATTTCACTTTCTTACTTGAACTCATAGCTCTTTCTCTTTTTCTCTTTTGAGTGCTGTTTTCATGAGTGCGAAGAAAGCGGACTCCTTTTCAAGGACTATACGTACACCTGACTGTCTATGTCTTAACGTAGAGGTGGAGGAAAATATGGTTGGGGATCTTAATGAACCTACCAACTATAAGGCTGCCATGGCTGATCCTGAAAAGGATAAATGACATATTTCTATGAATGGGGAAATGCAATCCATGAAAGATAATGATGTCTGGATTAAATTTGACCTTCCTCACAATGCTAAAGTCGTTGGAAGTAAGTGGATATTCAAGAAGAAAACTGACATGGATGGCAATGTACACACCTATAAGGCTCTTCTAGTAGCTAAAGGTTTTACTCAAACCTATGGCATTGATTACGAGGAGACATTCTCTCATGTATCAGACATAAGAGCTATTAGGATTCTCATAGCTATAGTTGCACACTATGACTATGAGATTTGGCAGATGGATGTCAAAACCGCCTTTCTGAATAGTCGTCTAGATGAAGATATCTATATGGCACAACCTGAGGGGTTTGTGAATCCACAATTTCCTAACCGTGTATGCAAGCTTAAAAGGTCCATTTATGGACTAAATCAAGCATCAAGGCAATGGAATAAAATATTTGATGGAGAAATCAAAAGTTTTGGATTTATTCAGAATCTTGATGAGCCATGTGTATATTACAAAGCTAGTGGGAGTCATGTTGCTTTCCTTATTATGTATGTCGATGACATATTAATCATGGGAAATCATATACCAAGTTTAAATGAGGTGAAAGCCTGTCTTGGTAAATGTTTTTCGATGAAAGACTTAGGGGAAGCAACATATATACTCGGAATCGAGACCTACAGGGATAGATCAAGGCGGCTAATTGGTTTAAGTTAAAGTGCTTACATTGACAAAATATTGAAGAGATTCAATATGCAAAATTCCAGGAAGGGATTTTTGCCGATGCAAGTAAACCATGGTTTGAGTAGCGAAGGTTGTGCTTCAACACCTGCAGAGGTGGCAAACATGAAGAAAGTTCCTTATGCTTCGGCTGTAGGATCTATCATGTATGCGGTGCGATGCACAAGGCCTGATGTGGCGTTTGCTCAAAACATGACCAGTCGATATCAACAGAATCAAGGTGAAATTCATTGGACTGCTGTTAAACATATTCTCAAGTACCTTAGGACTACAAGAGATATGTTCATAGTGTATGGGGGAAATCCAGAAGCAGAACTGTTTGTTATAGGTTACTGCGATGCATCCTGGAAGTGTGACAAAGATGATACGAAGTCTTAGACGGGTTACATATTTGTCATCAATGGAGGTGTTGTCGATTGGAAGAGCAAGAAACAGACCACTCTTGCGATGTCTGCTATAGAAAGTGAGTACATAGCGGCGTCAGAAGCTGCCATAAAAGCTGTTTGGATAAGGAAGTTTGTTTCGGGGCTTGGTGTTATGCCGTCGATTGTAAATCCTATTAAAGTATATTTTGACAACTCTGTTGCAATTACTTTTGCCCATGAACCTGGAGTAATGAAGGGAACCAGACACTATCCTAGACAATATCACTATGTTCGAGAACAAGTCGAGATAGGTGAAATTGAGTTGCTCAAAGTTCACACAGATGATAACCTAGCAGATCCTTTGACGAAGGCCTTACCAGGTGAAAAACTTAATCATTTGTCTGATAAGTTTGGACTTCGCTTAGCTAGTAGTTTCATGCCCATCTGTGATTAAGTATTTTAGATAAAGGATATTGTAAACATTATTATTCCAATGAAATAAAGTATTCTTTTATGTTTATTATTGATTTATTATGATGTTATCTTATATTTGAATGTTTAAATCCTTGAATAACTTAAGTTATTCTAAATAGTCCGTTGTCGATCAATAACATGGGAATGATATTGAATTATGACAAATATGAGTATTAGTTAGAATATACTTGAAAGTATATTGATGCGTAGCATGACTATTTCAAGATGATATTCAATGGATTGAGTATAGGACTTATCTCAACCATACGATGGTACTTTATGGATCTTAGTCATTAAGTACATCATGAATATTTATCCTCTGACTTGAGATACCAGAGAAATGTCATGGATGTAGTGTATTTATGTGAAGCAATTTAACGCTATACGTAAATGGTAGTTATAAGGGTTGTTTTCAGAAGTGTTGCGAAATTTGAATTATGCTCGTAGTCAAAACGGGATTTATTTCCTTCAAATTTATTTTGAAGTATAATACTGTTGGGCCCCTCGTAGGATTGTCAAGATGTTTGCAAGACCATGCCCAAGGTCTTCTGAAATATGTTCAGAATAATTGGTAATCTTGATCAATCATATAAAGCGAGAAACAGAATAGTTAATTAAGAAATGAGTGAGATCCATATTCTTATTAAAATAGTATTAAAAACAAAAGGATGAATATGATGATGAATCATCAAAGTGGTTTTTCCCCAGAAAATCATACACGAGTTCTACCAGGGGCATTGGCGTGTTGCTAGACGCTAACCAATGTCATTACACGTTTTGTAAACATATCTAAGTGGGAGTTGTTGGAATACGTATATATTTATAAAACCGTGCATGTCCGGATTCGAACTCGTGACCACGGGATTGCACACATTAGCGAATGAGAATTAAAGTTATAATTAATCTTAAACGATTACGATTAATTATTACACAAAACCCGTCTAACGATCGTTAAGTATTTAACGGAAATGACTAACGACCGTTAAATATAAAAAAATGAGAGAATATATGGTGAATAACTTAAAAATGGAAAAAATTCGGGTTCCCCTTTTCCTTCTATACATTGCCAGCCAAGGGAGGGCTTTTCCAAGCCAAACCCTAACTTTCTCCCTAAGTTATTCTACCACTATATATACAAGACCTAGGGTAAAGGTTTAAGGTTAACTTTTGTGCATTAAATTAACCCTAGATCTTTCCTCTCTCCCTCTTTTGCATATTCGGCCGAACCCCCCTCCAAGGGTGTTTTGGTTTTGTTTTTTCCATAAAACAAAGGCTTGTGTTAGATCTAACAATCTCTTTGATTCGTGGTTAATTCGTGTGTACAAAACTGTAGTGGTAAGACATTATTCTTACACCAATTTGGTTTGAGTTGTAAAACGGTATGGGACAACTCTTTAAACCACTTCATCATTTTTGTTCAAGAGATCTAACCAATTGCAAGAGGTATGTTACGCGTTTATATTTTCAATTAATTAGTTGCTATTATATTCTGAGTCTTTCGCTGTGTACAATGTGATGTCTACATGTTATTATTTGTATATCATGTTTCATAACCTCAACAACACCATCTACACTAATACAAGTGATTTAATTTGTGATCACACATGATTTATTTTGTAGTATCAAATGAACCCTAAATGAAACTCCATCTTTTGAGGTAAGTAGGTAACTTCCAATCCTAATTCACCTTTCTACTTACTAGGTAAATCGTCTAAGCAAAAACAATTTATATTGCTTTTGTCAACTATTTTTAGAAGACAAATGGGGTGGTTTCACACCCCTAGCTAGTAGCCAACTAGACATATATGCGAAGTGTCAAGATGTTGTTGTGATTCTAGTATAAATATGTTCACGTTTCTTGTGTTTCCCATAAAAACCAGACAATATATTCTCTAGTGTTTTTTAATTATGGTCTTAAAAATGGTACTCATGAACTCAAATGATCCCACATTCATGTTTTCAACAATAAGATCACCTTCACTACAACACACTTTGATCCACCAAAGCTCGAAAACACCATCAATTCTAACAAATATTCGTACACATGGTTTGCTTTCATGTATGGCCATGCAAGTGAATGTAGAAGCGAAGCAGGTCGATAACGGAGGTTTCTTGTATGGTAGTGGTGGAAGTGGTGGAGGCAGGAGAATATGTAGGGGAGATAGTGAATGGGATTATCACGAGAATGACGAAGAAGTAGATTCGTATTATAAGAGTATGATTGAGTTGAACCCGGATAACGCATTGATTCTTGGAAATTATGCTAAGTACCTCAAAGAGGTAATAACCCTAATTGATTCTAACAAGGTTTAAACTTGTTGGGGTGCACATTTTTACGAGTAAAAGGTGCCGCATATGTTCATATATAAACCTCTATTACCAAAATTTGATCAAGTATTGTAAACAGGTACGAGGCGATTTTACAAAAGCTGAGGAGTATTGTAGCAGATCAATACTTGCTAATGGAACCGATGGAAATGTATTGTCAATGTATGCCGATTTGATATGGAAGACACAAAATGACGCAACGAGTGCACAAAGTTACTTTGAACAAGCTGTTGAAGCTTCTCCTAATGACTGGTAACAACACATTCATTATTTTAGTTAGCATTACTAAACTTTGAGTATTTTTCTAATAAACTTGTGTTTATGATAATACAGTCATGTTTTGGCTTCTTATGCTGGATTTCTTTGGGATGCCGAGTGATGGATAAGATGAAGAAAGTGTTCGACGACTTCGAATTTATATACTTTGTTGTATTTTTCGTTGTTTGGTAAATGCTGATTAGGTTAGAGAAGTGATAACTAAGGAACAAATACATCAAAATGACATTTTTGTAATAAAAAAAAAATGAGAGAAAATATTATAAATCAGGTTAGAGAAGTGATAACTAATCTTTTTGCATCTATGATACAAATTATATTTGAATTTTTTTTTTTGAACGGCTAATGATTATAATAAAAGAACTAGCAAGGAGCTAGAAACATGAATATTTCTGTTCCTACTAGAAAACGAAAGAAAAGAATAACTAGTAATGTGGTCAAAAAGATCTTTCCGATGCGAGTCCTTATTGTCGAAGACGAGTTGATTGCGATACTTCCAAATAACCCAAAGAGAGACCCCAATAATAGATTCTAAAACTAATTTCTTTGAAGCTCAAGTATTCATAGAGTCAAGCCACGAAAACACCTCCGTTAAGGAGCTCACCGCATTTGGATAAAGATCAACCCATTTGAAAGTTAAATCCCAAATGGTTGAAGTAAGATCACACGTCCAAAATAAATGGTGAGAAGTTTTAGGGTGATTTGAACAAATAGGGCAAGCCAAAGATCTTAGCTCAACACCTTTTCTACTAAGATTCCATCGAGAAGGGATACGGTCTCTAAGAATTCTCCAAACCAAAATGTTCACTTTCCTAGGATTAGATTTACACCAACGGGTAGCAAGGGCTTCAGACGGGAGGATAAGGTGATCGATGTGAAGCCGAGTATGCTTAACAGTGAAGAGATTTTGATTGAGAACATTCCATTGCCACTCATCTATAGCCTCCCCTAACTGAACATTGGAAACCAAATTTTTTAACTCTTCCAAATGACTTCCAATTGAACCACCTGATATTGGACGGGACCAGCTCCAAATCCATTCACCATTCCATTTATCACTAACAAGGCAATCTTGGTTAATTTCTAGATGGAAGAGGCGGGGGTATTTGATAGCGAGAGGAGTATCACAAATCCATGAATCATGCCAAAACTTAGTATATGTACCGGCATTCACTTTACGTTTAAGAGTGGAGAACGGAAATATACCTTTTTCATTATATTTGAAAATAATGAAACTTGTAGGTGTGACTTGAGAATATCACTATCAAATGTTACTAAGTCGGATAAATTGCATCGAAATGCAATTGGATTAATAATGATCATAAAATGTCCAAAATCACCTAACATAGTAGTAACATTATCAACCTCAAATGATTATATATGTTACAGAATAAATAATAACTCGCTAAATGCAGGGCGGACCCACTTAAGAGCCGGATGTAAAATGGGCCATATTTAATTTTAGATTACGAAGTGTAAATTAGTTTTAAAATATGTCGTTTCTTTGTACGTGCAACCTTCAATTTTACATAATAAATTCTTTACGGTGCAACTTTAGTATTCATAATTTAAAAAAAAAAAAAGTTTGTGCAACATTTTTTTAAAAATTCTTGGTCCGTCTCTGGCTAAACGTACACACCTCAAATCACTCTCCTAGACTACTAAACCAAAAGACTATTTTTTTCTTTTTCTTTATTTATTTATTTATTTATTTTTTTCGTTTTATAAATATGAGATCATCTATGCATATCAGTAACTTCTTTGCTCTGTTTCGGTTCTTAAAAACAAGGTAACCTTACCAAGTACCAATGGTTCGTTAGACGCTTAGAGCATGGTTGTTAAGATCCCGATCTTAATCTTAAGATCTTACGATTTTAGGATATTATAAAGCAAAAACGATACTGATCCTACGTATAATCTTTGCAACGTAGGATCTTAACAAAATTCCGATCTTGACCATGAGTTATTAAAATCCTGATCCGATCCTATCTATTTTGCTCAAACCACAAGCTAAAAATCTATAAACTTATGAATTAAGTTTAAAAAAAAAAAAAAAAAAAAAAAAAAAAAAAAAAAAAAAAAAAGGTTGTTAACCTTCTTAAACATTTTATAATCATAATTGAGGCTATCATTTTATTTTACTATATTATAAAGCATGAATGCCTTCTAAAAATAAAAATACTTAAAATTCAACGTTACTTAAAATAACAATACTAAATAAAACACATTTTTTAACATTGATTTATCTACTACATAATTTAAAAGTCTTAAAGCTTAATGTACAAAATACAATGCACTATTAATACGGTCAAGATATTTAATGTAGTCAATTAATTAACTGGTCAATAAATACAATCAATGCAGTTATTAAAACACCCCTAACATAAGAAATACAAATTATCAAACATATTGTACAACCAACTTAAACACAATTCCTGCATTAATGTCACTATCACTAATACAAATAATAAATCTCGCTATACTAATTAAAACACATTTTCTAACATTAATTTTTTTCTCTACTACATAACTTACAAATCTTACAGCTTAATGAACAAAATACAAAGCATTATTAATATGGTCAACATCTTTAATGTAATAAGTTAATTAAATGGTCAATAAATACAATTAATGCAGTTATTAAAACACCCTTTACATAAGAAATACAAATTATCAAGCATATTGTACAACCAACTTAAACACAATTCTTACATTAAATGTCACTAATACAAATAATAAATTACATTATACAAATATTAAAGGCCGAACGGGCAACGGTTCAAACGAGCTAGAGCCCGAACGAGCACTGGCCAAACGGGTATTAGCGACTTTTGACTTTCGATGCCATTAACATTTATTTTAAGGTACCCGTCGATGCAAAGCGCGGGTACCCTAGTAGTTTTTATAAAACATGCATATAATTTGTGTTTGATATATAACAATTTATAAATTTGAATAATGTTACAACAGCTATTAAAAAAATAACAATATATTAGGATCTTAAGATACCGATCTGATCTTACAATCGCGATATTACAAGAACACAAACAATCTTATGTTAGATTCTGATCTTAAAAACCTTGACTTGAAAGGCCATTTTATTGAAACGACTCACGTCGTTGAAGTCAATTATTAGGCCCCATTGGATTTGTCGAATCCAAAGCCCACCCATTATTTCCAGTCAAGTAGATAAACGTGTTATCCAAACCATAAACTTTACAATAGTACATGATAAGACCCGGCCCAGATAATGATTTACACTTTTTCTACGCTAAGTCGCTAACGCTTTGTAAAAAAATAACCCATGCATAAGAGCACTCCCATCCATAACACCATAACACCAATAACACCGTCCACGTCAGCGCCACATCAGCTTTAACATTTAACATTAACATCCCCAAAAAACACTCCCATCCATAACATCCCAATAACACCATAACACCACTAATATTTTATATTTTCAATTTCAACCCCTAAACTAAAACAAACATTTCATTTATTAAACTAAAACAAACATTTCATTAAAACTTAAACCATATTACAATACGAGATAATAAAAAAAAAAAAAAAATACAATGAAATGAAAAAAAAAAAACACACTGCAATTAAAACGTTACAACAAATTAAAGGAAATACGATCTACTGACGAGGTTTCAAGTTATATTTTGCGATGATTCGATCTTTTTCGTCATTGATCCACTGCACGACCATTGGATCTTGCCCGTCAGTAGTCGTCATCAAAAACTTGATCTCTTCCAACCGGGTTATTGTGAGCTCTTTTTCCTGCGTGGCCCGATACGCCGCTTCGGAGACTTCTCGTTTCAAACGAAACTCATTTGCCATAGTTTCGGTGAAATAAGCTGACGAGCTCGTTCCTCCAGTGCTTGTTCCCCCAGTACTTGTTGTAGTCTCGGATCGTGCTTTTTTGGTAGCACGTTTCTTTCCCATGGGGCATGGTTGTTCATCATTACCAAACAAAGCCTCGTTTGTTTGGCTTGGGACTTCGCCAGTTAAATCAACCGGTTCCGGCGTCTCCCATTTTTTATAATGACGCAAAACATCCCAAGCGTCATCCAGACCAAACAGTGCTCCTCTGTTTTCCTCACGATACCATTGCTTTGCCCGTTTCATCACATCCACCTCACTTTCACCGCTTCGTTGCTCTCGTTGCGCACGTACGTAACAAGAGTTGAACTTTGTGCATATCCTGTTCAACGATGTCCATTTGCTTGACATCATGTCCTTGGTGCGCCGTTGAAAGTTGAGTCTATTGAACTCATTTCTGACCCGATACCAAAACGTATCTCTAGGTTGGCACTTTCCAACTTTTGGATCCTCCGAAACAGCTATGTAACACCTTGCAAGTAATGCTTCCTCTGCTGAATTCCAACGATTGGTAACGACAACCTCGTCATCAGAATCAATTGGTTCGGGCTCGGGGTCTTTGGATTTTTTGGATTTTCGCTTATACGACCTTTTCCTTTTTTTGGTGGAGATGTGGGTGTCTCAGCAACATCTTGTGTTTCAGTTTGTGATTGTTGTGACTGTTGTGTGAATTGAAGGTTTTGAAAGTTGGAGTTTAAGGTGTTTTGTTGGTTTTGTTGTTGCCAAAACAGTAATGTTTGTTGTTGTTTCCACATTTCTTGGCTTGATAAGCCTAGTGGGTTGGGGTTTGAAGATGAACCAACGTTCGGGTTAGATGAACCAGCGTTCGGATTCCACCCGTCATTGAGAAGATTGAAGAAAGTATCGTCGTTGCCTCCCGACATTGTTTTTTTTTTGCAGTTAATTGAAGTTGATATATTGAGAGTATTGAGAGGATTTAGAAGTGGAAGTGTGAATAAAAATGGTGTTTTGATTGTGTATTTATAGTGGTAAAAAAAGGTTTTTTTTTTTTTTTTTTTTTTTTTTTTTTTTTTTTTTTTTTTTTGTCAATTCTAGCCGTTAGGGACTAAAAATGAAATTTTTTTTAAAAGTTAACGGCTAGTAGCCGTTAGAGGGACTAGTTTTGAAAACATTTTGAAATATATATATATATATATATTTTTTTCTGCCCCTTAACGCGCGTTAAGGGGGTAACGGTGGGGGAGTAACGCCGTGACGCAAACACACTTCCAAGGGTATTAACGGGCTAACGCCGTTATTTTGGGCTATAACGCCGTTATGGCGTTAACGATGGAACTGCTCTAACCCTCTGTTAAAACCCGTGAATATTTGAGTTGTGATGAGTATGCGTTTATGGCAAAAGTTCAATATAGATCCAAAATTTTACATAGATCCAATTAACCAATAATAGCCATTCATTTTTTTATTATGATAAACTTTCACCCTTTTTAAAAAAATTAAATATCTCGCAAACCGTTAATCGTTACGCGATAAAAATTATACCATAGCGACGAGAATTAAATTATCTTTCTATAGATATGCACTACTATATATTTTTAACAACTTTTTTTTTCAAAATTTCGGTCAACAAAAATCATATATGATTCGATTTTTACGAATCATATATGATTCGATTTTTACGAATCACATATGATTTTTGAGAATCATATATGATTGTAAAAATCATATATGATTCGAAAAAATCGAATCATACATGATTTTTTAAAATCATATATGATTTTTTCGGACGGAATTTTTGAAAAAAAATGTTTGTCGAAAATATATAAAAGTGCATATCTATAGAAAGATAATTTAATTCTCGTCACGATGGTGTATTTTTTATATTTTGAAGATTTACCGTTTGTAAGATATGTTGTTTTAAAAAAAAAGGTGGAAAATGATTTTGTATTAATTTAGATAAAAAATGGAGGGTTATGATTGGTTCATTTGTTCTATGACAAATATGAGTTCTATATTGATCTCAACTCATGCGTTTATATGTCTAAATGTTCTTAATGGTAACACCCTTTATAAAATGTTTTATCTTGAAAATATACCACGGGTTGAACTCCGGCAAGAGTTTTTTTTTTTTTTTTTTTTTTTTTTTTAGCCCGCCCGTTTCACTGGGTTTTACTTAGAAAAGTTTTTTAATAAGGTGATCTCTTTTGGTTATCTTTTGCTCCTTTGAAGACATTGTTGGATTGGCGTGGATGATATGCCAAACGTTATTTTGTTTTGTCTCTAGTTATCGGTTATTACTTATATAGTTTGTAGCTAGAGTTGTATGTGTTTATGACATGTAATAAACACAGTTTTTAGGTGTTTATCAAGATTTTGTTTGAGGTTAATGTGCTATTTTTGTCACATTTCATTTGTATTTAACCATTTTTTTGTGATTAATATATTTTACCGGGTAATCCTTTACCTAAAAAAACAAATGTCTTGATTTTTCAACTAGGATTTACTTTTGTACTTACTTAAAATTTGTGATCTTAATTTGCCTTGTTCAAGTATTACGATGAGCATTTTATATATTTGAATATAACTTAAAATTTGCGTCAAAGTATGTACATTTCTACATAAAGTGTCTCAAAACATCTTCCCGAAGCATGTATATGTTTTTATCGTTTGCTAAAAACGAATCTAATCGCTTTTGGTACGTGTCAATGAACTATGGCCGAAAATGGTGATATAAACATTACAATGTGAGGCTCATAACGTACTTCAAATCTACACCCTGGTTTCATTCAGACATATGATTGCTACTAATATTTCAAGTGGTCCATTGTATTTATATAGTTTTTACAAAATTGGTGATAAATTTATGAGTTAAAAATGTTTCAAATACAATAGTTGAAGATTTTAATCTACACGTCTTCTTAGAGCATCAGGTACCCTAGTGCCGTAGGGAAAAGTACTGTCATATCAATACTTTTTCTTATAACATCAGAATTCACCACAATATTAAAAACTCCATCCCTCCTATAACATCATTTTCTAGTGTCGTCGTGCCCTTTTGAACCCCACATATATAAATATATATATATATAAATATATATATATATATATATATATATATATATATATATATATATATATATATATATATATATATATATATATATATATATATATATATATATAGGGGGCCTTTATTTTGAGAACCCTGTTAAGTGCGAGAACTGCGAGAACTCTTCTAGACCAATGAGATTTTTTTAAATATTAATGATTATTATTTAATCTAAAGGGTATTATAGTAAAAGACAATTTTTATATTTTTTAGATTTTTTTTTTATTAAATCATGTTTTTCAATATCTCATAATTTTCGGATCTTTTTTTTTTTTTTTTTTTTTCCCTAACATGCATGTTTCTAGAAAGTAATGGTGCATATATGTTTTTTTTAATAATGTAAGTTTACATGTGTTTTTATTGTACAATAGTTGAAAATTCAAATGAGTTTTACTTAAAAATGTAATTGCACATATGTTTCTATGGTGTATTCTATAAACTTATTGAATAAAAACTAAAAGCATAAAGTATAATCGTAACCTTAAGATTTATTACAAACCAAGAACATAATACAATACACAAATTTTTATATCAAATGAAATACAAATCAAATGTATCATTTGAATATACATATGCACGCCTTCTAAGAACATATGTGCGCAAAACATATGTATTTGAAGTTTCTCATCAGATTCTTTCGAACATGTATGCACGTCTTCCAAGAACATACATGCACGCCTTCCAAGAACATATATGTACCTCCAGTTTCTCATCAAATTCGTTAAAACATATGTGCACGCCTTCAAAGAACATATTGTCACACCTAGAAAAAATGATAGTCAAGATTAAATACTTCTAAAATAAAACTCAAGATAACATAACATACATACATAATTTTTTTTTGATTTTATATGAACCATAAAACACATATGCACACTCTTTCGAAGAATATACTAACAATAAAAACACATATGTAACCTTTCATTGATTTTATATTAACCTTGGAACACATATGTACCATTTCATTGATTTTGTATTAACCTTGGAACACATGTACCGTTTCATTGATTTTATATTAACCTTGTAACACATATGCACCATTTCACTAATTTTAAATTAATCTTGAAACACATAGGCACAAACTTTTATTGATTTATATGAGCTATAAAACACGTATGCACCATTTTAATTAATTTTTTACCAGCAATAAACATGTATGTACCATTTCTTAAAACCTCTTAATCAATCTCTACAAAAAGCTAATTTGTTTATTGGAAGATTACATCTTTAAAATGACATGCCAAATTTAGAAAAAAAAATGTATTTTGGGTTTATGACCGACGCTGAAAAGGAGTTGGTGACTTACTGTGGTGTATCCCTCTAGCTACAAGGTTTATATATTCTATGAAATTTCTTCGTCAATAGCAAGCAAACAAACTACGCCTAAAGCTGTAATAATATATTACGAACAGAAAAGTACTAACGTATGATAAGAACAAAGAAAAACATAATGAATTATATAGAGTATTAAAAAGTGATAAAAACACCACACCCATGTTGACTGTGATAACTTGCAAAAAGACAAGCTAACAATTGAAAGCTTGCTTCGAAAATCATATAGTAATCATTGTAAAGCGAAATCTAAAAGAAAAAATTCGGGGAGCAAATTGAACAACAGGAACAAAATACAGCAAAGGTTAAAACCCAAAAATCACCACCAAAGGAGTTGACTTTTTTTTAAGAAAATCAAACTTTATCCCATTCATGAAACGGCAAAATCAATGCTAACCGACCCTTATAAAAAGTTGTAAAGACCAGCAATTCAAACACACGAATCAATGCTAAAGACCATCAATTAAATGGAATATCATAACCTAAATAATAAAATAATGAGCAAATTGATCAGATCTTTGAAATATATTTTAATGAATAAAATATTGAAAAAAAGGTGTTACCTTGTCATCCTCGTTTCTACCATTTAGATTATTAGGATACCTATAAATGTAATAAGATTATACCTTAATTTATGTTTCCACGACAACTGTAAAAAAATACAGTACCATTAAACAAACATACCGGTGACACAGGTGTACGAGCACCACTGGTGACCACCACCGTTTGTGTTTGAACGTGGCTTCACCACACATTTGAACGTGGTTTTGTGATGAATTTAGATCCTTGCCCTTAATATTAGAACGTGGTTGTGTTTGAATGTGGCTTCACCAAAGGGCGGCTAGGGTTCTTGAGGAAGAGAGATGAAAAGTGGAAGAGAGTAGATCTGAAAAAAATAAAACCTGGAGAAACTGTTTTTGTGATTTAATCCTTTTTTTAAGGATGAATTGAATTCCCATATTGCCCCTAATTAATTTTTTCCTAACAAATTAAGTTACATGTATTTTCAAAAATGCCATTATGCATTAACTTGATGTACATTATGTATTATTAGGAGTAAAAAAGGGGTTCTCACAGTTCTCGCACTTAACAGGGTTCTCATAATAAAGATACACTATATATATATATATATATATATATATATATATATATATATATATATATATATATATATATATATATATATATATATATATATATATATTTATTTATTTAAATAAAACAACACGTTTAACTAAAGTTTAAATTTCATTAATAAAAAAAGTACATTAAAAAAATTACAAAAAAATTTAAAAATAAAAGATACATTAAAAATAACGATACTCTAAAAAAAAATACAATTTAGTGATTAAGGTTTCATAAATGCTCTACGATATCGTGTCGAAGTTCGTCGTGCTCTCTCCTATCTCGAAGTTCTTTGTTTTTCCTTTGATGTGTCTGCCATTGTTCGATCCAAGTACGTGTAATATTCGATTGTGGAGAAATGTACAATTCGTTAAATTCACAAACTGTGAAATCTTGATCTTTCAATATCATGTTATGTAATATGATGCAACAAAACATGATTCTTCATAGCGTTTTGATTTGGAAAGCATGTGCGGGTTGTTGTATAATTCCCCAAGACCTTGTAGGACTCCGAAAGCTCATTCGATATCTTTTCTTGAACTTTTTTGAACTCTTTTAAACTTCATTATTTTTGCATCCTTTGCAATAGAATATATATTAACAAATGTAGACGATTGAGGATAAATTTCATCCGATAAGTAGTAACATTTTGCATGCATTTTTCCATTTACTACAAAAGGAGCTTCCGGAGCTATATCGGCAAGAAAGTCATCAAATAACAGTGAACCGTATAGAACATTGAAGTCGTTATTTGCCCCCGGAACACCAAAATATGCATGCCAAATACACAAATGCCCATTGGACAGTTTGTCCATTCCCAGTGCATACAATAATGCTCCCGAGCATTCCCGGGAGTACATGTTTTTCTTCATGCAATGCGTATATATGTTGGATATCATTTAAATCGGGTTTTCTTAAAAACCCATTAAAGTATAAAGTATATATGCATTTAATGAAGTTGTGTAAACAATCACGTGAACAACGTTCACTAATCTGTAAGTTCTTGTCAAATGCTTCGGGTGTTGTGCCGCATGTCAATTGACGTATGGTAGATGTGCATTTCGTGATATGACTAATACTTAAACATCCAAAGCATCACATCGTTGTTTAAAAAAACGCAAGTATTCGGGAAGAGAGTTAGCATTGTAGTTGGTAATATCTTTAACTATTTGTTTAAAAAGTTTTGAACTCATACGATACATTTGCCTAAAGACCCTCTCCAGATATTTAGGTGGACTATCTTCGTCCAAAATAATCTTCCGTTAGCCGTTCTTCCGCATCTTCTCAGTTACGTGGTATGTATCTCCTAGGTATAGGATCCAAAGTCGAGGCTTCTTGATCATTAAAATCTTGAGATTTGATAATATTGAAAATATTGACCGTAGTGTTCCACATCGTCGTGAGAATAAAGATCGTAAAGATCACATTCGTTGATGTCCATAGCGTTTTTTTGAAGTTAAAAAGAAAAGTATTGTTGGGATGTGTATGTTTAAGTGTGTGTAAACATAAAAAGGTTAATGAGGGTATTTATAGGATTTTTAATGGATAAAAGTTTGGAAAAAACTAGGTATCGTGACAAAAATAACGGCTAGCAAAGGGATGTTTATTATTTTTGGCCGTTTGGCAACGTCCATAAATCAAAAAAGAAAAAAAAAAAAAAGCAATGAGAAAAAAGCGACAAAAATACAGGAAAACGTGAGGGGACGGTACCTCCTAGCGTCGTCTGGTGGCGTTTTCCGAGACCATCTCAACTGGTCATGACGGCTCAACATTCGAAAATGCAAGCGACGATACCCTCTTGGCTTCGTCAAATAGCGTTTTAGGGAAATACTCAAAGGAAAACGCAAGATACCTTCCCCAAAAACGAATAGAGAAGAAATTTGTCTCATGTCCTCATGATTTTAAACAAACTAGCAGGGTATCCGCGCAATGCGGCGGCTGGTACCTTGTGACTAAATTTTATAGCGACAGGTACACTCGGCCTTATTGCTAATGTTTTAGATGTGGGTGTGAGAGATATGAAATGGTTTGTGTGTATTTATATAGTGGATGCAGTTATATGTTTTTAATAATCATTACTGATAATAATGAATTTTATCGCTTACACGTTTTTAATAATGGGATGCAAATGATTTGAAAGCTGTATTTAATTTAGCAGAAACGTCTGTATTTAATTTTGAATAATAGGATTATTGAATTTTATACTTTCCTTTTATATTAAGTGTGTAGTCTTATTTTTTTTAAACTTTTTTATAAAAAATTACTTAAATGCATTATAATGTAATTAAGATAGATCAATTCAATGTCATATTCATTAGCACGTGATATTCCACATGTCCATATTGAATTCAAATGTCATATTCATTAGCACGTGATATCCCACAGGTCCATAGGTCCATATTGAATTCAATGTCATATTCATTAGCACGTGATATCCCACAGGTCCATATTGATGTATCTCGATGAAAGACAGATAATACAAGTACGTTAACTTGATAATAACCAACTTGCGGCTTTCGCTTTGTTCAGTATTAACTTGTATAGCTTTAACATATTTGACCAATCTAACTATCGTATTTGTCCTTGTAACTCGATCGATTAGGTATTGTTGTTGTAACTATCGTATTTGTGCTTAAGATGAAAAAAATTACCATAAATTTTCTAAAAATCGTCTCTTCAATTTAGTAGTTTTAATAGGAGCTTGTTCGTTTAATATTTTAATTAAGCTATGATTAAATAAAAAATGACTTAATGTGCAGACCTTTCGTTTTATCACTTCATCTTTTAAGAGCTTTTGGCATCTAGCGTTTTCGTTGGTGTTTTTTGACAAAAAGCGAACGGACAGTGCGAGGTCCACACCGACACACCGTGGCTCGCGTTTTCCCGTCATGCACCGTCGTGACAAGCCGACATGTTCCCAAATGGCGCAACCAGGCGATGTCACATGCACACCGTGGCTCACGTTTTATAGATTATTAAAAAGTTTTTTTTTTTTTTTTTTTTTTTTTTTTTTTTTTTTTTTTTTTTTTTTTTCAGTTTTGAGGTCCAGGGGTGCATGACTGCACCATAGTCTGGTGTTATAGAAGGGATGATGTTTTTGGTGTTGTGGTAAATTCTGTTGTTACGAGAATAGGTGTTGACGTGACAGCACTTTTCTCATAACACCAACCCGACGGCACGAATGGTACCTTATGCTCTTATTCATTCTTTTCAATTAAATCATAAGCAAACACTTTTCAAATGACTTTTTAAAATAAATTTTATATTAAAACAATTAGGTTAAACTCAAACACCAGCTAACTCATATGTAATAGATGAACCACATATTAGTTGCCAAATCTTCAAAGGGCTTTTAAGATTTTTTTTTTCAAGATTATATCCTTGGAGATCAATCGAGTAACCAGAGGCGTAGAGGGAGAGTGAGGGCTAGCGGGTGCTCGACCCCCTCCAATAGGCCAGTAAGCTCATCGCTCGATTATAGGTAAACGACCCTCCAACGGTTTAGAGGGCAAAAAGAATTAAGAGAAGTTTGTCAAGTTTCATGTACAACTTTTTTGTTTATGTAATAATTATTTAATAATTGTCATGTGTTTTTCCTATTAAAATTTTAAGTTTGTAATCCGAATTTATTGACATGTGTAAGGGCATCCACTATGGTGGGTTTATGAAAAGGTTTAATAAAGATGAAACGGTTTACGTTTATTTTAACCATAATAGACACTCATTTCATGTTTATATGGCATGAAGAGGTCTTAATTCTTAAACTTCTTTATAAATTTAATACATTTAATGCATTTGTTAAAAAAGACATTTTATGAACTTGCAAAGGTTTATACTATAGTGAATATAGATTTATACAATCAAAAGGTTAAAAATTTATTGATGAATTAATGTATAAATTTTTCTAAAAAGTTTATCATAATTGATGCTCTAATTAGTATAACCTGCCATTTAATGTTTAAGTTATGTGACTTCATTTGTTTGGAGAATTGATTTGCACATATATTTTTAAATTGAGACACTTTATTTCATGTATTACATAGTTGTACTATACTCAAACTCATCTCCTTTAAACTATATATAAATGAAAAACCAAAAATTGAAAAATGAAAACTTAAAACTAATTTAAGAAACTAATGTTGTAAATATAATGAACAAGAACACAAGAATGAGAGAGGAAGAGAATTCTTATTATTGTGATCTACTCATAATGTTACAATAGGATGTATTTATAGGAAAACCCTAACTTGATTAACAAGTTAGGATGAATATACATAAGCCCATAAGCCCATAATATTTTACAATACTCCTCCTTGGATATTCATCGTTCATTATACTTCATAAACTGCCTCATCAAAAACCTTATCAAGAAAAACCCAATGGGATAAAAAAAAAAAACTTGATGAAGGAAAAGAGTGCAGTGCGTATAATGCTCCTCCTCCTCCTCAATAATGTATATATATCAAGCATCGCATGCTAATCTTCTAAACGAGTTGCTCATATATTTTTGTTGGCAACAACTTTACAATGAAGTCCATCAAATTGGTGATGTTACGAATAAGTCCTGCAAAAATGACAAAATATATGTGTAGCTTCCAACCCAATATCAAATCAATTGGTTGGAAAGTATACAATGCATGTACAAATATTAAAAGAGAAAAATACACTCTCGTGACGCATATTAGTCACAAAATTGGCATCCAAACCTCCATTATACTTATGTGTGGTACTTGAGGACTAATTATTTGTTTGCGTCCAAAATCATTTTGATCCATTTAAGGATTCATTCAACTTTATCAAATAAAGTTATTGAGAACTTTATTAATCGTATCTAGAAGTTGAAGTTGTAAGCCATATTTGAGACATTACATATCCTTCATAGAATACCAGAGCTCTAGTAAACCCAATTTTAAGGAAAATAGATACTTATCTCATATTAATAAGATATTTACATCCACATCGAGATAATTTGTCTCTCAATAATCAACTTATTGTTTTGTGAATTTATTTATTTCACAATTCAAGTATTAAAACACATAACTTTAGAGCTCTTATTTCGGTTTAGCACAAAAAAACCGATTTATATAGATTTTACACATTCATGTGTATGGACTTCATGTCCCAATACTTCTCGTATTTTCCCAAGATTGCGTCTTTTCACGTTGGCCAAACGTTTCATTGAGCGCACTTTCGAATAACAATTGATTTATGATCCTCATTATGCGTAATAGCAAGCACTATATTGTATGTAAACAAATTTATCGACGTCGTTTTGTGTTGATTCCATATAATTCAAAACAAGATAGAATTTACTGAGATCTCATTAGCTTTCTGAGGTTCTTTTGAACCTTAATGTCTAGTGTCTCTTTATGAGACTATCATGGGGTCTTTTATACCTCGAACAACCATCTTGTTTTCATGCTCCATATTTTTCATCGAGGATTTTATTTGGAATCGATGTATCGACCATGCTTGAGGCATGTCATAATAAAATAGTGTCCTTGAGGGACAACTTCTAATTAGAGCATGAGTAGCTGAAATTTTGTTTTTAGCCAATGTTTATTTATGGCTATTAGATTATCCATTGAATAATTAATTCATAAAATAATTTCTTTCGAGGATCAACAGAATATGATAATTCATTCTGAATTTGCAGCTACTTCTCTCCTCCTGAAGGAATTATCCATCTTCTATATCCCATATATGTGCATTTAGGTGGAGTAATTTGCACACAAAAAACAAAAATGGGATATGTTTGGTTTATAACCAAAACCAATTATTAAAGGGAGGATTTATAATAACATATTGGCATGATGCTAGTTTTGTTGTTGTGCATATTATAATATGGCCCCATACAACAACACAAGTTTTCTCTCTCAGTTTCATTTGATAATTTAGAAGTAATTCATCGTATTTTCATGATGAAATACTCACTCCGGAATGTTAGGCTCGCATTGAGCTCTTAATCATGCAAACTTGAGGTTGCGATTTAATGACCATTTAGACAATGCATCGATTTTAAACTCTAAATGGTTCATACAACGGATATGTATGCTTACATATATCCATTTGTTTTCTTTCCTATTAAAGTTGAGGAATTTAATCCCCATTCTAGTTGATAGAATAATAATCAACTTTCTTTGAGAGATTATAACATTAGATTGAAGAATCTTATTCTTCCATAGCTTTCGCATCATTAATGACTCAGGATGGTGTAACTGGTCATGCCAAAAATGTTATCATTATTATTGCTCATAAACTTAAGTTATGGCAGTGATTAGCTTTTACTAATCTTTATATAATGCATGTTAAGGAAGATATAAAAGAATATAATGTATCTTTAATACTTAACTTCGTTTCTCATGACAATTTTATATTTCTTTTGTGGAAGCAAAATGCGCTAGCATAGATTTTTAAATCTATGAATATAGTGTGTAATATCTTTGACACACTTGTATTTCATATACATCACATTGCATTTTTGCATAAATAGCATTTTTTGTTTGCTCCTTTCTTATTGTATTTTCGCCACTACTAGTGGTTTGTCATTGTCATACTTCCTCGACCATAGCATTTACCATGATAAATGATCTTTAACAATTTGTCGTTAAATTATCACATTCACATGAGAGAATAAGGATCTCATATTGATCATTTATCTCATTCACTTGAGGGAATGAAGATCTTTATGTTGCAACTTGAGGTTGCCAACCAGTTTCTTTTAACACGACAATATGGAGCAAATTTAGTAAACGGGTTTATCGTGTTTGTTCAAACATTCCCATTTCTTTTATATCAAAGCATCGTTCTCGATATATAAGTATATTCGAGGCATTAACAATTTCATCGCATTTTTCTTTTCATCATTCAGATGTACTACTTAATATTGCGAAAAATGTGCTCGCATTTGCAAGAATCTCTTGCTTATGATGATCAAATCTTTCTTTTAGATTTTGACATACATTTAACGGATCTTTCACCATTATATATTATCTTTTTAATTCAGATCTAACACTGAAATTGTGAGACCGAACTCACTTTTTTTTTTTAATGCAACTTGAGGTGCATACAATCATAGCGAGATTTTTGGGAATATTACTTGCTTTTTTGTGGTAATGTATCCTTGAGATCTTACCATAATTTAACGAATCTTTCATCGTTAAGTATTCCCTTTTGAGGTCTTCACAAAGAAGACAGGGTTCTCTTAAAAAAAAAATTACAGTGAAAATGGATCTTAACAACAAAAATCCACACAAATATTAGGAACAAAAAAAATTGATGTTTGAGAACTTCAAATCGGACATGTGAACAAAATCAACATTTCTAACATTTCATTTAACTTATTGAAAAATTAGTACTAACTAAATTTAATCAAGGAACCCATAACAGAAGGCATATCAACTTGGAGCATTCATGTATATCTCACAATTTATTAGCATAGATTCTAACATCTATGAAGATAGTGTGTAATACATTTGACACATTTTTTTTTATACATGACATTTTTATTTGCTTTGTTCTTATTTTACCACTTGTAGTGATTGGTCATTTTTCATAGTACTTCGACCATATCCATGACCATGATAAATAATCTATAAGCTTGGATCATTAGATTATCACATTCACTTAAGGGAATGAAAATCTTATGTTGATCAATTCATCATATTCACTTAAGGGAATAGAGATCTTTATGTCGATTATTTAATCGACCACGTCTATGATAAATATCATCATCATTGTCACATTCATTTTAAGGAATTGACGAATAGTTGAACTACTTTTATATTTTTAGTCGAAAGCTCATTAGCTTTTCTTTTATATAATATGAGAATTTGACAATATCTCATGATACTTTTCAAACCATGTTCTTGATATTTGCTTTTCTATAAGCATGTTCAAGACTTTCAAAATAGAGAATGTTTACATAAACATCTCATCATCTTTATCATTCAAGTCATAAAGTTTTTTCAAATGTAACATTGAAAATTGTGAGAATGAACTCGCTTATACTTTTATAGTATTACAACATGAAGTGCATTCAATTACAACGAGCTTTTAGAGAGTTACTCTCTATTAATGGTAATCTATCTTTTAGATTTTGCCATAATTCTAACGGATCTTTCACCGTTTAGTATTCCCTGTTGAGGTCCTTACGAAGAAGAAGACGAGGGGAATACCATTGATGTAGCGCACTCTCGTAAAGAGGCATTATTTTCAATTTTGATTGTTTCACTCAAATCTTTTACAATCAAATGAATCTCAACCTTAAAAGTTTAAGGGAGATAATTTTTTTTTTCTTTTCAAAACACAACATGAGGTTATGTTTTCGATCCTTTTAAAAGAATCATATTAGAACTTGAGGTTCTATTTTTTTCAAACACAACTTGAAGTTATGTTAATCGATCTTTTTTTTTTCAATAGCAATAGAACATTTATTGTTCTTGTAAACTATAAGAGAATTTAAAAGACTAAAAGAAAATACAACTCTTTTTATGTAATCACAATAGAACATTTATTGTTCTTTTAAATTACAATAGAGATTAATAATCAGAGAACTCAAAACAATTATAGAATAATATATAATTGTAGGTTTTTCATATAATCATAGGGCTCGAATAGTTAATCGAGCAAACAAAGTATATATCAATTATCACATCTGTAATAATAAAAATGCGGGACACATATACTACGGTGTAGATATTTTAGTGATTATATATGAACAACAAGAAGATCACTTTATTTTCAATTCATTAAAATATCAAATCCCATAACAGCGTATATGTCGAGATTATGGATGACAACAAGATCACTGACCTTTTTTTCTTTTGTTATAGCATCAAGATTTACGTACTGCGCAACTTATATATGAAACAACATATTAACATTATAATGTTAACTAGAAGCATAAAATTAATCTCTGATACGAAGCTTCTTGATACTAAAAATCTAATTGATTGTTTACGTAGTATTTGTTAACTAGCAATGTTATAACAAATACATTAATTTAAATCCACTATTATAATTAAAACAAATATATTATATGAAGCGTATTTCTCAAAAAATTAAAGAAGTATAGTATCAAATAAATACTAAACGAGTTGACATGATTATCAATGTACCATGATAATCAAATTTACCTGTACGTGAACCATTATTTTTTATGAACATCAAATCAATGTGATCCTTGCTTACAAACTGATCTTTTCTTGATTTTTTTTTAGAGCTTTCGTGCTGATAACGTGTTGTAAATGTAATGAACAAGAACACAAGAATGAGAGAGGAAGAGAATTCTTATTATTGTGATCTACCCATAATGTTACAATAGGAGGTATTTATAGGAAAACCCTAACTTGACTAACAAGTTAGGATGAATATACATAAGCCCATAAGCCCATAATATTTTACAATAACTAATAATTTGTTCTTTTACTTAAATGGAATGATGTAAATTAATTTAAAAAATTTAAAGCTAATGTATCTCATCTCTTGAATATTGAAATAAGTTATAATTTACCGTTACATTTTGATTTTTTACGTTGTATGAATAAATGTTATACAAAATACCTATTCAAAATATTAAAATCATAATTACGTGTCGCGATAATGAACCATAAAGTGCACCTAATCAAAATATTAAAATCATAATATACAAAATACCTAATCAAAATATTAAAATCAATATTAAAAGTGCTGGAAAATCCGGACTATTTTTTGCATTAATGAACCATAAAGACGAAACATGCAAATTGGCCAAACCACAAGGACGATTTTTGCAATTTACTCAATGCTAAAATAGCATTTAACCCAATTATTTAATGCAAATTATGTTTGTATTTTGTACATGTAAGTATGTAACCAATAAATTTCATTTTCTTTTTCTGACCAGAAACATGTCTTTTTTTAGCAAAACCAAAAACATGCCAAATAAGTCAATAGCAAAGTTTGTCATTTAAAGGCTCACCGTTGAAGTCAATTCTTGGGACCCAAAGAATATGGTGGTGCCCAAACCATCGAGCCCCAACCAGTTGTTACAAACCTAGCCACCAGGGCCTTTGGTTGAATTTGTTGTTTAGTCATGCATGGCTCATGAAAAAAACATGCATTTCTATAATTCTGTGCAACTTCTAGCTAAACTATTTTCACATGTAATATGAATATCCACGTTTACAATTTTTGAAAACATGTTTAATCATCTAATTTGGATTTAAAAGTGCAAGAAATAAGTCCAATGGTTGGAGCATTTATGTTTGAGTCAATTGATCCAGATTCAAGTCCCATCATTGGCATTTGCTTCATATAGGTACCCACATCCGCAAAACATATGGGCACACTGGAGAGACTTTGTGAAGTAAGAGCTCAGGGGTCCGAGTCTTGGCTCGTGCTCACTCCAGTTGGTGCCCACTAGGCCAGGAGAGTTGCCGGAGCTATTCCTTGAGGGGTGGACAAAGGCTGGTGCCAACAAGCACTCGGGGTCAGGGTGTTCCTGCCAATCTACACCTTTTGTGGCACATGTGATGCATAAGTTCTGGTACAACATCATATAATGATGGTTAAACAACTTAATCCTGAAAAGTACTACTACCCCGTAGTCATATACGGGACAAAGTGGGGATCGGGAGGCGTCGTGGCCCCTCTCAAAATTTCTAATCACAAGTACATACTTTGTAGTAGCAGGCATTATTAGTAGGAATGTTAAATAAAATGTAAATTGACCCTCCTAAAACAAATATGTTACAGTTTGGCCCCTCTAATTTAACTTGTCTAAGTTCTGTCTATGCCCGAATACATGTTATGTATGACTTTGAATTTTTTTTTGATTTTTCTTCTTCTTTTATTGTTCTTCTTCTTTTTTTTCCCCATATTCGAATATGTATGGATTTTATCTCACTTAGGCCCGTTTAGTTCGATGTAATTTGATGTAATTGTAATCTGATTAAAATGCGTAGGCTGTTTGGTTTGTATAATGAAGAGAATTATAATTCAGATTATATTACGTATGTTGTTTCATTTAATGTAATTGCAATTCAGTAACTCCAATTATATCAAGTGAGGGAATTCAGATTACATAGGAAGTTGAATGGAAAGTTTTGAATTACGTTGTAAGTTCCGAATTTAATACTTTAGAGCATCAGTATTTTATAAATTATTTATTATTATTATTATTATTATTATTATTATTATTATTATTATTATTATTATTATTATTATTATTATTATTATTATTATTATTATTATTATTATTATTATTATTATTTTATTTTTATTTTATAAATCATCACTTTATTAAAAACTCATAGGATTTTACAAAAAATTAGTGGGAAGCCGAGAAACCAACTGGGCCCCCACACCTCTAGCAATAGCAAAACAAATCCTATTAAAAATATGAACTGCAGCACGTGCCCCAATGTCTTGAGTCATAGAGAATCGTCGAATACGCTTTAGTAAGGTTACTGCATCCTTCTCAAGTTCTCCAAAACAAGAGAATGAAAAGGGGAGAAACCATATCCAATATCCGCACATTTAGCATCGTATTTGACACGTTTACGTTGTGCAGCATCAAGAACCGCACACCCTGACATAAAATCAGTCATCCCAGATTGCGTCAAGGGCGACGATCCCGTAAGATCAACACATACATCACGCCCACCATCCCAAGAGTAAAGTAAAATATCAGCGGGTCGTAAGGATCTGTCCCTATCTCCATAAAGCCCAATATCCACCTCCTTACGAGATGAAATTCCGGACCGAGAACAAATATCAACAAGAACATCACGCACAATGTTATGCCGATGTTTAATGCCAACAATACCCGCACACGAAACAGCGTGATCCCCATAAATATCTCCAGTAAAAACCCTAGAACAAGCTGAACACGGTACCTGAACAGTGAAAAGAGGAACGCCCAACAGATAGCACATCACACAACGATAAGTCCTGGCATTCATAGTTTGTCCCAGTCCAGATATCGGAGCCACCCTAAGCCAATATGAAGTATGATCCTCCTTTAGAGAGCTCCATAACGCCATCTGTCGAGGAGATAGATGGAATGTAGATTCAACAGTTTGGGTAACCCGATCGAAATATATATCTGCCAATTTCTTCATACGTTTGGGGGCAGCGACCTCGCTAGGGTTACTCAAAAGGTCAATATCCATATTCACATTAAAAGTACATAGAGCATCATCAAAAGAGGGACCAACAGTTACAATACCAGAACTATGGAGAAGCTTAGTCTGAAGGCTAGCAGATTGAAGTCTAGAAGCAAGGAAGGGATAGTTTAAGACATCACCTGCAGAATATACACCAAGCCCCCCAAAAGCAAAGGGTAAGGTAGCGAGTCTCCACTGCCAATCACCAAAACCGGGCCCAGAAGCAGTGACAATACGCTCCAAAGAAGAACGAAGTGCAGCATCAAAAGAAACCTGAGCACACTCAAATACCCGGGGGGAACATGTGCGCATAGAAAAATACAACTTGGAAATACCAGCACATGTACGGAGTAACAACAACTCGCATTGAGGGTCATTAAGTTTGGCAACAACATCCATAAGTTCAATAGTTTTAGCAACCCTTTTCAGAACAAGCTTACTACCAAACTCAAAATCCACACTAACGGGCCCACCCAATAATTTAACACCATGTAAGGGACGAGAAATATTGGGGGGAAAAACACCGGCGTACCTGCTTCTGGGGTCTTCCTGTGGCCAAAAAACTTCAGTTTTATCAACATTGAGGTGTAAGCCACGACCAAGTCCATCCATCATAATCAACTCTAAAGCCTTACCCACAACCAAAGTATCACCAATAATAGTGCCATCATCCAGATACCATGCTTGAAAGGAAAGGTAAAAAGAATCTCTAATCTTACATGCCAGGGGATGTAACACTAAAGCAAAAAGAAGAGGCCCAAGCGGATCACCTTGTTGTACACCTTGATGAGACCAAAGAGTATGCTCACCATAATATAATCTGGCGGGACTGGAGTAACAGAATTCCACCCACCGTGAAATAGCCGGGAAATGAAGCCGAACCTCACGCAACATAACAGCCCGATCCACCATGTTGAAAGCGTTTTTAAAATCAACCAACAACATAGATAGACCAACATCACCCCCACAGTCCTCAACCAACCGATTCACAGCATGAAGAATAGCCTCCCCTCCCCCCGATACCCCAACACCAAACTGTAAATCATCTAAATAGCCGTCTGAAGAGTGGCCAATCATGGATACACAAACCTTGGAAACTAAACGCCTCCAAACAGTCCCAACAGCAATAGGACGGATACCCCCTCCTGGTTTGACTAAGGGTGTGAGAGGAGCACTAGCAATGTACTCACCCAACACCCTCGGGCATTTACCAGCAAGAAAAAGGTTCACCACTTGGGCGATAGAAGCGACCAACTCATCAGAAATAGCCACAGCTGCACCATTTAAACAATCCAAAAGGTGTTGGGCACGCAACCCATCCCGTCCACATGAAGTACCTCGAGGGAAACTCTTGATCATGTCAAGAACCGTATCAGGAGATGTGGCAAGGTGATGATGATTAATAGGTATATCGGGTAAAAGAGGAGCAGACTGGAAAGGGTGCTTAGCTTTTAAGTCCTCAAGAGTAGAAACATCATAGGGTGCAATACCAAAAGACGAAAGAACTCTGACCGCAGCAGTATAATGACCATCACAAATCTTCCTCTTACATTGCTTGACATTTCGGTCACCGAAATCCAAGCTATCATCATCAATATTAGACCATAGTGGGGATGGTTCGGCTAAAACCTCACGCACAACCTGCAAACTGCCACCAGGGGTGCCCCATGCATGAATAGCATTAACAATATACTCTTCCTGGCGTTGACGCTTAGTGGCCGACCTACACTCTTGATTACTCCTCGGGCAAAAGGTTTTAAGGAGACAAAGAGGCAAGACTAACAAACCAACCCAACAAGAAATGTCATCAGGCGCGCAGCTCACCTTATCAAGAGCTCTTTTCAAAACACGAGAGAACTCCAAACGACATTTGGGAGGGATGGATTTGACAGTCCGCATTATTATTATTATTATTATTATTATTATTATTATTATTATTATTATTATTATTATTATTATTATTATTATTATTATTATTATTATTATTATTTTTATTTTTTTAATTATTAATCAACACTTTTATTAAAAACTCATAGGATTACAAAAAATTAGTGGGAAGCCTCGAAACCAACTGGGCCCCCACACCTCTAGCAATGGCAAAACCAATCCTATTAAAAATATGAACTGCTGCACGCGCTCCAATGTCTTGAGTCGTGGAGAAACGTCGAATACGCTTAAGTAAGGTAACTGCATCCTTCTCAAGTTTTCCAAAGGAAGAAAAAGAAAAGGGGAGAAACCCATATCCAATATCCGCACATTTCGCCTCGTATTTGACACGTTTACGATGTGCAGCATCAATGACCGCACGCCCTGGCATAAAATCAGTCATCCCAGATTGCGTCAAGGGCAACGATCCCGTAAGATCAACACATACATCACGCCCACTATCACACGAGTAAGTATTATTATTATTATTATTATTATTATTATTATTATTATTATTATTATTATTATTATTATTTTGAATTATAATTACTGCATATTACAATTTATTCACATTACAACTAATTCAAAATACAACTACAATTCATTCTGATTACATTACAGTTATGTTGACAAACTACAATTCCTTTAGGCTGGTTCCAGTAAGGGGACTCAATCCCCTCTATTTTCTCAGCCACGTAAGCTTTCTCTCTCCAGCGACCTTCAAGCGATTGGGTGTCCCAGTAAGGCGACCTACACTACAAAAAACATACCCCACAAATATACCTTTTTATTTATACACACACACAAAAAAAAGAACCAAAAGTCGATCAGGGAAGCGATCACTTCCCTCCTAAAACCATATGTCGATCGAGTTCCCACAGTAACAAGATTGATTGGTGATCGACTTGTTCGATCGATTGTTTGGTGTTATTGGAACCAGCCTTAAAAACATTCTGCCAACCAAACAGACAGTTAATTGTCATTAAAATTTATGTTATGAAGTTCAATACGCAAGTTCCACAGTAAACAAAATAATGCATGTTTTGATACGTTGACGAAATCCAAAGTTTTCAAAAGCATAAATCATATTCTATGTAGATTCTTTGTGATCGTCCATCCAGTTGAGTAAATTCATGTCGAGTAGCACATGTTTGCACATTAGTGTATCAGGGCCGTTTGGTGAACTTTGATTGCCCCGCGCCATATAATAAGAAAATGAGGCCTTATTAGACGAGAAAATTGTAAATATAATTCATTTAAGACTGGATGTTATGGTCATCAAAACCATCACTTTCACATCAGTGTCACATCATCTTTCAACACATCACCAAACCAACATATAAAAATATCCCACTCTATAGAAACATACCTCACAAACAAAAGAAAAGAGTTGTCAAACCTTTTGAAAGACTGCACCACCAAACCACTACACAAACTCGAAGACTGCGTATGCAAAAGAAAAAGATATAACGAGGAATACAAATGGTGGGTGGCAACACCAAGTGGTCGGCCACCCCCATAACAATTAACCTAACGTGTTCTCAAAACACTAGTAAACACTTTATGATGTTAGGAAGAATTACTTTTAAGATTGATAGCTACACACAGGGATCATTTAGCTTCTCACAATGGGGTTGTTGTGACTTTACAAAAACTTCATCCACTTCCTTTTAATCCTACAAATGTACGTAACACCCCCTCCTAGTTTATTTATTTCAAATCTTTAGTTTTAAAGAAACTTTTAGATTCTAAAAATGTGTTATGACACCTCAAAATCCGTCATTTTGTTAACAAATACAAAAAAGTCGTCACAAATTAGGCTAGATTTGTATACATTTTAGTATATCTTTTGAAGCAAGGGTTTTAACCTCTTCTCGTGACATATACATATGTCGTGATTTTTATACTTTTTTGTTTCACTTTACTTGTTATAAGTTTGATACGCACACGATATTTTGATATAAATGACATTTAGCTTAAATTTTATTTTAACATACGAGATTTATGAATTTTGGTTGTATTTAATTTTTTAATCCGTGCACACACATGTAATTAAACACGTATTGTAAACTTAATAATTGTAAAATCGAGCCATTTCATTAGTTAATAAAATATTTTTATAAGAAATGGATAATTTCACATATACTCAATCTAAACATTAAAATGCTATATATACATAAATTACAAATTTTGAATGCATGATATAAAATGTAGATAAATTATACTTTGAGTACATATGATTTTATAGTATTTAAGTTGGGTATTGAATTAACTTAAAATCAAACCCTCAAACTATATATACAGTGGTAGACAAATTTTTAGAATAAAATGTTATCTAGATTATTAATATAAGGTTAGTAAACTTTTATATTTAACATTTAACAAAAGTAATGTAGTACTAGAAAATAAGAATCCAAAGGACAAAATGAATGTTTTGGATGAGGGGGTGTTGCGTAAAGTTAAGTAAGTAAAAGGATAGATACAGAAGTTTTGTGAGACCACAAACCCTATTTTGAAAACCCCTCCATAAAACAATCACATTTTGAGTCATGTTTCTAGAAAAATATGAGCAAAAATATATCCTGAACATGATATTATCATAGTCCTTGAAAAACAAAATATTTACATTGAATTATATGATCTTTTTTATTTTTTGCAGATTAAGCTACTATGAATAGTCAATACGTGAATGCCACGATACCCCAATAATATCAAGTGTAGTATTTTATCACATGATAAATGAGGAACTAAACAATGCTATGCATTTATTTCTCGGTCCCTCACGCTCATTCACACTTTTCTCCGTGTATTCGTGTCTTACATCGGTTACCTATACATGCTCATCCATCTCGTGCTTATCGTTCACGTAATTCACCTTTTTGTTTCGGGTTGTTGCAAAATTATTATTCACTTAATTTTTTTTTTCAGAAAAGGTTTAAATTTACGAAGAAACCTAATTTTGTACACTCATAAGTCTCGACCGAAAGACCAGCCTCAAACAATATTTAGTTGTTTTCAATATTTAGTTGTTTTCTGCGAACCGGAAGAGCCGAGATTAAAACATTACGTATTTATCAAAAGTCCCCCATTTCAGGCCTTACAAAGACGTTTGCGCGGGAGAATAGGCGCCAAAAAGTATACCCTAAAGCATGTGAGATTTGAACTTGAGACCTTCACGAGAGAATCCCAAGCCCCCATCACTAGACCACAACTTTTACGTTTCACTTCTAATTTGAACTAACGAAAAACCTTTAACGCGTAAATATGAATATTATTGATAACACAATGTAACAATTACATTTTTCTAAAATTGCATATTTCTATTGGAAAACAATAATTTTGTAACAAAAGAATCACATGATGTTTTGGATCATGAATATAAGTCACTTAACTAAAGACTGAAGTAAATTATATCGTTAGTTTATGTGATTTCACCAATATAATACTCATTGCTTCTTGAATTTAAATTTACATAGTAATCAAAATTTAATCAAAATTTATTAATACTCCGCATAAACGAACTGTTGTTATAATAAACACTATTTGTTTGCATAATTGATAAGTCGAGCCGTCGAGGGGGGTGACTCGAGATCACTTATTTTCGGAGTTCTTAAAAAGTAATTGTTAATCATCAAGCAGAATTTCACTGAAAGCACGATAATCGACCATGTAGTTAAACTTCAAACCCCTATTTGCTCACCTTAAATGTCACTGTAAGACCATAAAATAAGTCCTTTGTTAGATTTATCACCAGTTTCTCTTTCGTGTTAAAACATTAAATTATAGCATGAGACACAATATTTAGGTTTTCCTTCAAACAAACCTTTCAGAAAAGTCAAAAGATTACTATCGTCGCTAAAATGTGAGAGATTTCAAAGTTTAGTTCCTGAAAGTAGTAAACATTCTTGAAGTATCCACTTGCAGAAAAAGGAAAGTTTTACGTAGTTTAAGTCCGTATAACAATAGATTTAAAACTCGTAGATTAATTGGTAAAAATGTCTAAAATTATTTTAGAAAATACCTTAAGAAATACTAGTAGAAGGGTGAAAATCATCAAATAGTAACCAAATTTGAGATCTATTTCAATTTGATTTCTCAAACTTTATATCAATCATAAAAGCGATCAAAGTTTCAAAGTTGTTCCATTATTATGTAATTTTTATGTTAGAGTGACATAAACGGAACCCTTCTCAAACTTGGTTATTATTTTACGGTTAATGTTTATGTTTAGTTGTGCATTAACGGGTTGTACATAAAGCTGGTTGGAAGTAGTTAAATTCAGGGGTGGGTGTTTAGTAGGGTGGTAATTCGGGTCGGGTTTGGGTTGGCAGGTTGACGGGTCAGAAAACCCCAACCCAAACCGCTTAAATAATCAGGTCATCCATGTCAACCTTAACCCGTTTACACATAACCCGAAAACGACCTATTTAACCCGTGTATATATATGGGGTGACGGGTTAAATAGGTTAAACGGGTTTTGGGTTGACCCATTTACCCTGCTATTCTAAACAAGTTGACACATTACCCGTTTAACACATTTAACTCGTATAATAAATTATATACAGTTTTTAATTTATGAAAACAAATTTAAACGGGTAGATAGGTCGACCTGTTTAACTTATTCTTAACCCGAACTTAACCTATTTAATAAACAAGGTAGATGAGTCAACCCGAACCCGACCTAACACCTATTTAAACTCAACCTGAACCTGTTAATTTTCGTGTCGGTTTCGAGTCGGGTTAGAGATTGACACCCTTAGCGTTTAGTATTAATGTACAATATGTTAACGCATATATAGATACTTTAAGCACACTATTTTTAGAAAATTACACAAAAATGAAACAGTTTTGAAACTTTAATGGTTTTTATGGCTGATATAAAGTTTGAGGTATTAAACTGGAACACTCATGAAACTCGATTACTATTGAGTGACAAATTTTCTAAAAGGAACTAGGGCTGAGCATCGAGTTAAAAACGAATCGAACCGACCAAAATTGAATCGAGCCGAAAATCGATTTTGTGGAAGACATAAACCGAGAACCGAATCGAAGTGCTCGGTTCGGTTCGGTTTTTTGTCTGTCCATTCGGTTTGGTTCGGTTTATATGGTTTATGTGTGTTTTCTCGGTTGTGGTTTGAACCGAACCGAACCGAACCCCGTAAATAAAAAATATATAAAACTAAACCGAATATGATTGGTTCAATACTTCGGTTTTGATCAGACCGGTTCAACTCCGTTTTTCATTTCAGTAGGGTTTGCTGATCCTGTAAATGAAATAGAAACAAGAATATGTGAAAAAGACTACCGTGTATCACAAACAGAATCCAACGGCCAAGATCACCTCCATATCCCCCTATAAATACCCCCACATATCTTACACTTTCACTCACACCAAACAAACACACCTCCATACACAATTCAACATATAAATTTTCTTAGCCTTCACAGTTTATTAAAAAAAAAAAAAAAATGCTTCTAAGAAGCTCATCAAATTCATCACTTAGCTCACTCTTCAACAACCAAACTCACAACCACAACGACTTTTTCATAAAAAAATCACCTTCATTTTCACTCCTCACTGACCTTTCACACATTCCACAAACTAAAGTACGTAGACACTCGTTTACTAGTGTTAATAAATGTTTACGTAATGCATGTGTTGATCATGTGGTGGAAGATGTGGTAGGTGAAGAGAGTGAAATGGCAGGAGGGTTGTTGATGTTTTCGAGTTCGGGTTTGGGTATGGATGGGGAGGAGAGTTGTAGTGTAGGTGGTGGTGGTGATGGAGGGAGGATGTGTGGTGGTTCTTCTGGTGATGGTGGTGGTGGCGGTGAGGGTGATGGGACGGATTTGTATTATAAAAGCATGATTGATGCCAATCCCGGGAATTCGCTGATTTTGGGGAATTATGCCAAGTATTTGAAAGAGGTATATACACATATGATGTTTTTTTTGTTAACCATGCTTTCCGACCTTTTAGCGTACTAATCCACGGGATTTGAACCCATCACCACACAGACTCAAACCGGTCAAAGACCTTTTGGTGTAAAATTTACACCAATGTGGGATTGCTCTCTTGTTTTCGCATTTGGGGACACCGTGTTAGTTATATATTTTTTCAACAGTTGTCACTTCAACGTACATACATGATACATATCAACTTTTGTAATATGCGTCCAGTGTTAAAGGAAACTTGGTTACTATGAAGCGATATTTTCCATATTGGGTGTCAAATGTTTTTAGTTGCTTATCTTATGCCCGGTTCTGATTTGTTTCATTGTTGTATTCAGGTGAGAGGTGATTTGGTGAAAGCTGAGGAGTATTGTAGTAGAGCAATACTAGCAAACCCTAGTGATGGAAATGCTTTATCCATGTACGCTGATTTAATTTGGGCGACACAAAAGGATTCATCTCGTGCAGAAACTTACTTTGATCAAGCAGTTAAAGCTTCTCCGGATGACTGGTATATATGTTATACATCTTCATTTTTATCGTGTGTCTAATATTATTAACTCTTTTGATCGTTTGACTGAAGAATTTTAATTTGATGATGCTACAGTTATGTTATGGCTTCTTATGCGCGGTTTCTTTGGGATGCTGATGAAGAAGATGAGGAAGAAGTTTCGAGTATGAATATATCACCGCCAAGTTTCTTACATGAAGCTTCACAACAGTTTCCGGTTGCTGCAACATAGAGATTAAGAATCATATATGGAGTATATACTAACAGAGATATTATACTAGTAACTTTCTGACCTATATTCCTTTTGTTGTTTCTTGTATCTTTTTTATTTAATTCAGTCAGTGTATAGTTCAAGATGATAGTATATCAATAAGCTATATAGTTATTATGTTAAACTTTAGTCATTTTTGTAATTATATTATTATGTGACAAAAGTAATAAAATAATGTTTGAGTATATGACTTCAGTACATATCTTCGTTACATATATAATTGCGTTGATCCGTGAATAACACCAAAGGACAATCACTTGTAACATTGATATTTAGTCGTAGAAAGCAGCTGCTCCATTGAATTGATATTGCTACTCGCTGGTTTGCTACTTATGTAGCTTTTGGATTTTTCTACCAATAACATATCAAGAAACATTTAGCTTTTGGATTACTATATGAAAAATCTCTTAAATATGTGGTGTGTATAAAGTTGAGTTGGACATTGCAATAATATTGTAAAATGTACTGGAGTTAAGTTTCTGTCCTAGAGTATTTGGTTTATTGACTCAATTATATATTGCCTTAATGTGAGGATATGTGATAATGATACCCATGATCAGTTTCATGCAATGCTTCTGTTGCCTTGTTGTGCCTTGTTGTAGCTGTTTTAGATGATCACCGAATTGTGCCAATAATAATGTGTCTGCATTAAATGCTATGCTGATGTATGCGGTGTTGAGAATCAGTCCCTTCCCCACCCCGAACTCACACCCGCAAACACCAATCAAAACGGCAAGATTGGCTTTCAATGCTTTGTATATTAATAAGGAAGGAAACTAAATACAATGCAGAATATAATGATACCTACTCTATTTATACTTAAACTAACCATGCAACATGCACCACTAATAAACTACTTCTAAACTACAGGTAGTGGTAACTGACCCACGTACTTAGTTCCTTAATATTAGGTCAAACACAAGACCTGGTAAAACTCACTGACCCATGACCCATAGACTTAGCCATGACTTGACCCATCAAGATTATACCCAACATGCGGTGAGGTAATTGTAGACACGACCTTGGAACTAAAATTTGAGTCAACGACTCCTTGTTGCAACTAGTGGTTCCATGTATCTTGTACGTGTATTAAAATAACAAAACATTGAATGGTCTATAAGTTATGTAATCAAGATTGCTAATAATACTTAAATTTCTTTGGCAACTGTCAATGACATAGACATTTCAATAATGGTACCCTGCAATTATTCTAATAAAGATTAAGACTTGTTTGGTTAGAAGGCATGAAATGGACACTTAGAGTTGTCAGTTACAAGTTTCATGTTGTGACATTTATATATATTGGTTGGCTCTCTTGCCCTGGAATACAATTGGCAGGACTGGCATGATTATGGGCTGTTTGGATGTGCGTTCATAAAGTGATTATTGCATTTTGAAAGGATGAGAATCATATAATCGCATTTAACTTTAAGAGATAGGTTTACAAACAGTGTTTTTCTATTGCAAATGCCCCTTTATACGGGTCAGGGACTATAATTTTCTTACTGGCAAAGTAGAGGTGGCAAAATCGCTAGGTTGGGTGGGTTGGGTTATGGACAAAATTTTCTTGATGGTGTAGAACCGACGCACTTCATGTCCACAAATCTATTTTCTTGAAAACATTAGTGTGTCATATACTATTATCAGTTTATAATATTCCTGACAATCTTATGTTTCTAAAATGATTTAGGAGGGTTTAAGCATGAAAAAAGCACCTTGGTTGTCCTTTGACTCGTTTCCGTAAAAGCTTTTTTTTATCTATTTGGCCACATAGAGATAAAACTTAGCCCAAATCAAACCATTTGTAATTAATGGGTCTAACTTTGCAGTTTATTTATTTATTTATTTTTTATAATTTTTTCTTTTTATAATGTGGTGTTGATGATACTAGGTAGGCCAATTAATAATGCATTATTTTGGAAACTATATGATCCAGAACCAGGCTAAGAATGATCTCGATGATTAGCAACAAAACGATCACAGTTGGAGCCATTTTAGCTTCCAAAGGTGGCACTGAATTTAGGAGCAAAAATCATGACGAGATTGGTCTGATGCTCATTGGTAAACCCCATCATAAAGGTTAGCAACATCACGAACTCTTCACCTCTAAACTATTTAGGCCCATGAAAGCAGACTAATATGTAGCCAAAGGAATAACCTCTAAGTTCCATGCTCTTTTATGTGTCTACTAATATAGCAAAACATTGAATGGTCTACAACTTGTGTAAGCAAGATACTTGCTAATAGTAATACGTAATTTCTGTGGCAACTGTCAATAACATTGGCATTTTTGTTTAAATGTGTGAAAAGGACAAATTGATTTGTCATGTAAAAGTTTGATGTTATGACATTTATACTCATTGGTTGGCTCTCTTGCTCTGAAAAAATTATGGTAGGGTTGACATGAGGACAGGGTTTTTGGATTTGTGTTCTTAAGTGATTATTGCCTAGTAAAATTCATGTCTAGTTTGTTTACCGTAAGTTTGAGCTTTAAGTTGCTGATTTTTAGTGGTGGCAAAGTGGGTGGGTCACTCACGTTCGTTAACTAGTCTAAACGTAGTTGGGTCAAAATGGGTACTTTTTTTTTTTTTTTTTGGGTAAAAGGGCTTGTTACCCCGGTAAATATATTACTAAAAAAACTGATAAGTACATGAATGCGGCTGAGAACCGCATTGATTTACAAGGACAACACACTCATATGTGTAAAGAAACTACATGAAACGGCATACCGAAATCAAGAAACTAAACAAGGCGAAGACACGAAATAAATAGAAACGAAAAGCCCGAACCTACGCCTGAAAGAACCATTCTACGTTGTGATGTTAAGGTCTTCCGCATACACACCACTAACGTTCCAAGTGTCCAAGAGTAGAATCACTGAATTCGTCTTTTTAAATCGAAAAGTAAGCAACTTTAATCTTACATTGTGAACAATGATGTCTCGAACTTGTGCCACAGTCCGACTTTGATTTTGAAATAAGCGAAGGTTTCTCTCCTGCCAAATATAATAAGCCGTCGCAGCAAGCACCAAACGAGCAACAACACTAACAACGGATCTTTTAGTAGATAAAGGCTTGATCCAATCAACAATATTGTCCCAACTAGGACCTATGCCATCCATAGCAGCTCTAGATCGCACAAAAGACCATACCTGTGAAGGAAATGAGCACTCAAAAAATAGATGGTTATGTGAGTCCGAGACCAGCTTGCAGAAAGGACACAAGAACAAGTTTAAGTTGGTGTTGTCACCAACGTCTATTTGCCTCAACATGTCATGCGTCTTTAACCTCTTCCTCATGATAAGCCACATTAGGAAAGCATGCCGAGGAATACAGTTAGGAAACCAAACGATAGCAGCCCAATCTACTTCGTCACCTCTAGGCCAAATGACGTCCCAAACAGCATGAACAAAAAACGGCTTCTCATTGCCATGTAAATCTTTCCATACTAACCGGTCTTCACGATCATGACTAAGAGCAGGAACCACACAATTATACAAAACCGGAGCCCTAGTATACCAAGATAAAGGCCACGCCCAGCCTCCACCAACGATAAGATCAGAAACTACATTAGATAACAAGAAGCCTTCGCTTGCAATAAGACGTGGGGTAATATGCGAAATCAGAGGACATGTTTCAGACCAATTATCAAACCAAGCTCAGGTTCTCATACCATTACCCAAAACAGACCATATGAAAGGCCTAACTAGATCACGTAAATGAAGGATTTTCCTCCATCCCCATGTCATTCCTGATCGGGGAGGCACATTCCAAAGGTTCCAACCTTGCAATTTATATGAATAAACCCAACGAACCCAAAGGGAGTCTTTGCGAGTAATAATATGCCATAGATTTTTAGTCATTAAAGCAATATTAACCGATTCAAGACTTTTAATACCTAGACCACCCTCTTGTTTTGGGAGACACACAATATTCCACGCCACATTTGCTTTACCCTTCTTCATTTCACCTTGACACCACAAGAAACCTCGCATAATTTGCTCGATGTCGTGAATAATCCGAATCGGTAATAAAAAAACCGAAGCCCAATATATATACATAGACGACAACACCGATTGAATAAGCTGCAATCTACCCGCAAAAGACAATGACTTATTTTTCCAATCACCAACTCTAGATTTAACTCGTTCAACCAGAATTCTACAATCACGATTCATAAGTCTAGAAGAAATGAGCGGGACTCCTAGATATTTAACTGGAAGCTTACCCTCAACGAAAGGCATTACATTCAAGATAGACAACTTCACATGATTTAGCACATTACAGAAGTACGCCTTGCTTTTAGGGATACTAGGAACCAAGCTTGAGACACTTTTGAATTCATCCAAAGCGTCCATGATAAATGTTGCCGACTTCACATCTCCTCTAGCAAATAAGAAAAGATCATCAGCGAAACAAACGTTAACGAGCTTGAGGTTGGAGCTCCAAATATGATACGAGAAACTCGTTGCATTCATCACCCGAATCTGTAAAATAAGCGTTAAAATTTCCATAACCAAAGTAAATAAATAAGGAGACATAGGATCTCCTTGACGCAACCCTCGTTTTCCTTTAAAATATCCATGAAGAGACCCATTGATACTTAAAGAAAAGGAAGTACTAGTAACACATTCCATAATCCACTTCACCATCGTCAAATGAAACCCGAAGCCAATCAGAATTGATCGTAAGAAACCCCAATCAACAGTGTCGTATGCTTTCTGAATATCTACTTTAAACGCACAACGAGGAGGGCCTCTATCCAAATGATAGTTATGTTGGAAAATTTAGTGCACTTGTGGGATTAGTTCACACCTTGTAATGGGTTAGGAGGTACGGAGTGTACACCCATAAGGTCCATGAACACCCTGACTCTTATAGTGGTTTGTATTGGTAGTACTGGTGAAAGTACTGCTTGGTGAAAGTACTGCTTGGTGAAAGTACTGCTTGTGGAAAGTACTGCTTGTGGTTTCCACTGATAAGCAGTATTTCCACTGATAGGCAGTGTTTCCACTGAAGTGGTGTATCCACTGATAGTGCTATAAAAGTACTGATAAGCAGTGTTTCCACTGATAGGCTGTACTTCCACTGCAAGTGAAAGTACTGCTAGTGGAAAGTACTGCTTATGGAAAGTACTGCTAAATGGCAGTTACAACTTCTTTATGACCACGTTTAATTGGTCATGTAACCACTAACGGCTATAATGGGGATAATTATGAGGCTATTAATGGGCCGATTAATACTCATAATTCCATTGGAATAGCTCAAGAGTAACCTCCTATAAATAGGAGATCTGATCATGCATGAAGAAGACACAGAAAACGATAAACACTTATTAGTGAAAGGGTTATAGAATTGTGCCTAATTCTCTAACTGCATTTGGTCTTATCCCAAGTAGATATTCGTGATACCCAGGCATTAGGGTCGAATAGTTTACTTTGGAAAGTGATTACACGATTCCAAGTGATATCCGGTAACCACCTAGTGGTATTGCTACTGTCATTGATTGTCTTAACCCTGAGTAATAAGAATATTATCGGCTATCCTTCTACCCGGAACAAATGCCGATTGATTATCACTAACTATGTCATTTAGCCCCTCTTTGATTCTATTAGTAATGATTTTACTAATACATTTATAAAGAACATTGCAACAAGATATAGGGCGATAGTCATTTACTTGAGAGAGAGTTTTAACCTTCGGGAGAAGAGCAATAATGGTATGATTAATCTCTTTAAGAAGTTTCCCATTCGAAAAGAACTCGCACACTACCGTGCAAACATCCCCTCCCACAATGTCCCAAGCTTCTTTAAAAAACATGGAAGTATACCCATCCGGACCCGGGGCCTGATTATTACCAATAGAGAACATAGCATTTTTTACCTCACTATCTAACACCGTTCGCACCATGTGATCAGCCTTAACATGCTCCAACCGATTCGAGAACAGCCCTGGAATATTCAGCACATTCGTTTCACCCTCGGTTCCTAGAAACTGATTATAGTGAGCAACGAAAACATTAGGCACATGATCACCCTTGTGAACCCCATTGTTAACATCATTTATAACCTCAATACGAATCCTCGCTTTCCTACCTTTAACAACCTTGTGGAAATAGGCAGAATTTGAGTCACCAACTTTCAGCCATTCAACTTTATATTTTTGTTGTAAGAAGCGTTCTTCATCTAACGATTATAAAATGGGTACTTTTTTGGTTGAGGTAAAACTGGTTGAATGCGCACTGAAAGACCATTTTGGTAATATACGAATGCGCAGTCCGTTTTCATATTATACGATTATAAAGGGTTCACATCAGTCATTTTCTCATTATCAAACCTTAATTGGTTCATATAAAAATTTATTCTAATTTTCTTCACTTAAATATACCCCAACCCATGCAACTGTTCAATAGTTGATGCTAAACCAAACCCGCGTGCAATATGACGAGTAAGTAGAAGAAATTTGAATTTGGAACCATGTGCAGTCATTATTAAAGTGAAAATAAAAGTGAGATGCCAAAATAGCATATACTATACAGCCACCCACTTGCATCAAGTGCATATTTACTTTCAGTATTTAAATAACATAAAACATTAACTACCCCGTAGATCAGATCTCTCAGATCTAGAATGGCTTCCTTAAGCATTGACTGTATAAATCTATGTGATCAAACCGATTGTGATTGGTGGCAGGAACAGAGCATATGCCTTATCGAGAGCCATGGTATGCAGAACGTTTTCCTCGATATCAGATTAAAATCCACCAAGGAGAATGGTGATTCTAAAAAAAAGGCAAACAAGTCTTTTGTCGAGCAGAAAAGTTCAGATGCACTTGTCATACTGATCTATGGTTCGCTAAGCGAAGATGTGATTTGTACCGCCTTTGGCATCTACAAAACAAATGACGTGTGGGAGAAACTAGATGCTAATTACAAATACTCCACCGACGACCAGCTACAAGGTATGAACTACTTTGATCATCATTAAAAAATTTCTTTATAAAGTACTAATGGACAAAGATATGAACGGCTTGTCGCAGTTAGCTGGACAAATGGAACCTATACACAAACTCAATGTGATTTCTGGTGCAGCTCTTCAAATGCAAAGAGAGTTACAGTGGTTTGAGGTGAAATGCCGTTTTCTTTATCAGAATACAAAGTTAACTTTCACTATTATTTTGGTTATATGAGTAGTAGTAGATCCAGTATTTTTTAGTTTGTAAGTTATTTACTTGCTTAAGTATTATATAGGGATTGGAGATATTTTAAATTACGGTATTTACAAGAGAGCATAAGGACTTGAGGAACAAGGACTTGCGAAACGAAGGAGAAGAATGGATGAAAACAACAAATATGTTATGGCTTCTTATGCTCGATTTCTTTGAGATGCTGATGAAGAAGACGAGGAAGAAGATTCGAGTATGAACATATCACCACCAAGTTTCTTACATAAAGCTTCACAACGGTTTCCGGTTGCTGCAACATAGAAATTAAGAATCATTTATGGAGTGTAACTTTCTGACCTATATTCTGTTTGTTATTTCTTGTATCTTTTTTATTTAATTCAGTCAGTTTATAGTTCAAGATGATAGTATTCTGTGAATAAGCTATATAGTTATTATGTTATACTTTAGTCATTTTTGTGATTATTATGTGACAAAGGTAAGGCTGGACGCAATCGTTGTTTTTTTATCGGTTGGGCAACGAAAATTTGGAGGCACGACCGATGTTGAGATCGGTTGCCTCGTCTGTGGTGGTCGGTTGCCACTTCGGAAGGCAAACATCGGGTGCAAAACCAACCAATATTAAAGTCCACATTTTCTCACTTTAATTCACTATTAATTTGAAAATATAACCGTTTGCATCTATATTCAATCAACCATTCTAACGAAATACCCACGAAACACAATTTATAATATGTCGTCATTCGAGCATTTATTCTGTTCTTCTTCGTCTTCGGACGAGGAAGAAGTTTTTAGTGAGTTTGTGGAGTTTGCGGATTTTGCTTGGAAGGCTTACAAAGCATCACAGTCAAAAACCCGACGAAGGTACATACGTAGGGATCATGAGGGTGCTCATAATCATTTAGTGGTGGCATACTTCTCCGAAAACCCGCAATTCGACGCAAGAACATTCTCTCGGCGGTTCCGTATGAGCCGAGAGCTATTCACAGAAATTGTTCGAGAGATAACCGATCACTCTACTTATTTTCGACAAACTCTTGATGCTAGGGGCGTACCTAGTATTAGCCCATTGGTCAAGTGTATTGCGACCATTCGTCAATTGGGATACGCAGCCGTTCCTGATTCTCTTGACGAGAGTCTGGCACTTGGTGCATCCACAGCCCGTGAATGTCTTCGTAAGTTTTGCGAGGTTATCATGGAGTTATATGGTCGTGAGTATTTGCGAAGGCCCACGTATTCTGACCTTGAAAGAATATATGCTCATCACAAGCATAAGCATGGCTTTCCTGGGATGATGGGAAGCATTGATTGTACAAGTTGTGTAAAACCCGAAAATCTAAAACCTATATAAAGACTAAAATACCCTTGGAACCAAGAATAATAAAATACGTAAAACACGTTTATAATAAAAGTACGAAATTAAAAACCTAATAAATAAAACTTAACGAATATAATTTCGTGAACGACTTTGGTACGACGAGGGATTTAAGTGTTTCGCTAATAAGTTGGGCCGTTTGTTTGTTAAATGGACGCGTGTCTTTTGTTTTGTTTTGCGCCAAGCCGAGGACAAGAGAAGCCCAACGAGGGGCGTTGGTTTGTGTTCGTGGGATCAAAGGGCCGAAGCCCATGTGATGTTTGTGTGTGTTCGGTTGGATCCAAGCCAACCCAAACCCAATCACTTTCCTATTCTAACTCAAATACTATAACTATAAATACACTACATAATCATTAAATTGGAACCCTAGTTTTGCTTTGCCTTTTCTTTTCTTCTTGCTCGGCCGAGACTCTCAAACACACCCTTGGTGTCGATTTTTCTTATTCAAGCTAAGGTATAACGTTTATTCATCTTCCTTTAACGTACCTTGTATGTATATGTCGAGTTATAATTTGTTTAGTTGCGTTTGTTTTCTTTTTGTTGTTGCCGAGAGGTGTAAACCAAGAGAAACAAGAAACCCTAATCCATTTAACTTGTAACTAATAAGGAGTATGTAAAAGTGATAAGTAATATTGAATCGGGTCATGTATATGTTGGTTTAATGTGAGCCGAGACATGCATGAGTGGACCGAACCATATGTGAGTTTCGAATGGGATATTAAAACATGTAACTTGAATACGTAACGTTTAGATGAGCTAGGACTTGTGTAAAACATGCTAGCCGAAACCCTAGGTGAACCAAATAAGTGTATATGAGATTTAGACGTGTAATAAATAAGTAATGGTTACGTAAACATAAACCCTAGTTTTAAGATATGTAAAACGTGTAAAGTATACTAAACCCTAATAACGTATGATCACATGAAATCATAAACGTGTATGATAAAGAGTAAAAGTAAAGAAGGTTATTAATTACGTATTAGGTTAAGTGGAGAGTCATTAAGACGTAACATGTAAATTAAAATGCATAATTAATGAAATATTAAAGAGTAAGAAACCCTAGAACGTAAATGAGAGTATATTAGGGTTTGAGCTAAATATAGTAAGTGTTATTTCATGTGTGAGTTATAACATATAAAACTATTTTCACATTTAAAGATGGACTTTAATAAATGATATAACGAACCCTAATTTACGACATTAATTATAGAATACTTAAGACTCATTAATAAAACCCTAAAGTATAAAGATCACTAATTATGAATACCAAATACTAAAAGATCATTGTGACGATTATGGAATCATTAATAACTTGGACGACCATTAATGTCTATAGGTTCTGTGAAGAGGGAGTAATCCTTTGTTTTCGTCTTTCTGCTTTTCGATCTTTGCGTTGGAATAAGGTACGGATATTCTGTCTTACTTTAAGACACTTATGTTATCGTACAGATATTCTGACCTTTTCAGTAAAGGTTTCTCTTAATGTTTTCTTTCGTATTAGGTTTTCCTAAGCCTTTGCTATGAATCCCAAATCTGATTTGTTTGAGCTATTGCTTATCTGGACTTTGATTTCTGAATTATGAAACATCTAATTTTGAACTATCTGATATGAAAACTATGATTTTGGAAATATGAATGATTTTCTGATAAATATGATCTGTGTCAGTTATGACATTCTGATTTGACCTAAGATAGTTTGACACCCGAGCCAAATATTTAACTAGTCATGGGGGTTCCATGTCCGTATCAGTGATGCACCTCTGATATGACTCTAGGGCAGTAGAGTGATGTTCTGCCACGTCTCTGGATGGTGAAGCATATTTGTGAATATGTAGGAAGGGGCGTATGGATGCATCCTAGATCTGTTATCTGTTATATGTTATATGTTATCTGATGATTGATGCTGCGTGCATGCACGTCCTTCATAACTCTGGTAGGTCTCCCCTACAAATGTTGGCTTGTGTGAATATGAATGTGATCTGATATAAGTTCTGGGCTCGTGGTAGTTTGACTATAAACTTCATTTGAAATTATGATTTATGCTTTGAAAATGATAAAGATTTTGCTATTGCTCATTCACTTTATTTCATATCCGTTATCGTTTAGTATTCGCTTTTGCTTTCATATCTGTTCACTGGGCTTTTGAAGCTCAGCCGCATTTTCCTTTTCTTCCGCGGCAGGTATCTAAGCATTGGAAGCTGGGTTGCTTTGGGATGAGTGCTTGAGAGGACTTACCTTAGAGATTTTAGCTTTGATTTCTTATGATGCCATTTAGACTTATTTATTTCGGATATTATGTTTGAAGTTTATTATGCTTCCGCTGGGACCTATGTATTGAAGTCGGTTGACTTGGATTATTTTCCGCATTTAGGTTAAGACTTTCTTTTGGTTATGAATGTTTTGCTTTGATATGACACCATTACTTGTGATTCCTTTACCCTTGGCGGGTCGGGGCGTTACAATTTATGGCATCAGAGCCCAGGTTTACGACTTGTAGTCAGGACCTGTGAACATAAGAACCTTAAGTTATCCCTTAGAATTAAGAATTGACCTGTGAGGATTGGGTAGACTTAGGTTTCCTTCTGCGAACTTCCATTTCGTATCTCACCTTTGTTCTTTTGCTAATCGTTTGAATATCGTTTAGATGGTTCGAACTCGTACTACTGGTGGCGCGGATGGAGACGATGATGCTCCTAACATGGATGCTGCGATTGCGAATGCTCTCAACTCTCTTTTCCCTGGTTTGACTACACCTGAGATGATGGAACAGGTGATCAACAACATCCGTAATCAGAATGGTGCTTCGGGTAGTGGTGGAGGAAATCAACCCACAGGCATTCATACTTGGCTCGAGCGTTTCGGTAAGCTCAAGCCTCTTTCGTTTAGCACTGCTGCTACTCCCACTGAAGCTGAGGACTGGATCACTCATGTTGAGAAGCTGTTTGAAGTACTGGGTTGTGGAGACGAGTTTAAGACTCGTTTAGCTGCATTCAAATTGGAGGGTGATGCTTTGAATTGGTGGAAAGCATTGAAACAAGCACGAGGAGGAGATGCTTTCGCTGTTACTTGTACTTGGACGGAGTTTCGGACTATCTTCTATAACCGTTACTTCCCTGATGCTGAACAGCAAAGGTATGAGAGGGATTATCAGGCGATCTACCAGTTTGATAATGAAAACTCCAACGAGTACATGAGTAGGTTTATGAGGTTGGTAAGCTTTGTTGGAGCAATTGCTGGAGATGGTAGGCGCCAAGCTAAGCACTTCAAATGGGGATTGAAGAAGTGGGTGTTGGACCGACTGCTTAACACTGACTATGAGGATGTGTCGGCCTGCAATGATGCAGCTCGTAACATTGAGATCTTTCATGAGGGTTCAGGTTACAACAAGCGTAATCGCGATGGTGATCGGATTCAAGGTAGGACTCAAGGTAATGAGCATAAGGGAAATAATGGCAGGAGTTATGATTCGAGGGGACAAGGGGATAAGAGTTATGATCAGCGGGGTCAGTCGGGAAGGAATGTGGACTCTAGGCGCCCTGAGGCGAGGGGTCAGGATAGTAGAGCTGCTGGTAAGAATGGAAATGATCGTCAGAATCAGGGTAACAATAACCAGCGTTACAACAAGGATCAGTCGACTCGAGGATCGAATCAGGGTCGTGCTTCAGGATCTTCTGGTCAGCAAAGGACAGCTGAAGTTTTGCCTCCCCCACCTATCTGTACTACTTGTGGAAAGGCTCATCCGGGACCGTGTTTCAAAGCCACTGGTGGATGTTTCTCTTGTGGTTCCACTACTCACAAGATCAAGGATTGCTCTAAGAGGAACCCGGCGATTCCTGGAAACTACACCAAGCCGCCACCTACTACTGGACGTGTTTATGCTACTACTCGGAATCAGGCGGAGCATACTTCAGGTACCATTACGGGAACTCTTTTCATTGATGATTATTCTGTCTTCGTTTTATTTGACACCGGCGCCACACACTCTATCATATCTGTCACATGTGCTAAGAAACTTAATATGAAGCCACAACCACTAACGAATCACTTATCGATATCTACGCCTATGAAAAGTCACATGATCATTGATCATAAATACGTTAAGTGTCCTCTTCGTTTTGATGATCGTATTCGCCATGCACATCTGTATCCTCTCGATATGGTCGACTTTGATATCATTCTAGGCATGGATTGGTTGGCTTATCATAGAGCTTCCATCGACTGCTATGCTAGAACGGTGATCTTTGGAGACGTAAAACATCCTAAATTCGTTTATTATGGTTCTAAACCACTCAAATCTGTTAAGTTCATTTCTGCTATGAAGGCACGGACCATGATTGCTCATGGGTGTCAAGATTTTCTGGCATATGTTAAGGACACATCTATGGAGAGTCCTAACATTGAAAACCTTTCCGTTGTTTGTGAATTCGCTGACGTTTTTCCCGATGAACTCCCTGGACTTCCTCCAGCTCGAGAAGTTGAGTTTAGCATTGAGTTGATTCCTGGTGCTAAACCGATTTCGAAAGCTCCGTATCGTATGGCACCTGTAGAACTGAAGGAGTTGAAGGAACAACTGCAAGAGATGATAGATAATGGATTCATTCGACCTAGTGTTTCTCCATGGGGTGCACCTGTTTTGTTTGTGAAGAAGAAGGATGGAAGTATGCGTCTATGTATCGACTATCGTGAACTCAACCGTATTACTATTCGAAACCGTTATCCTTTGCCGCGCATAGACGATTTGTTTGATCAACTGCAAGGAGCTAAGTTCTTTTCTAAGATTGATCTGAGGTCTGGTTATCATCAACTACGTGTGAAGGAGCAAGATGTTCCTAAGACCGCGTTTCGTACCAGATATGGTCATTATGAGTTTCTAGTTATGCCTTTTGGTTTGACGAATGCACCTGCTGTGTTTATGGACCTGATGAATCGTGTTTTCCATGAGTTTGTTGATAAGTTCGTTATTGTTTTCATCGACGACATTTTGGTATACTCTAAGTCTGAAGAGGAGCATGAGCAACATCTTCGGATAGTTTTGGAGATTCTGAGGAAGAAGAAGTTGTACGCCAAGTTCTCAAAGTGTGAATTTTGGTTTAGACAAGTCGCTTTCCTTGGTCATATCGTATCAGCTGATGGTATAACCATGGATCCGTCTAAGGTTGAGGCTATCACTAAGTGGCCAAGTAGGTGAACGTCTAATTGAAGGTCCGGAAATGATTGAGATCACTAATGAGAAAGTAGCTGTTGCTAGAGAAAAGTTGAAGGAGGCTAGGTCTCGTCAGAAAAGTTATGCCGACAAGCATCGTCGTGATTTAGAGTTTCGAGTTGGTGATCGGGTATTTTTGAAAGTTTCGCCGTTTAGAGGTGTGAAACGTTTTGGAATCAAGGGCAAGCTCAGTCCTCGATTTATTGGTCCGTTTGAAATTCTGGAACGTATAGGAGAAGTTTCGTATCGATTAGCACTTCCGCCTCAGTTATCGCATGTTCATGATGTGTTTCATATATCTCTCCTAAGAGGATATAATTATCATCCATTACACGTTGCTTCGTATCCGTTTGATCAGATTCGATCCGATATGTCTTTGCCTGAAGAACCAGAAGCTATTTTAGAAAGGCAAGAAAGAATTATGAGAAGTAAAGTCATTCCGTTCGTTAAGATTCTTTGGAAAAATCACCCAGAGCGTGAGGCTACTTGGGAGACCGAAGAGTCGATGCGAGCTAGTTATCCTCATTTCTTTGAATAGTTCGGTATGTTCTCGTTTCGTTATCGTTTTCGTTTCCGTTTCATTTCAATTTTCGAGGACGAAAATTTTTTTTTAGAGGGGAAGAGTTGTAAAACCCGAAAATCTAAAACCTATATAAAGACTAAAATACCCTTGGAACCAAGAATAATAAAATACGTAAAACACGTTTATAATAAAAGTACGAAATTAAAAACCTAATAAATAAAACTTAACGAATATAATTTCGTGAACGACTTTGGTACGACGAGGGATTTAAGTGTTTCGCTAATAAGTTGGGCCGTTTGTTTGTTAAATGGACGCGTGTCTTTTGTTTTGTTTTGCGCCAAGCCGAGGACAAGAGAAGCCCAACGAGGGGCGTTGGTTTGTGTTCGTGGGATCAAAGGGCCGAAGCCCATGTGATGTTTGTGTGTGTTCGGTTGGATCCAAGCCAACCCAAACCCAATCACTTTCCTATTCTAACTCAAATACTATAACTATAAATACACTACATAATCATTAAATTGGAACCCTAGTTTTGCTTTGCCTTTTCTTTTCTTCTTGCTCGGCCGAGACTCTCAAACACACCCTTGGTGTCGATTTTTCTTATTCAAGCTAAGGTATAACGTTTATTCATCTTCCTTTAACGTACCTTGTATGTATATGTCGAGTTATAATTTGTTTAGTTGCGTTTGTTTTCTTTTTGTTGTTGCCGAGAGGTGTAAACCAAGAGAAACAAGAAACCCTAATCCATTTAACTTGTAACTAATAAGGAGTATGTAAAAGTGATAAGTAATATTGAATCGGGTCATGTATATGTTGGTTTAATGTGAGCCGAGACATGCATGAGTGGACCGAACCATATGTGAGTTTCGAATGGGATATTAAAACATGTAACTTGAATACGTAACGTTTAGATGAGCTAGGACTTGTGTAAAACATGCTAGCCGAAACCCTAGGTGAACCAAATAAGTGTATATGAGATTTAGACGTGTAATAAATAAGTAATGGTTACGTAAACATAAACCCTAGTTTTAAGATATGTAAAACGTGTAAAGTATACTAAACCCTAATAACGTATGATCACATGAAATCATAAACGTGTATGATAAAGAGTAAAAGTAAAGAAGGTTATTAATTACGTATTAGGTTAAGTGGAGAGTCATTAAGACGTAACATGTAAATTAAAATGCATAATTAATGAAATATTAAAGAGTAAGAAACCCTAGAACGTAAATGAGAGTATATTAGGGTTTGAGCTAAATATAGTAAGTGTTATTTCATGTGTGAGTTATAACATATAAAACTATTTTCACATTTAAAGATGGACTTTAATAAATGATATAACGAACCCTAATTTACGACATTAATTATAGAATACTTAAGACTCATTAATAAAACCCTAAAGTATAAAGATCACTAATTATGAATACCAAATACTAAAAGATCATTGTGACGATTATGGAATCATTAATAACTTGGACGACCGTTAATGTCTATAGGTTCTGTGAAGAGGGAGTAATCATTTGTTTTCGTCTTTCTGCTTTTCGATCTTTGCGTTGGAATAAGGTACGGATATTCTGTCTTACTTTAAGACACTTATGTTATCGTACAGATATTCTGACCTTTTCAGTAAAGGTTTCTCTTAATGTTTTCTTTCGTATTAGGTTTTCCTAAGCCTTTGCTATGAATCCCAAATCTGATTTGTTTGAGCTATTGCTTATCTGGACTTTGATTTCTGAATTATGAAACATCTGATTTTGAACTATCTGATATGAAAACTATGATTTTGGAAATATGAATGATTTTCTGATAAATATGATCTGTGTCAGTTATGACATTCTGATTTGACCTAAGATAGTTTGACACCCGAGCCAAATATTTAACTAGTCATGGGGGTTCCATGTCCGTATCAGTGATGCACCTCTGATATGACTCTAGGGCAGTAGAGTGATGTTCTGCCACGTCTCTGGATGGTGAAGCATATTTGTGAATATGTAGGAAGGGGCGTATGGATGCATCCTAGATCTGTTATCTGTTATATGTTATATGTTATCTGATGATTGATGCTGCGTGCATGCACGTCCTTCATAACTCTGGTAGGTCTCCCCTACAAATGTTGCCTTGTGTGAATATGAATGTGATCTGATATAAGTTCTGGGCTCGTGGTAGTTTGACTATAAACTTCATTTGAAATTATGATTTATGCTTTGAAAATGATAAAGATTTTGCTATTGCTCATTCACTTTATTTCATATCCGTTATCGTTTAGTATTCGCTTTTGCTTTCATATCTGTTCACTGGGCTTTTGAAGCTCAGCCGCACTTTCCTTTTCTTCCGCGGCAGGTATCTAAGCATTGGAAGCTGGGTTGCTTTGGGATGAGTGCTTGAGAGGACTTACCTTAGAGATTTTAGCTTTGATTTCTTATGATGCCATTTAGACTTATTTATTTCGGATATTATGTTTGAAGTTTATTATGCTTCCGCTGGGACCTATGTATTGAAGTCGGTTGACTTGGATTATTTTCCGCATTTATGTTAAGACTTTCTTTTGGTTATGAATGTTTTGCTTTGATATGACACCATTACTTGTGATTCCTTTACCCTTGGCGGGTCGGGGCGTTACAAGTTGGGAGTGGGAGAATTGCCCGAATAGTGAGAGAGCTCAACATTGTAGGGGTGATCACGGGCCACATCCATTTATTTTGTTGGAAGCGGTCGCTTCCCAAGATTTATGGATTTGGCATGCGTTCTTTGGTGTCTCCGGAATGAATAACGACGTAAACGTTTTACGTCGTTCACCTGTTTTCAATGATATCAAATCTGGGAGAGCACCAGACCTTGAATTTGAGGCTAACGATGTGGCTTATAAAAGGGGATATTATCTTACTGATGAGATATATCCATAATGGTCCGTTCTTATGAAGTCTATTTCAAATCCTCCCACGGGTGATCGTAAAAGATGTTTGTACAAGAGGAGGCACGAAGCAGCAAGGAAAGATGTGGAGCGGGCTTTTGGTGTGTTGAAGAAAAAGTGAAAAATGCTTAAAGTTCCTGCTCGAGGGTTTTTTAGAAATGATATCCAAGATATTATGTATACATGTATCATATTACATAATATGATCATCCGACACAAGCAGCGGGCGATATGTCCTCCATGGTTTGAAGATGAGGGACACCAAGATCATGATCCTTTAAGAACGCATGAAGAATCGTTGGTGGTTACTCAGGAGCTAAGGGACTCAGCAACTCATCAAAACTTAAAATCTGATTTGGTCGAACACATTTGGAAAAATAGTCAACATCATGTCGAAGCAGTGAATCAAGTCTATAGTGACGATGACGAAGACGATGAAGAGTTTTTGTAATGTTTTAACGTTATTTGAATTTCGTATTGTAATGTTTTTTTTTTTTTTTTTTAATTCGTAGTGTATGTTTTTTTTTTTTTTTAATTTCGTAATGTAATGTTTTTTTAATTTGAATGAAATTTAAATTTAATGTTAAAAATGTTTGAATTAAAATATATATATATATATATATATATATATATATATATATATATATATATATATATATATATATATATATATATATATATATATATATATATATATAGATTGGGTCGTTGACTGGGGCATCCGGGTTGTCCCAGGTCGTTGGAGAGAGAAAGCTAATGTGACGCTTGATGACCCAGGTTGTCCCAAGTCACGACTGAGACTAGCCTAATAAAATAATGTACGAGTCTATGACTTCAGTACATATCTTCGTTACATATGTTATGGGACTGCATCTAGTCTTAGAAAGCAGCTGCTCCATTGAATTGATATTGCTACTAGCTGGCTTGCTACTTATTTGACTTTTGGATTGTTCTACCAATAACATATCTAAAATAACAAAACATTGAATGGTCTATAAGTTGTGTAATCAAGATTGCTAATAATTCTTAGATTTCTGTGTCAACTGTTGTTTGGTTTGAAGGCATGAAATGGAAACTTATTTTTGTCACTTACAAGTTCGATGCAGTGAATATAGGGCTGTCTCACATCTAAGTTTACATGCGAAACCATCAAAAATTGCATCGTTTTAACAAGAAAAACATCAAATCTTCTCCATTTGTATCATATCTTTCACTATATTAGTGTTTTCACTTGATTTCATCACAACATCACTTATGTTTGGTTCACATTGATATATGCATAATCTACATCATATTGTTAGGTGTTTTCATTTACTAACAAATTAGTTATAGATTCAACAATGGTTTGATTTAATTCACCATTAAAATGCATTACACTATGCATATATTAGTTCCACTACTAAAATTTTGAAAAAGTAATAATCAAAATGACGTATTTTATAGTGATTTTTTATGGTTTCGCATGTAAGCTTAGATGTGAGACAACCCCATATTCACTTTTCCCATATATATATATATATATATATATATATATATATATATGATCAAATAAGAAGAATAATAAAAATAAGAATGATAGGAAGTAACCACAACCACTCATTCTAGATGCACCTACAAAAATGGATGCATCTTCATTCAAATTTTCCCTCCCATATTAAAATGTGTGGCTAGAATTACTTCTTACCCTTCTCATTTTAATTATTATTCTTATTGGATCCCTTCCCTATATATATATATATATATATATATATAGGATAAAGATCAAATAAAAAGACAAATATCCGTAAAAAGATAAAAAGATTTTTTTTTCAAAAAAAGTTCACGAAAAATTCCCAAAAAATCCCACAAGATCGGGTATGATGGTGCATGAAAAAGTTGTGAAAAACTTTTTTCTAAAAGTGGATATTTTTTCCGAAAAAAAATTATGAAAATATACGTTTGCGCATTAAATCTTTTTTTTGTGCATCAAAAATTGGTTTTTGCACCCAACTTCTTTTGACTTTTTTCATCAAAATAACATTGCGCATCAAAATTTTTTTGCGCATCAAAATTCGTTTTTTGTGCATTAAAAAAAACGTATCAAAACTCAAAATTATAAAAAATGTTTTCACAAAAGTTTTATGCACCAACATACCCGATCTTGTGGGATTTTTTGGGAATTTTTCGTGAACTTTTTTTGAAAAAAAAATCTTTTTATTCTTTTTACGGATATTTGTCTTTTTATTTTAACTTCACCCTATATATATATATATATATATATATATATATATATATATATATATATATATATATATAGAGTTAGGATCAAATAAGAAGAAAAATTAAAATGAGAAGGATAAGAAGAAACCACAACCACACATTTCAGATGCACCTATTAAAATAGATGCATCTCCCCTTAAAAATCTCTCCCTTATTTCAAATGTGTGGCTAGAAATTCTTCTTATTCTTCTTATTTTAGTTTTTCTTCTTACCGGATCCTTTCCCTATATATATATATATATATATATATATATATATATATATATATATATATAACATGAGGCATTTGACATTAATGCCACCTCAATGTCACCTCAATGCCACATAAGCATTTGTAATTTATTAATCCACCTATTATTTTCGGATTTAATGTATAATTTATATAAATTTTTAATAATTTTTTTTGCAAAATTCGTTTTTATAAAAAAATGTCAATGGTGAGATTTGAACTTGGGTTGTTCTTAAGAGTAGCATTAATAACTTGTGTGTTTACCACTTAGGCTACAAGTTATTTTGATAATGATGTTGCATTCTATAATATATAAATGGCTATAATTTTATGCAACCAATTATGTAGGAGAATCCCTACAACTTAGGTAACACTAAACAAAACATATATATAAAAACTTATATACGGTTCATATAATCCAAAACCATTATTAAAAAAACATACGAATATTTTTAACCCTAATCATCAAATCTCTCTGGAAGTAGAAAACTGATCACTAGGGTTTTAACATTTTTAATGTGTTTTTGTGCAGGTTTTGCTCTCCTTAGAGCTTTGATGCCAGCTCAGTTAGCTGACATGCATAGACGATTAGCAGTACTGTCTTTGGCTTTTGCAATTATTGAAACTGAGTAAACTATATGAGTTTATATATTGGTTTTTTTAGTTATTTGTTTTTTATGGTGTTTCTTGCTATATAAGGGTTGTATCTATGCAGCGCTTCTAAGGCCGGGTCGTTTCGATAAACTACTTTATGTTGGAGTTGCTACAGACCCATCTTATACGAAAAGGTTATTTTCTAAACCATGGTTCTGGCTCATTTATTTCCTTTATCCTATTACTTTCACATTTTAACATGTTATTATTTGACTATTTGGCATGCATCTCAATTCTTAACTTAATCTGAGTAGTCATTACTCTCATTAAAATAGATCTCTTTCTCACAAGAATGTCCTTTATTACTTTCAAGGCATGTATCTTTTTGAATGTTAGTTTAAAGTATCAGCATTTGGTTTATGGTGTCTGCATATGATACTCCACATGTATAATTGTATGTTTCTTTTGTATTTGTTGGTGTGTGGAGCAGGACATAGAGGTGATCTGGACAAGATCATTCGGTATATATAATGTTTAACAAGTCGATGATGATTCATTAACAAAAAAGAAAAAAGAAAGTAGCAAGTCGATTGTTTCTATTTTTCTGCTGATTATGTAGGTGGGTCGCATTTTATTCAACAAATAGATTCAACACTTTCAAGACTCATTAGATCAGATAACCTAAATGTAAGGTAAACATACTTTTTAATGTTTTAATATTTGTGTTTTTAGAACCATGTTTCGTATGGTTGATATGTTGCTTTAAAATATGCATTTGAGCATGCTAATTGTTACTGTGTTATGTATCTTATAGTACGTACTCATGGTGTAACAAAGACTACTAATAACACCTGTTGTTTTTTCTATGCATGTGCTTCAGGATAGCAAAGAAAATTGTCGTCAATTTGTGGTAATATCTTGGCTAAACATGCAGCGATGAAATTCCCTACTCCTTTCGGCTCCACATACAGAAGGTTAGTTGAATATACCAGTGGCTTCCAACAGTATTTACAAGATAGTCCTACTGGAAATTAGGTTCGTCAACAGATGCCTGCTATTTATAACATGCCTTAGGATTATGTTTTGTCTCGCACCCTTGATTACATATGTACAGGTATGTTTAGTACCTGTTAATAGTAATATAGAATTTTGCGGCTTTAAGGTGTATTAGGCTCAGTGGAAGTACACTACAGATTTTATTATCCTACATCAATCACATTGTCATAAAATTGTAAATATATCCGTACTTTCATGATTCCTCGAGAAATGGTATATGAAATGATATCAATCATCATGTTTTGGAGAAACTATACGGCCAGTTGTTGGATAATTGGTGTTTGGTTGTGAGTCGTGGGATTGTTGACTACAATCTAGGCGGGTGAAGCTATAAAGGATAGTTCCCCGTGTGTTTTGGCGTCAATTTATGAATGTTGAAATGTAGAAACCTTTAACTTACACCAATATGTTTGTATAAACTGAAAACTATGAAAATAACAAAATGGCTTATCTAAGTTTTTATGGGCCTGGCAATTAGAAACATTCCATCCAATTTCTTATTCAGTTTTATCGAAAACATACCATCTATACCATGGGAACCAAATAACCCGTGTACAAAGTGGGCAGAGCAGGTTCCTGAACGAACCTTATTTATACCTACCCTTAATAGTATCACTTTCGCTTTTTTGATTTATCTATTATTTATTTCCTCTGTCATTCCCAAGTTGTATCACAAATTATGAAATTTATATGACGAGTTACACAGTGTATATTAGGAATTACATTTAGTTTAAGTATGTTGATAAGTCCTTTATCACTGGAAATGTTTAGAAAGCTCATAACATCAAGCTAAACCCAACTACGATGTGATTTTTGGACATGTACGGTCCTAAAAGGGTTGTCGATACTCCTATTACAGAGGTTCGAAACTTATTCCTATTAGAGTCGACAGATTTAGTAACTTTTCTTTAGCTTCAAGTGTATAAATTCATATTCATATATTATTCAGACTGGGTTTGCGGGATTAGAGTTGGTTCTGTCTATCATGTCTTAAGCCTGTGCTTGGGTTTGTCGGGATTGGAACGAGATACACATATGTGATTATCAGCTTGCAGCCCACATACTACTTTATTACTTCCTCCCCAAAGTACATTCACTAGGTCTTACACTATCTAGATTTTCAATGACTTCATTTATAATTGTAAATAAATTTCAATGACATTTGAAGTTAATATTCATTCAATGGTTTTCACCAATGTTACAAGAAACCATTATATCTGAGTTTGCTGATTTCATTTACATCACAATGGCTCACTCCAACCAACTATGATGGATTCAAATGAAACTAATACTTTTCGACGCAACATAATCCAAGGTTAGTTACAGTATTAATCATTTAAATAACAAACGCGCCCATTATATTATTGACAGTAAGTAGCTTGCCTTATTTTTGTGGTTTAAAGTTGCGATATACGTCATATGGCAGATGCTTCATCTCACACTACTGTTTACTACTCTACAGTATTATTTTACAAGGTATAAATGAGCCATTATGAAGATCACGTGGTACCTTGCGTGAAAATAACCTTCCCACACAACTACTGGCCGCAGGTACGGTGACCTACACATTTGGACACGCTGCACATCATAGGAGTAGGTGCCCTACACATTTGAAAGCCACCCAAAACATACTTTACTAATATTAATATTAATTGTAGTCTTGAGTCAAAGTCTGGATTTTTTTTAAAAAAATATCCCATATGCTGAAACGCTCATTAAGAAGGGTTTGTGGAATGAGTTACAAGATTATCTTGGAGGTTTCTTTACGGCTGGTGATCATGGTTCCAAAGAGATACACTTTAGAATAAAAAAGCATAAAATATATGAAGCATTTGTAAAGTAATTCTTGATTAGCTGTGTAGCTGGTGTTGAATTGCTTAAACAGTTTAATAAAAGGTTATGTTGCGTCGAAAAGTATTAGTTTTATTTGAAATAACAGTGATCGGACACTTTCGGGAAGAAGGTTATGGACATTGTGGTGAAAGGCTACTTACGTCCTGATCTTGAAGATGTATAGGCAAAAAATGATTATACGCTTCAAATAAGGAAATGGCTAAATAGGTACTATTAAGTTTTAATTACTTTCTGGTATGTATGATGATGCAGCGATTTAATGAAGGACATTGCAGGTAAACTAATAATCAAATGCAAGTGAACCTGTCTCCGGTGGAGAAAGTAGAAAGCTGTGCAAGGGCAATTGTGAAACAAGCCTTCACTGGAGAACGGTTGTGACAGAACCGTCGCACGTGTGGAAGGTATTATGGCCAGAGGTTGTGGAATGGGTCAACCACTTGCTGTGCTTGAACTCATTTTACCATCTCAAATTAACGTAATTCGAAAATTCTTCTTTGCAGGTTGCAATACAGGAAGGTGGTGTCGCAAAGATTAATGTTAGCTATTCCACACTTAAAAACAATTATTCATTTTTCACCAAGACTTTTGAATGAGGTTTGCATACTAAGTTTGTTTACTACACTCCTTTAACAAGTTATGTTTGAACTTAACTGAGAAAGAAGCATCAAAACGGGTAGAGACAGTCAAAGGGTAAAAGCCTATTAAGGGGATGTTTGTTAAAACTTTATTTTGAACTTTTTAGCTTATTTGACTCGGCCTATATTTCATAAGACCCTTCTTTCCAGCTTATTGTTTTGACTTATGAGCTTATTATGAATTAAAGATGGAAACTAAACTCAAAAGCTAGAAAAACTAGGCTATATATAATATAAGCATACTCAAATAAGTTTATAAAATCAAGATTTGTAACTTAAGCGACTTAGAGATTCTTGAGATCTATGGTTGTTATTGGATTGCTAGGCTTGCTTCGTCAAGTTCTAAAAAAGTAACATAAAGCTCGAACTCATATTACTGTAAGGATGTTTGGGTTGATTATATACTTTGTGGGTCTACTGATATAGTTATATTCACAGGATCTGAGTCAAAATTTTGATGTACGGGCGCTTAGGCAAGGTCTTTACGAGTTTCACACATGACAATGAGCAAAACTTTATCATACATGGGAACCGTGGAGGTAATTTATTCTATATATGGATTGCCAAATCCCTTATTCTATTCACTTGCATTTGTTTTAATAATTCGTATATATTAATTCTGTTACTTTGAATTGTATTGTAAAAGCAACACAAGTGGTTTACACAAGCATGTCATTTAGGTTAACTGCGTGGTTTAATTATTTTGTGTTGTGGGTTTTTTCTATTATAGCTACCTGAAGATCTAAAATTGCTCAAGGAGGTGCTCAGCTTGGAAATTAAAATTGAGGCAGCGTGTCAGGATATCAATGACTTCGTATACAAGGTATACTTGTCAACCCGTCTCTGGTTCCACAAATATATTTTGCTGATGATTCTGATAATCTTTTTAATAAAATCTCGAAGATTGCGCTATCAATATTCATTCTTTTCCAGGAACCAGTTTTATTTGTTGGAAACCAAGTGCAAACAGTTTGTAGGAGTGTGAAGAAGTTCTATTCCGATGTTATGCAAGACTTGATTCTTTCTCCAAAGTGTATTGATTTGGCTGAGGCCTCTACTAGCTCAGTTGCAGCCGTTAAAGAAACCATTGTTAGACGAAAGGTAAGTAAACCAAACGACGATCATGTGGTTCCTGAAATGTGTCACCGACTGTCAATTTCTGTCCTACGCCAGTTAAAACGTATTAGCTCTGAAGTTAATGTACACCACAAAGATGAGAATCTACTAAATAAGGTTCCGGATCAGGCCATTCAAGTTTTGCTAAACTCTTCTACAAGTAGCCAAGAAAATGCTATGAAGATGAGAAGTGTGACAACCGTTTTTTACAGATTGTCTCTTTTAGATTTTGTGAAGGTAATATTTTGCAATTAAGGTGGCTCTTTCACCCCTTTTATCAATGAATAGGTCAATTATTAATTCATAATTATTATAATGTTAGTTTTGATATTAAGTTATGAATATCAAATTTAGTAATTGGTCTTTCAGCCATTGACATAGAGTTATATATGATTATGTCAGATTGAGCATTTGGCGGGATCAGAGAAGCTTGACCAGTACCACCAGATAAAGGAGTATTTCTGTTTGGCAATATACACTTATGTGACGAGGTAACATCAGATAACAATGTTTCTAAGATGAAGCATGTTGGTAACGGGTCGAAACGGGACAATTTTAAATAAAACGAAATAAAAAGTTTTCAACCGTAAACTAATACAATAAAATATACAATGAAATATCCGTCATTACAAATAATTTACCGTTAAGTGAAACTTAAACTAATACAATAACAAAATACCATCAAACCATAATTACAATTCATGACCACATCCTTAAAAGTAATCTTCCGTTAAATAACACCATCAAAATAAAAATTACAAGTCATGCCCGCCCATTGGGCGGGCTTCAAAAACTAGTATATATATATATATATATATATATATTGGTTGGCTCGCGTGCCCTGGAATAGAATTGGCATTATTAAGGGGCTGTTTGGACGCGTATTAATAAAGTGATTACTGCATTTTGAAGGATGAGAATCATACAATCACGTTAAACTTTCAGAGATAGGTTTACAAACACCAAGCTTAGGTTTCTGTGAATAAATGGTTACCTTTTTAACTTTAATAAAGTCTAAGCTTCATAATGCTACTTACCTAATGTAAATTTCAATTTATAGAAAAGTGTTTTTCTTTGTTATTCAGGAGGGTTGGGTTGAATTATGGACTACATATTTTCTTGTAAATATTTATTGTGTCATTGACGTGTGAACAACAATTTCTCACTATTATCTTCCTCACTTTCTTTTCTAAACTTAAGACTTTCTTCATAAGTCTTAAGTTTCCCAATAATCTCCTCTAATTTTGCTTTCTTAAAATCAACAACCATTTCAATGGTTGCTACTACTGATACAAACTTATCTGGCACTGCATTCAGTAATTTTCGTACTTTTGTTTGTTCATCAAACGTCAATCCACATGTACCAGCCTTTGTAATGAATCTATTGATTCATCTTCTTTCATCACAAGTCTCTCAAATTCTGATTTAAGTTTTTGTGAGTGTGCCTGTTGTACATCTTCTGTCCCGATAAATCTAGCCTTTAGTGAATCCCAAATTTCTTTTGCTGTTTCACATCCCGCAACTTGCATTTGCAAATCCTCTGGTAACCCTTGAAATAGGTATGCTGACGCCGAACTATCATTCTTTACATCAATCTCGTTTGATGTACTTACTCCTTTTACTAAATCCCATACTCCATTTGCCGTTAATATCTTTTTCATTCTTAATGCCCATAATGTATAATTTGTGTTGCTTAAAACTGGGCATTGATATGATGGTAATGATGTAGTGAAAACAACTTTGTTTTCGTTTTTATCTCCCGTCATATCTTACGATTTGGTTTTCTTCTAATACCAATATAATTCTAATAATGGTCGACCTTAAATTCTTCTTTCTAGCCACAATAATTCTCAAGCAATTCTAACGGTTTCTAACGCGAATTGTAATAGAAGAAATCTATTCTACTAATCTACAATACTAATATGCAAATTCTCTAACTTTTCTAAAAAAATAACAAGTATTTGAAGAAGTAAAGAACCTGTTACTTGACTTTTTTTTTGTGGGCTCCCTTTTCCAAACAATAACACCGGCTATTTGTTCCCAAAGGAAAGCGCCTATCTTCTTCCCCAAATAAATCCGCTTCTTTCTTCTACACTAATTAGGGCAAATCACTTTTCTCTTCTTCCTGTTGCAATCGATGGTGGTTAAGATTCTTGTTACTTTTCCGATGACGGCGGTGGTGGTGGTTATCTCTTTCTTCTCCGCAAACAATACGGCGGCGGTCGCACAACCGGTATGTTTTTTTCTTCTTTTTTGTGTTCTCTGATTCGATCTTTTCTTTAATCGAATCGTGTTTGTTTCTTTATTGATTATGCTGAATCAATAACTCTTCTCTTGTTTTGATTGATTCCCTAAATCAATCGGTCTTCTATTTTTCTTTTTCTGGAACAATTGAATTGTTAGTCTTCTACTTTGTCTCTGGTTCCCTGAACCTTTTGGCTCTGATGCCAACTGTTAGTCTAATCTTCTATGAACAATCGTATATAACAATAATAAGCACACTGACTTTTATTTGATATAGATAATCGTTAGTTACAGATTTGGGTTTTATGGGTATTTATAACCCATCAACCGACACAACAAACAGACACAACGTTTCTAAACTATTATAACCGAATAAATGCTTATTTACTTTGTTCTTGTCATTCTAGGACCCTATACTTTATACAAATACATAAACGACTCTAAATACTTGACTTTCATGTTTGACCTTCATGGATTAGATAAATTAGTATCCAATATAAGTTATTTTCTTTTTATGTGGTGTTGATGACACTAGGCAGGCCAATTAATGAGGCATTATTTTGGAAACTATTTGATCCAGAACCAGGCCAGAAACGATCCCGATGATTAGCAACAAAACGATCACAGCTGCAGCCATTTCAGCTTCAAAATGTGGCACTGATTTAGGAGCAAAATCGTGATGAGATTGGTCATACTCATTGGTAAACCCCATCATAAAGGTTTGCAACATCGCGAGCTCTCACTTCTAAACTATTTAGGCCAAAGGAATAACCTCTAAGTTCCATGCTGTTTTATGTGTCTACTAATATTGCAAAACGTTGAATGGTCTACAACTTATGTAAGCAAGATACTTGCTAATAATACGTAATTTTTGGGGCAACTGTCAATGACATTGACATTTTTTTTATATTATTGTGGTATTATTCTAATAAGATTAAGATTTGTTTTGTTTAAAGGTGTGAAAAGGACGAATAGATTTGTCGTGTAAAAGTTTGATGTTATGACATTTATATTCATTGGGTGGCTCTCTTGCTCTGAAAAATTTATGGTAGGGTTGACATGATGACGGGGTGTTTGGATTTGTGTTCTTAAGTGATTATTGCCTAGCCAAATTCATGTCTAGTTTGTTTACCGTGAGTTTGAGCTTTAATTTGCTGATTTTTAGAGGTGGCAAAGTGGGTGGCTCACTCACGCTGGTTAACTAGTCAAAACATGTCAAAATGGGTAATTTTTTGGTTGAGGTAAAACTGGTCGAATGCTCTATTCACGACGACATACACTTTTGCTTATCTATGTTTTCTAATTCTACAAATAATGATGTGTTAAATATGCATAAAAACTACATCCATACAATAAAAGTTCATCTTTTTTATATAAAGCGATTTAGGAGGTTTTATACGTGTGAATACAATTGGATAACTATCTACCTGTTTGACCCCTTCTCTCTTAGTTAATTCTTAAGCTTAACCCAAATATAACCAACCACACGTTAATGTATCGAAATTTCAACTTCTACTAATTACTCTTCATGTTGTGTTGATCAGATCACGATACTGATTACTAGGGGTTCATTTTCAGATCACGATACTGATTACTGACAGAATGGTTTAAATACATTGAAAGTCGCATTACCTTCAAGAAACTGAATGATCCAAAACCATCCAAGAACCGAGCCAGAAACCAACCCGATCCCTAAGAACAAATCCATCTCAATGGCAGGCGTTTCCGCTTCCAAAGGTGACACCGATTTAGGAGCAAAAATCATGATGACACTAATCAGATACCCATTCGTGAAATCCAACATGAAGGTCAGTGATACCACAAACTCTTCACTTCTGAATCATTTAGGCCCATGAAGACAAGCTATAAATAGAAAATAAAATAGTAGCCTTGTCACATAACAAAAACAATCTACTTGTTATCCTATTTTGCTCTTAACTCTTGTCTTTCATAAGATGGAAATAGAACACCGAAAACAATCTTCCTCAAGCCTAGATATCTTGCCTAAAGATGTGAGATGATCTTTATCCCGTTCTGTTAGGTCCTTTGGATGCCTGTCATGAGTAAGAAAGATTCAGATATCTCAAGCTATAGAATGTGGGATACAATGATTATTAGAAGGAAAATGATATGTTGTAAATGTTGTTAGAGACGAATACAGGGACTCAAAATAGTCTTGCCAGTTATGGTCTGCACACCTAACTCTATGGAAATAATATAGGCAAAAATACCAAGACACAAGGAGTGTTGGCTGTTTGCTTCCACTACAAGATTGATTAAATGCGATAAAATGTGTAACAGAGACCAAGCCAGAAGATACAGACCTGAGTAAAAATCGTTCAAGTTGAGTAAATCTATGAACAATCCTTTCTCTTTTTAAAATAATCTGTTCTAAATGGTTCAAGTCAAGTCATAGTATCTTTTTGACACAATCTATTAGTTTGTCTCATATATCTATAGTCCATAATATGTTTGATCATTGCTGAAAGCTGGATTTATTAACCAATTTGGGTGTCTGGCATTTTCTATATAATAATGTTTTGAACTGAAGTAAATTTCGATCTGTGACGACCAGGGACGGAGGCAGGGGGTTCCCACGGGTGCACGGGCACCCCATGGATTTTTTCAATGTAGTGTTAATTTTTAATAAAAACATCGATTTTTCTTAAAGTCGTCTTAAATGCACCCAGTCCATCGAAATATGTTTCTGGTATTAGTGTTCATTTTTTTTGTGCACCCGGTTATATTTAGTCCTGGCTCCGTCCCTGGTGACGACCACAGAGCGAAGTTTTGAGGCAAGGGAATCAGTTTCAGTTTAGCACTTTATTTGAACCTTTCAACTTTAGTTATTTGTTTTGTCCCAAATTGTTCTTGGAAAGCCTTGCAACCATTTTTGGTTGTCTATCAACATGGAAAAGGGAGTGATCAGTCCTCCCTAGCTATAGATTGTTAAGTCAAAAAAAGCCCCTAAAACATCAATGTGTGTGATTTTCCAGGTTAAAATATAAAGAAAGCTCGCTATTTTCCCAACAGTTTGCAATTTCATGAGTTAGACGACTTCACGACTTGTAAAAGAGTCTTGTCACGGATATTCATGTTTTCTGCATACGCTTTAACTACATCCTCGTAGTTAGATAACTTAGATTGATATGATAAATATTACATGTATCCGTAAGTAAACAAAGACGAACTATTATCCCAGATGTGTTGATATGAGAGGCTGCTTTTGCTTAAAATATAAAGTTAGTTATGCCAACGTCTATTTCAGATGAGATCTACATTCACAGTGGCTAAAATGTCGTATTCGAAACTTTCAACATCTTTGGACAGATTTTCAAAAGTTTTTGTAAATCAGGAACCAAAAATACATTGTAAACTCGCACACTTCATCTCCTGCGAGTTTTCTATCTTAAGAACCTCTTTTTATGTTTTTAACTACGTTTTTTTACTCACGCTCCGCTGCGGGGCGCGGGGTTGATCTAGAGACTGTTCGTGTGATCGCAAGTAAAGGCAGGGACGATTTTTGCAATTTTCTAGACTGTTTCTGCAACGCAAGAAAACCGTAGGGATGTTTATGTAAATTTCCATTGCACAGCAATCCTTGGATTTAACGCATGGACTATTTCTGCAATCGTACATAAACGACAAGGAAGCTTTTTGCAATATTTCAAGGACCTTTTTTGCAATGCAATAAAAATTAGAGGTATTATTTTTGCCTTTATGACTGAATCGTCGACGTTTACACACTTTTGTTTGAATTTGGGTGTGTGTGGGTGGTAATAATCCTGATATATTCTCTGAATCGTGTAGAGATTACTTTCAGATGGAAGTATTTCGACCCTATATGCCTCGGGTATCACGAAATCCTCAATTAGATAAGATAGATAACAACACTTTGTTTCTAAGGCACGAGAAATCAAAGCAATACACTGAAAGTTGTTATATTTGTTAGGTTCTGTAAGAGATCAATAAATAATGAAAAACCATAACCAAAAAGTTAGTTAAAACGGGTTAAAAGCAGTTGGCGGGAAGGGTTGCAGCTGTTGGGAAAAGGGTTGATTTTTGGTGGGAAAACTGTTCTGGAAGTAAAATGGGAAAAACCATAACAGCAAGGGCTCTGCCCTTTGACCCCCGCTCTTTGTTCGTGACGACATCAAGCTAGCTAGAACGAGCGTGCACTCCGCACCTCCTAACTCAACTGTAAGTTGAACCTGATTAAACCCTTGATCTCAAGTAAATCACAATTACATAAAATACAAATGATGACACTAAGATCACCAACAACTTCTCTGAAAATTGATCGGTTGTTTCCAACAATAATGGTTTTTGGACAAAATCGTTCCGGAACATGCCCAACCTTCTTCACCATCTCTCTCAACGAATATGAGTAGATAGTTTGTGAGTATTAGCTTGAAAAAGAGTTTCTTGATAAAACCCTTATAAAAAATTCTTTTTCACATTTAATGCCCTTTCATTACAATTCATATTCGATCCATCTCATCTAATGCACTTTGAGACAATAATGGATTGATTGTAATCACACATAGGGCTCAAGCGTGCATAGCTGGATGGTGTGCGTGGGTTCTTTGTTCAACATGTGAAAAACAGGCGCGCGAGACATGTTGCGCGCATTGGCTTTTGTGGCATTTTGCTACTTGTCCTAAATTTGATAAAATGAGCGCGCAAGTGAAAATATAGTGCACGCATCTAACGTTAAATGTGCCTCTAGAAACAACATAGATACATGAAGCGGCCCATGTCAATGCGCGTGAATGGTTTGCGCCCACATTGAACACGTGGTGCCTCCTGAGTTGTTGATGAGCCATGTGTCATCTTTCTAATGAAAGCGCTTGCTTTGCGCATTGAAAGACCATTCTGGTAATATAGAAAAATAAAATGCCCACTTCCTTTTCGTAATATACGGTTACAATAAAGGGTTCATATAAAAAATTATTCAAAATTTCTTCACTTTAATATACCCCCACCTGTTGCACTATGACGAGTAGGTAGAAGAAATTTGAATTTAAAACCATGTGCAGTCATTATAACGTGCAGTCATTATTAAAGTGAAGATGAAAGTGAGATGCCAAACTAAATAGCATAAAGTATACAGCCACTTGCATCAAGTGCATAACTACGTTTAGTATTTAAATAACATAAAACATTAACTACTCCGTAGATCAGATCTATAGTTAATTAGCTCAGATCTATAATGGCTTCCTCAAGCATTGACTCTATAAATCTATGTGATCAAACCAATTGCGATTGGTGGCAGGAACAAAGGGTATGCCTTATCGAGAGCCATGGTATGAAGAACGTCTTCCTCGATGTCAGATTAAAATCCACCAAGGAGAATGGTGATTCTAAAAAAAGGGCAGACAAGACTTTTGTCGAGCGGAAAAGATCAGATGCACTTGTCATACTGATCTATGGTTCGCTAAGCGAAGATGTGCTTTGTACTGCCTTTGGCATCCACAAAACAAATGACGTGTGGGAGAAACTGGATGCTTATTACAAATACTCCACCGACGACCGGCTACAAGGTATGAACTACTTAGATCAACAATTCAACATTAACTAATTTCTATATAAAGTACTGATGGACATAGATATGAACTACTTGTTGCAGTTAGCTGGACAAATGGAACCAATACACAAACTTATTGTGGTTTCCGGTGCAGCTCTTCAAATGCAAAGTGAGTTACAATGGTTTAAGGTGAAATGCCGTTTTCTATATCTAAATATAAATTTACTCGATATGAAGTACACTTTCACTATTATTGTGTTTATATGAGTAGTAGATCGAATATTTTTTTCTTTGTAAGTTATTTACTTGTTTAAGTAATTATTTAAAATTAGGAGCGGAGATATTTGAGATTATGGTATTCACAAAAGAACACAAGGACTTGAGGAACAAGGTCTTGGTATTTACAAGAGAGCATAAGGACTTGAGGAACAAGGACTTGTGAAACGAAGGAGAAGAGTGGATGAAAACAACATATATTTTATTGCTTTTTATGCTCAATTTCTTTGGGATGCTGATGAAGAAGACAAGGAAGAAGTTTCGAGTATGAACATATCACCACCAAGCTTCTTACATGAAGCTTCACAACAGTTTCAGGTTGCTGCGACATAGAGATTAAGAATCATTTATGGAGTATATAGTAACAGAGATATTATAGTAACTTTTTGACCTATATTCCTTTTGTTGTTTCTATCAATAGTAATTATGTTAAACATTTGTCATTTTTGTAATTATGTGACAAAGGTAATTAAACAATGTTCGAGTCTATGACTTCAGTACATATCTTCGTTACATATGTAATTGCCTTGATCCATGAATAACACAAACAGACAATCACTTGTAACATTGGTATTTATTATTCTGCCATAACCTATAAACTGGTCATCTTTGTTATTCAGTTAATTGGACCATTGCAAGGTTTGTGAATATGATTCCTATGATCAGTTTCGTGTAATGCTTCTATTGCCTTGTTGTACCCTGTTGTAGCTGTTTTAGATGATCACGGAATTGTGCCAATAACAATGTGTTTGCAATTGTAAATGCTATGTCGATGTATGCGGCGAGGTAATTTTATACACGACCTTGGAACAAAAATTTGAGTCAGCGACTCCTAGTTGCAACTAGTGGTTCCATGTATCGAACACGACTCTTCTTATTTAAATATTAATTCCTTGACTTGTTCTTATCCCCCCCCCCCCCTCCTCTTCTACTTCCAGAAGGCCTATAACAATCTTTTTCTCTTCTTCCTTATCGTCCACGCTAAAAAACTTCCTCGATCTCTCTTTTCCTGCAATTGAATTCGGAAATTTTATAAGAGAATAAATAAATAACGAATTCCAAATTCGGTAAAACTTGTAAAATAACGGACATTGAAGTCCCGAACCTGCTAAAGAAAGGGATAATGTTTAACAAAGTTTGTGTGTTGTTGATTTTTAGGTGTATTGGTTCTTCTCCAACACTTCCTATTGGTACTAGTGGACTAGGATGGACCTCTAATACTAGAATCGAGAGACTTATTTCTACGTGGTGGGAAACTTTATTAAATTCTTAATAATCGCCCCTCATAAGCAGCCAGTGTTGGCGCTCTCGTTCAACAACCTTGGCAAAGGATATATATAATAAAATGATTGGAAACTAAGATTCATTTACAATGGGAAATTTGACAGCATATGCCCCATAATTACCCCTGATTTTCACCTTTTATATTTTCTGTGATTCTGACCTCAACAACGATATCTGGATTTTCAGAACACCCATTGCACGTTGAAAAAGGGAGCAGAGTTATACAAAGGAGCTAGGGCTGTCAATGGGTTAGATTTGGGTCAGATCATGACCCGACCCATTAGTGATTCAACTAAATGAATCATGATCTAACCCATGATCCAGGTTGATGGATCATGATCCAACTCACGATCCAACTAACTTAAATAGATAGATCAGGATCTAGATCGACCCATTTAATTATAGTCTCACGTTTACAATTATAAACTTAATCACTTTTTTGTGAAAGTGAGAAAAGCAAGGATAAGAATACAAAGGAACAAAGACGAAAAACAAACATACAAAGCTAATAGGCTAAAAAAAAGTACAAAAACATATAAAAGCATACACCGCAAGGGAACACAAAACAACGAAAGGATAAAGCGGTACGGAGACAAGGGGGCACGAGCATAACATAACAAGGTAACTAGTTATTAAACGTAAGCCCATTTGGGCTTATTTTTTATAAGCTCCAAATTTACGGCTTATTTTGAGACTTGTCGGCTTATATAAGTTTATCATGATATGATAAACTTATATAAGCCGACAAGTCTCAAAATAAGCCATAAAATTGGAGCTTACAAAAAATAAGCCAAAACTTTTAAATTTCGGCTTATTTTTTTTAAGCTCCAATTTTTATGGCTTATTTTGAGACTTGTCCTTATATAAGTTTATTATGATATAATAAACTTATATAAGCCGACAAGTATCAAAATAAGCCGTAAAATTGGAGCTTATAAAAAATAAGCCCAAACAGGCTAAAACGCAAGTGGGAAGGCAGCTAAGGGCACCTATACAGGATAAACGCAAAAACTACCCAATAGCCTCAAAAATCCTAGCCCGAACTACCCGCATATGCTAATCCTATGTGAGGTCATGTCCTCGGACAAGAGAAGGTCCTTCATGTCCTAGTCACGCTTAAGTCTATCCTCCCACCTATATTTTGGTCTACCCCTTCTCCTCAAGATGTCGACTATTAGAGATACGATGAGTGATTGATCAGAAATCCAAATAATAAAACAATGTATAAGGATACAAAACAAACAATCATAAATATGGTATATTTTCAGGAATAGGGGAAAGCTAAGTTATACATGTTATATATATATTGAATTAAGAAACGGATAGTTAAACAAGAAAATAATAAGCAGACCTGAATACTCCCAGCATTAGCAGTGCTCTTGTTATTCTTTGTGTGACTTGGTCCGCAATTATTATTAACATAAGGAGATACAAGGGTTTTCACAAACATAGGCGAAGGAATATGTTCCTTACTCCTAGAGAGGTGTATATTCTCATCACAAAAATAAGTTGGTGGCGGCGTTATCCTATACTCATTAGCATCCTTAAGCATATAGTGAATAGCATGATCCTTCATCTCACAACCGTTTGGTAAGAGTTCCCAAGAATTGTAGCTTTTCATAATCCAGATGCCACATGAGGGGTAAGCATCTTCATCAAAAGCGGGAAAGATGCATAGACGGCCTTGGATGATCCCCAATGAGTAACCATTATTCCAAACATATCTCATGTCATTAGGTTGGGGAATTTCTCTAAATTCCTCTTTAGCTAAATCGAAAGACACAAGTAATATTTTTTGCCTCGTGGAATCATTAGGATTAAGCCAAAACCAATGAAGTGCGTCATTGAATAAGATACCAGGTACAGCTAGCGTGCTATCATAGAACCTATAATTGACTTGTCCAAACACTTTCCAAATATTATATTTCAAAGATAATATATGAACAAGTGCAATATCACTACCATGTTGGCAGATGGCCATAACAACTTCGTAATCATCGGACGATGAATCATAGCCAAAGCCCAAACATTGCATCTCTTTAGGAATTCTTTTTGGTTACACATATTCGAGCTTTGTTTATTGAATGTATGCATACAAGGCCATTGCAAGAACCTTGCATCCTCCACTTACTATAGGCCACCCACTCTAAAGGTATCCGACATCCAAGCTCAACAGCCGTAAGACCATATAATGTTATCATACCGATCTTTCTTGTGTTGTTCTCCTCTTTGTTGCAAATAAATTTAACATGAGTTTTAGCGAAAGAAGGACTTGATATCAGAGAATACCATGACTTACAAACGCTTTTGCACCGGAGAACATCTCCCACAGCACATCTTAAAATTATCGCCTCAATAACATCGAACATAACCATCTCTGTAATAACCCTAGATCTAAGATACGGTTGCCATGTATATATAAGCATATTTCGTTGTCAAGCCCATCCAACCCACACTACTACACAAAGTATTATTTGAGAGGGTATTTAGATACGGTTTAACAAAAACCGTATCAAAAAACGTCTTTTGGTACGGTTTATTTGTAAACCGTACCAAATAACTGTTTTCTGCTACGGTTTTTTAGTAACCGTGGTAATTGATTTCTTCTCTGCTACGGTTTCTTAGTAACCGTGGTAATTGATTTCTTTTCTGCTGCTGTTTTTATATAACAGCAGCAAAAAACAAATTCAAAAACTGCTCCCCCCAACGGGAACATGCTTCCAGTTCACCCACTTCACCCACATTTATTTCTTCTCATTTATTCCTTCTCAACTTAAACCTTTCAAAACCATAACATTAAACACTCAAATCAACAACCATAATAAATTTCACTTAAACCTCACAAAACTACATACAAGATAATAGTTATATTTTGTAGATAGTTTTATTTATTTTTTACTCATTATAACTCTTTTATACTTAACTTATATATATTTTTTGATATTGGTATAGGTATAAATTTCTTCATCATGTATCCATATTATAGATTTTCCACTCAATTTATAAATATTCGGATTATAAGGTGAGTTTATAAACTTTTTGTTATTTGTAGCATTATTTATATTTTTACTATTAGTTCTAAATACTTGTATATACTTATATTGTTGATACGCTTATTTGTGTATATATAGCATGTGCATCTAGAAGTTATTAGTAGATCATGATATGAAATTAGTTAGTACCCGTCCGAAACTAATCTAATAGAGATTAGTTTCGGGGACTGCCTTTTGAATATTTTATCTCATTTAGGATGCGTACACGTTTTAACGGGTTGAAAATTTAAGAAAAAATCGGTATACATGTCTCCTTACTTCTACGAGTTTGCGTTTTATACGCATACTTGGGGAGTTGAGGGGAAATGCTGCCGATTTTTTCTTAAATAGTCAACCCGCTAGAACGTATACACATATGAGATAAAATATTCAAAAGGTGGGTTAGGATTTGCCACATGCGACCACCCATGTTTCATTCATACGTACGTATGATTTATTATGTTGTTTTTAAATTTAAGATGGAACGACAATGAATGTATGGGATGAACGTTAATGACCCATAATTTGTGAAATGAGTGCAAAGTTTTCTTGTAGCTGCTGAGTCGAACCAAGTAGCTAAGGGAGAAATAGAGATTTTTTTGTCCTTGTTCGAAATGTAAAAATTTTGTACCCTATACTGATATCAAAGTAATTGAGTTTCATTTGCACAAATATGGTTTTGTCCGTAAATATACTTGTTGGTCAGAGCATGGGGAATCACTATTTGATAATAGCACATCAAATCATGTATCAAATACTAATGAAAACAATGATTCTTGCATTAATGATGAACATGAAAATTTAAAAGAGATGTTGCATGATTTAGAGGCTAATGATGGTGATATTGATCAAGAAGATTTACAACAATTGTTTGAAGATGCAGAGAAACCAGCGTACGAAGGTTGCAAGAATTTTTCCGTACTTTCTGCTGTTTTGGAGTTGTTAAAGTTGAAAGCAAATAGTAGTTGGAGTGATAGTAGCTTCACAAAGTTATTAGAGTTTTTACACAAACTGATTCCCGTTAATAATGAGTTACCCATTTCTACATACCAAGCTAAAAAGATAATGTGTCCAATGGGACTAGAAATTGAAAGAATACACACATGTCCGAATGATTGTATGTTGTATAGGGGTGATAAGTACGAAAACTTGCATGCTTGTGTTACTTGCGGAATATCAAGGTATAAGAAAGAACCAGATGAAATTGATGATGATGTGATAAAAAAATGGACCCCCGGCTAAGCTATTGTGGTATTTTCCCATCATACCAAAACTGAAACGGTTATTTGAAAACAAGAAAGAGGCCAAATTGTTGCGTTGGCATTCCGAACAGCGTAAAGATGACTATCAATTAAGGCATGTGGCAGACTCCCCTCAGTGGAGAAAAATTAATAACAAATTTTCAGAATTCGGTAAAGAGATTAGAAATATTCGATTTGGACTAAGCTCAGATGGAATCAACCCATTTGGAAACATGAGCAGTCGTTACATTACTTGGCCGGTTCTTTTATGTATGTACAATCTTCCACCGTGGTTATGCATGAAACATAAATACATTATGATGTCATTGTTAATTTCCGGTCCAGAGCAGCCTGGTAATGACATTGACGTGTATTTGTCTCCTCTCATTGATGATATGAAAAAATTGTGGAAACCGGGTGTAAAAATGTATGATGCGTATAAGAAAGAGAAATTTGTGTTGCGAGCCATGATTTTTTGCACCATAAATGATTTTTCGGCATATGGTAATTTGTCAAGATACAGCACGAAGGGTAAACAGGCTGGCCCGATATGTGCTTAGACAATTGCAAAAAAACCGTGTTCTTAGGCCATCGAAGATTGCTTCCAAATAATCACTCGTATCGTCATATGAGTTCGGAGTTTGACGGACATACGGAGTATGGCCGAGTCAGGACACGATTTAGTGGAGATACTGCACTTTCTCGAGTTTCTAATCTAAACACTGTGTTTGGAAAAAGAAAAGGACGTAAAATTGAACAAGGAACGTGGAAAAAAAGGTCAATTTTTTGGGAATTAGAATATTGGAAGGATTTGGAAGTACGACATTGTATCGACGTTATGCACATTGAAAAGAACGTATGTGATAGCTTGATGGGGTTATTTTTGAATATTCCCGGGAAAACTAAAGATGGTATTAATGCTCGAAAAGATATGGTCTCATGAGGAATCCGGTTAGAGCTCGCCCCAGTTGAGAATGACAAAAAACGCACTTATCTGAAGTATCACAATTCTCATGAATGATATAACAAAACAAATCCATGATCTGATACTTTCTTGCAGCAATTGGTCTGATTTATAACTGTAAAGATCTTAAATTGAAGTCACTGGATCACTGCGAAATGGTCTGATTTATACAGCAAATTGAAGTCACTACGATACTTCAGAAAATGATCTGATTTATAACAGCAAACATGATTTATAAGTACATGGTCTGAAGTATATCAAAGTCACTGGATCCAAATATAAAAATAGTGGACCCTTTTTAGTGTCTAAACGAGTCTCGAGTTCCTTTTAGTCATAGCCAAATACGTTATATGTATGCATTTGATTGAAAGTACTAATTGTAGTAGTGTGAGTTACTATGATTTAATGGTTTGTTTTTTTAGGTCGAACAACCAGCGTCATCTCATCCTGCTGTAACTAGTGAACCTGCTGACTCTAAGCAAACCCAAGAGGAAAGAGTGCAAGAGCGGCTGGCTATATTAATAGATCGACCTAAACTTTTTACTGAATCTAAGAGACGATTCACAAAATTCAAGAATCAAAATATTTCAATTGTTGCACCTCACGAGATGTATGGCAAACATTGGGAAGAGTGGATTGAATACGAGGCAATTTTAGATTTGCATATCAATGCGAAGGTTGATAAACTACACCATTCGTCCTTGTGGTATACGTTGACCATCAAGTTTCGTCCTTTGACCAAAAAAATTGCACCGTTGGTCCTTAAGTGCGAAATGTTACTCAGCGTTGGTCCCTCACCCTAACTGGCGTGACTAACGGGCGTTAAGCCTATTTAAGTCGAGGGTATTTTTGTCGTTTCCCACCCTCACCACTTTTGTCTTTTTTCACCCACTTCATCTTCATCAAGTCATCACCATCTTCATCATCTAGATCCAAATTAGAAAATCCAAAGCTTACAAAAAACCCACCAATCCTTGGATATTATCAATTATATTTATATCTTTACAAATCCATGAAATCCAAAAATCACAAACAACAAATCATGAACAACAAATCCAAAAATCATCAATCCTTTGCTATCCTAAAATCCGAAATCCAAAAATCACAAATCCATGAAATCAATAGCTTTACAAACCTTGAATTCCCCTAGAATCAAAAACCTTAAAATCAAGAACCTTAATGGTGAACCCATCAATAAAAAAAACCAAACCCACAAAATCTTTTGGGATGGGTTGATAATGAGGAAATCTTTTGGGATGGGTTGATAAAAAAAACCAAACCCAACAACCTTCCCTATCTTGACTTGTCTCAGAAGCATCGTGGCCTGGGCGCATCGGGACAGTCATCCGTAAACCACCACCGCCACCACCATCACAACCACTACATCAGCCGCCTGAAAATATCCCTCAAGTTTCACAGTCATCCGTAGTCATCTGTGGTCAATCAAACCCTTACAGCCAAACCATATAATAACTTATCACATAATTTCATAAGCCAAACTAAAAGAAACTTAACCATAAGAAAATCCATAAACGGGTCGACTGATTCGAAACCCTACACGGGTTTACATCCGACCCGATACCCAAATCAATCAAACAAACACCTTTATGTTAATCTTTACCACATATGAGACAGTCTTATTGATGATGAGGGAGGCGGCATGGTGATGGTGGTGGCTGTGGTGGCTAACTCGAACCAAACAAACCCCAGTAACAAACCTAACGCGACCCTTATCAAAAACCTTAATCAAACACACCCTTGGCTCCTCTTGATGGTGATGGCAGTAGGAGGTGGGTGGTGGCAGCTGTGGCGGTTGGTGGTGAGGCGGTGGGTTGTGATGATTATTAAGAGAGAAGGAGGAGAGGGAGTAAAAGGGAGGTGCTAGAGAGTAAAAATGACAATAACATTTGATAGTATGAATCTAGTAGCATAATATACAGAAACGAGTAGTAATCATTTTTAGGTTTGCTAAAAGTCCAAAATATAAATATTGTAGTAAATTCAATGTGTAAAGACTGTACTTGCTGGTTAGGTGATTATTAAGATGAGTAGTGATTATTAAGAGAGAAGGAGGAGAGGGAGTAAAAATGAGTAGTAATCATCACAAAAAATATACAGAAACTTAAAGTGGATGGGTTTCAAGTGGTGTGGGTGGGAAAAGACAAAAATACCCTCGACTTAAATAGGCTTAACGCCCGTTAGTCACGCCAGTTAGGGTGAGGGACCAACGCTGAGTAACGTTTCGCACTTAAGGACCAACGGTGCAATTTTTTTGGTCAAAGGACGAAACTTGATGGTCAACGTATACCACAAGGACGAATGGTGTAGTTTACTCTTACTTTTATACATTGGTGGGCGATGTAAGTTAACTTATGTTCTATTTCTTTTTCTTTTTTTTAGAAAGACTTGTATAATAGCATCCAATATAACAGCAATCGAAACACGCCTGTGATAGCAACATCTAAACACCAACTAACTCGTATTTTATTTTTTTGATAACAGGAATTTACATTCGATGGTGAAAGGTCTTCGTGAAAACAAATGCGTTTTCCTCAATCCACATCTCATTACATCAAATGAATGTTCAAGAAACGGACAACAAGTCGTAGATCACATTAATGATACCAATAAGCTAAATCCAAGAAAAGAAATATATGTGGCACCTTATTTGCAAGGGTAATGTCTTTGCTTGTTATACGTATATTATAATATGTGGTTTATATCTATACTCAAATGATGAAACTTTTGTGTAGTGGTCATCGGCTTCTCTTTCTGGTTTGCCCAAACTTGAGGAAGGGTTATATAGTGGATTCGAAGAAAGAGAAAAATACCGAGAAAATTTATTATTTCCCAAAGATCGTAGAAGGGTAAATTTTCTAATATTGACTTTGAGTTGACATATATTTTTTGAGAAAATAGTCAAAGTTAACGCCATGCCATTGATTTTCAATATAGGGCTTTCGAGATCAAGTTTGATTGGACCATGGCTAAGGTAAATAATCTACAATTGTTGTGTATATATAATTGATTTGGTTGTTGCATTAATGTAACTATGTTTGTTTATTTACGTTTAGTGTTTCCAACAAGAGGGTAATTGGGAGTGTGGATACTATTTGATGAAGTTCATGTATGACTTTGCCGTAAAAAGACAAGCTGACTTTCCAAAAAGTGTAAGTATTTCCTTTTATGCTTGAGATTATAGCGGGTTGGTTGGGATTGCAGTCGGCTGCTGTTGCAGCCCTTGCAACGGGTTGGCCACTACTCGTATTATGTTTTATATGCATTGCTACGGGTATCATTGCTAGGTTACTGTCGTCAGGTTTATAAAAATATTTGAGACTCGTTCATTGATTTTGATTGTGAGGACATTTGAGCGCTTTACTGGAGTTAAATATAGCTATGTTGATCACTATTGGTCGTATCAATAGGAAGAGGGAATGTAGAGTTCCCGAGGGACACTTATTGTTGGATTAGTGATGTAAAAGTTGTGTCTTTTGTGACTGATGCCAACATTTCCTGCAACCATGATGAATGCAAGATTTCTCATATCTCTGAAGTCTATAATCATATGGAAAAACCCCATCTGTATGATATCAGGTCGGGGCCAGGCCTACGGTACATACCCTGTGAAAAAGTTGTCGTATTTTGTAGCGTAGAAAAGTTTAAAAAATGTTATTGTTTTTAGTTCCGTGAAATGTCGTCTGTTATAGTTTGTGAATTCCTAGATCATAATTTAAATCTACCACTAAGGTTAGGAGAATAAGTTTGTGATTTCAGGCCCCCTTTACTTGGTATGAGAACGATGGAAGGTTACAGGATCATAGAGAATGTATTGTAGTTCTGATAAGTTTTATCAGGCATAGGCGCCTATTGCTAGTAGAACTGGGTCAAAATGGCTCGTCCTAGGTTGACTTGAAAAACCTTTTGCATAAAAGTTGAGCTTCTTAAATCTTTATAGACTGTTTAGTATATCTAATACGATTATTAAAATTATGCTATTATATCAACATACTAATGTTTTGAATTAAATGATTTAGGAGGTGTTACGCATTAAAAACCCAGTTTTGGCCACTTTTGACCCTCTTGGTCTGTTCGGCCGATGTCCTCTTTAGCTAAATGTTGTAGCCTTTTATGCTTGAGATTATAGCGGGTATGCTATTGAATGGGTTGAACTAATATATTATATGCAATTAGGATTGAATTGGCTAGCTACTTATAGTAAATTTGTTACTCTTTATTACATTGTGTTTATAGCTTTGGGATGACACGCGCGCTCTAAAACTGCTGGAGATCGACCAAGTGGCCTATTTGACGTTGAACGAGTTTTATAGGGTTGTAGTTTATCCGTTAGATACAACGGCTCCTCAATAGTTAAGGTTTTATATTTTCATGATGATGTCGTTTAAACAATTGTAATGGATTACACTTTTGTCTAATTCGGATGTTGCGTTGGTTGATGTTTACATAAGTTGTTAAATTTGTTGAATATTGTTTGTGTATGCTGCAATGTTCGGGTCTGCTGCGAAAGATATATGGTAGTATTTGGTTACAGGTTCTGGAAAGATATATGGTAGTGTTTGGTTACAGGTTCTGGGAAAAAAATGAATTATTATTTTTAAATGAGATTTTAGTGTGGTTTACTAACAAACCGTAGCAGAAAAGAAATATTATTTTTTTAAATTTAACAGTTTTGGTACGGTTTACTAACAAACCGTAGCAGAAAAGAAAGATATTCTTTTTGGCTTATGGAAAAAATTTGGTACGGTTAGAAAAAAAACCGTACCAAATAACAATTTTTTGCTTGAAACCGTACCAGAAAATGGTTTTGTTTTTTGGTACGCTCATATCTACCACGATTTTAAAACCGTACTAAATGGCCTTAAAAACCGTACCTAATCAAATTTTTGTGCAGTAGTTGTGTATTGGCCCAACTCAATCCCACTTCCTCACATCCACGCTTTTTTTTTTTTTTTTTTTTTTAATAAGAACAAATAAGATGAAGTGTTAGTCTTGTCCTTTGTTCTCTTGTCTATCTGGTAGGTATGAGTATTAGTTTTGGGGTCCATGCATGTACTAGCTTTTAACATAATTTAAATATTTGTGTTTATATTTGATCATTTGACTGAAGATTTTTTATTTGATAATGCTGCAGTTATGTTATTGCTTCTTATGCTCAGCTCGGTTTCTTTGGGATGCTGATGAAGAAGACGAGGAAGAAGTTTCGAGTATGAACATATCACCACCAAGTTTCTTACATGAAGCTTCACAACAGTTTCCAGTTGCTGCAACATAGAGATTAAGAATCATTTATGGAGTATATTGTTGTTTCTTGTATCTTTTTCATTTAATTCAGCCAGTTTATAGTTCAAGATGATAGTATTCTATTATGTTAAACATTAGTCAATTTTGTAACTATTATGTGGCAAAGGTAATAAAACAATGTTCGAGCCTATTACTTCAGTACATATCTTCGTTAGAGCAATCACAACAATAACTCAAGTTATAAAATAACACCGTCCACATCAGCGCCACATCAGCTTTAACATCCCAAAAAACACCCACATCAATAACATCCCAAGTTAAACTTTAACACTCCAATAATTTACAAAAACAACCCCTCATTTAGAGGCATAAATGAAAAAAGAAAAGAAAAGGAAAAAAAAAAAAAAAAAAGGCAAATAACGGGCGTTAGTGGCATAACGTGTAGGGACTAACGGTGCAATAACGCGTAGGCTCCAACGGTATAACGCCAGATAACGGCGTTATACCGTTATTAATGTAAGTGCTCTTACATATGTAATTGCGTTGATCCATGAATAACACAAACGGACAATCACTTGTAACGTTGGTCATTTGAAACCTAAGGTTTTGGTGTGACTTCGCGGGTTTAATTTGTAGTCGTTGCGGGAAAAAAAATTTATAGGTTAAAAATTAAAAAAAAAAAATATAAAGTTTGTTGATAAAGCAATATTTAAAATATTAAATTAGTGATGGATGTTGTTACAATTTTTAATTCGTGTTATATATAGTATAGATATAAGTTAATTATTTTAAGGGGTATTTTGAGGAATCAACTTACTCATTTTTAACACATTTTCAGTTTTTAAGAACAGGCAAATTTATAAGTATTAGAAATACATTTTTTTTTTTTAAATTACCAAACCAAACCAATACTATACCTCATTTGCGAAAGCATAAAAATCTTCAGCATCTTGCAATAGCAGACGATAGCGCGCTCCACATGGCATGCGTGCACGCCTCTCACCAAAACCAATCAATTTAGATTTGTTGACATATACGCGCTTCCCTGAAAATTGATTGCTTGTTTCCTACAATAATGACTTTTGGACAAAATCATTTCATTTAATGTCCAACCTTCTTCACTCTCTCTCTCTTTCCACCTAACTAAATATCTTATTTTTTCTATTTCAAATAAAGTAAAGTCCAAAATACATCCATGTGGTTTGCTCTTTGTCTCGCTTTACATCCCTAAATTTTTTTTGGCACAAAATCATCCCTCTGTTAGTAAAGTTGGCACAAATACATCCCTCTGTTAGTAAGTTCAGTTAATAATGACTAACGGTGCAAATTTTTCTCCGTTATCTCCTAACGAAAGAGAAAATATTTGCACCGTTAGTCCTTAGGACTAACGATGCAATAAAATAAATTGCATAGTTATTCCTAAGGACTAACGGTGCACTCCACCGCCACCTACCACCCAACGCCACCACCCACCGCCACCTACCACCTCCACCGCCACCTCCACCCACCACCACCCTTGAGGGATGTTTTGTCAATCTAAACCGAGGCCTAACACCTCTCGGGTCTGGCCGAAACCAACAACCAAAACAAGCGAACACCCTCTTGGGTGTTGCTGTTGCGATCTAAGAACCAAAGCAAACAACCCCTTGGGTTGTTTTTGGGTTTAGAGAGCAGAAAACAAATCCACCTTCACGGGTTTCTTATTACACCGGAACACATAAACACTCAAATAAGCTATAAAATGAGATAAGCCAAACGCCCCCTCGGTTGTGGCTGTGACCTACGAACAGAACCAACCGCACCCTTTTTGGGGTTTTGTGGCTGACCCGGGCTGAAACAAGAACAAAACAGCCCCCTTGGGGTTTCTTGTTGACCCAGAAATAAACAAACACACCCTTAGGGGTGGCTATGATGCAACAAACCAAGCGCACCTTTGTGGGTTGTGGCTAAACGAAACCCTTGTTCATGTGGCTGAGGTGTGGATCAGGACTTCCTCAAACCAAATAAGCACACTTAGTGCTTATTCATTAAACAAATAAGCAGATTCAAGACACAACCTGTTAAACCAATCAAACCACAAGGAAAAGATGATGATAACACATTTCTAAAACATTTTTAAATCTAGCGATCACATAACAAATAAACAAACCCCAATCAAACCTGAGACCCAAGTGGGTCGTTATGCAAATTGAACCAAAACAAGCAGTCTTTTATCCGACTTATACCACACGATAATTTGTTAAAAACGTTTTTTTTTCAAATCTTTATCCACGAATAAATCAAACCCCTACCAACCCGTAATAAACACACCCTAGATCCTCTTTATCTTGTTGGAGATGGTGGTGGCTGCTGTCGTTCACCAAAGAGAGAGGAGGGAAATGATGTTTGTTGATGGCGGTATATAGTGAGAGAGAGGAAGATAAGATCTGATTTATCATTCTTTGGTTTTTAACTTTCGAAACAAATAAAATGATAAGGATGAAAATTAGAGGGGCGGTGGTGGTATTAAATGTGATTATAAGTTTTATTTATTTTATGAGTAAAGTCCAAAATACATCCCTGTGGCGGTGGGTGGCGGCGGTGGAGGTGGAGGTGGTGGCGTTGGGTGGTGGGTGGAGGTGGCGGTGGAGATGGTAGGTGGCGGTGCGTGGTGACGTTGGGTGGTAGGTGGCGGTGGAGTGCACCGTTAGTCCTTAGGACTAACGATGCAATTTATTTTATTGCATCGTTAGTCCTAAGCACTAACGGTGCAAATATTTTCTCTTCCGTTAGGAGATAACGAAGAAAATTTTGCACCGTTAGTCCTTATTAACTGAATTTGCTAACAGAGGGATGTATTTGTGCCAACTTTACTAACGGAGGGATGGGTTTATGCCCAAAAAAAGATTTAGGGATGTAAAGCGAGACAAAAGGCAAACCACAGGGATGTATTTTGGACTTTACTCTTTCAAATATTACCTAATCCCTTTTAAAACAGTCATGATACAAGGAAAGCAAAGAACATATTCACCATTTTAAGAATTCCTAACCAATACAGAACCAATATGACATCATTACCCCTTATGAAGATTCACATTCCATTTAAGCTCAAAATCTCTGATGACAGTACTGTTTTGAATTTCAGTCCCATGAGAAGTAATTTGTCATTTGTTATTATTAATATAATTCACCTTTTGTACAAAAAAAAAAAAAAAAAAAAAAAAAAAAAAAAAAAAAAAAAAGAAAAATATTACTACATCCAATACATTGTAAAACTTACAAAGAATAATACACACAATTTACGAATATGAGTAGATATTTTGTGATTCTTAGCTTGGAAAAGAGTTTCTTGGTAAAACCTTATCAAAGATTTGTTTTTCATATTTAATGCCCTTTCATTACAACTCATATTTGATCCATCTCATCTAATGCCCTTTGATACAATAATGAATTGAGGATAATTTCGCATAAGGCTAAAGCATTCATAGCTTGATGGAGCGCGTGGATGCTTTGTTCACGTGGAAGACAAGATGCGTGCGATAGATGATGCGCCCATAAACTTGTGTGGCATTTTGTTACTTGTCCTAAATTTGATAAAATGAGCATGCAAATGAAAATATAGTACGAATGGCTAATGTAGAACGCGCTTCCAAAAACATTATAGATACATGAAGCAGCCCAAGTCAATGCACGCGGATGGTATGCCCGCACATTGAACACGTGGTGCCTCTTGACAGAGATTATGTGTCGCTTGCCGTCTATCTAATGGCATGCGCGCTCCACATGGCATGCTCACACACCTCTAACTAGAACCAATTAATTTCATATTCATCGACGTATACGCGCTTCTCTGAAAATTGATTGGCTGTTTCCGACAATAGTGATTTTTAGATAAAATCATTCCATTTAATGCCCAACATTCTTCGTACTCTCTCTCTTTCCACCTAACTAAATATCTTACTTTTTCTATTTCAAATATTACTACATCTAATACATTGTACGACTAACAATGAATAATAAATTAATAATATAATATACATATAGTTTACGAATATGAGTAGATAGTTTTTGATACTTAGCTTGGAAAAGAGTTTCTTAGTAAAAAGTAAAAACCTTATCAAAAATTCATTTTTTACATTTAATGCCTTTTCATTACAACTCATATTTGATCCATCTCATCTAATGCCCTTTGTGACAATAATGAATTGAGGATAATTGCGCAAAAGGCTAAAGCGTGCATAGCTTGATGGAGCGCGTGGGTACTTTGTTCGACACATGGAAGACAAGATGCGTGCGATAGATGATGCATCCATGAGCTTGTGTGGCATTTTGTTACTTGTCCTAAATTTGATAAAATGAGCACGCAAGTGAAAATATAGTGCGAACGACTAATGTGGAACACGCTTCCATAAACAGTATAAATACATGAAGCGGCCCATGTTAATGTGCGCGGATGGTATGACGGCACATTAAACATGTGGTGCCTGGTGAGTTGTTGATGAGCCGCTTGTCGTCTATCTAACGGACACGCGCTTGCTTTGCGCATAGAAAAACCATTTTAATAATATACGATTATATAGTAATTTTTTCATTAATCAAACCTCAATCGGTTCATATATAAAAAATGATTTAAGATCATTTGAGGACAAAAGATTCTTTACATACCAAGGGATCAATCTCCACCCTCCATTTTTATTTGATCTAATGGATGATATTAATCCAACAATTTAAAAAACCCACTTTCATCATTTTTTTTCAAATATTAATATCTTTCAAACCGTTAATCGTTAAGCGAAAAAAAATATATCATTGCGATGATCATTTAATTATCTTTTTATAGATATGCACTTTGATATACTTTCGACAAAATTTTTTTTTCTCATATTTTTCACGTTTTTTTTTAAAGTTTTTTCGTTTTTTTTACGTTACTGAAATTTGCATTAAAAAATCATATATGATAAAACACTAATTAGTGCTAAATCATATATGATATATAATATCACATGTGATATTAGTGTAAAATCACATATGATATACATATGATATCACATATGATATTGCATATCAAATATAATTTAACACTGATATCACATTTGATATTCAATTTAGTGTTTTATGATATATGATTTTTTTCATGCAAATTTCAGTAACGTAAAAAAAACGAAAAAAAGGTGGAAAAAAAGAAATTTTTTCTTTTTTCGAAAGTACATCAAAGTGCCCGTCTATAGAAAGGTAATTAAATGCTCGTCGCGACGGTGTAAATATTTTCGCTTAACGATTAACAGTTTAAGAGATATTTAAATTATAAAAAATATGTGAAATAATAAAATGTTTTTAATCCCATCCATTGATTTTTTTTAAATGGATGATGAAGATAAGTCCCTTGCTATGTGAGAAAAATTTGGTATGTAAAATAACTCTCATCATAAAAACTTATTTTAATTTTCTTCACTTGAAGATTCCCACAACCCTGCACTATGACGAGTAGGCAGAAGAAATTTGAATTTGAAACATCATTATTAAAGTCAAAAATGAAAGTGAGATGCCAAAATAGCATAAAGTATACAGCCACGTGCATCTAAGTTCAAAAAAAAAAAAATACAGCCACTTGCATCAAGTGCATCTTTACTTTTAGTATATAATAACATAAAACAATATCTACTCCGTAGTATTCTTGAGATTAGATCTAGATCTATAGTTAGCTTGATCCAGTCTAATGGCTTCCTCAAACATTAAGTGTATAAATCTATGTGATCAAACCGATTGCGATTGGTGGCACGAACAGAGTGTATGCCTTATCCAGAGCCATGGTATGAAGAACATTTTCCTCGATGTCAGATTAAAATCCATCAAGGAGAATGGTGATTCTTAAAATAAGGCAGACAACACTTTTGTCGAGCGAAAAACATCATATGCACTTGCCATACTGATTTATGGTTCGTTATGCGAAGATGTGCTTTGTACTGCCTTCGGCATCCACAAAACAAAAGACGTGTGGGAGAAACTGATGCTTATTACAAATACTCCACCGACGACCAGCTACAAGGTATGAACTACTTAGATCATCATTAACTAATTTCTATATAAAGTACTGATGGACAAAGATATGTACTACTTGTCGCAGTTAGCGGGACAAATGGAACCTATACACAAACTTATTGTGGTTTTCGGAGCAACTCTTCAAATGCAAAGGGAGTTATAGTGGTTTAAGGTGAATTGCCGTTTTGTGTATCAAAATACAAAGTTACTCAAGATTAACTACACTTTCACTATTATTGTGTTTAGAGTAAAGTCCAAAATACATCCCTGTGGTTTGTCCCGTGTCTCGCTTTACATCCCTAAATTTTTTTTTAGCACAAAATCATCCCTCCGTTAGTAAAGTTCGCACAAATACATCCCTCTGTTAGTAAAATCAGTTAATGAGGACTAACGGTGCAAATCTTTCTCCGTTATCTCCTAACTGAAGAGTAAACATTTGCACCGTTAGTCCTTAGGACTAACGATGCAATAAAATTTATTGCATCGTTATTCCTAAGGACTAACGGTGCACTCCACCGCTACCTCCACCCATCACCACCCAATGCCACCAGCCCCCACCTCCACCGCCGCCACCACTGCCACCACCACCTACCTACACCGACACCTACCACCCAACACCACCACCACAATCAACGCCACCTTCACCCACCACCACCCAACGCCACCACCCCCACCTCCACCGCCGCCACCCACTGCCACCACCACCTACCTCCACCGCCACCTACCACCCAACGCCACTACCACCACCACCTCCACCCACCACCACCACCCACCACTGCAACCACCTCCACCCAACGCCGCCACCACCATCAGCGCCACCCACTTCCACCGCCACAACCACCCAACGGCACCACCCTCCACCTCCACCGCCGTGGTGGCGTTAGGTGGAGGTGTTTGCGGTGGCGGGTGGTGGTGGTGGTGGGTGGAGGTGGTGGTGGTAGTGGCGTTGGGTGGTAGGTGGCGGTGTAGGTAGGTGGTGGTGGCAGTGGTGGCGGTGGGTGGCGGCGATGGAGGTGGGGGTGGTGGTGTTGGGTGAAGGTGGTGTTGGGTGGCGGTGGAGGTGGCAGTGGTGGCGGCGGTGGAGGTGGGTGGTGGTGGCGTTGGGTGGTGGTGGATGGAGGTGGCGGTGGAGGTAGTAGGCGGCGGTGATGGTGGCGTTGGGTGGTAGGTGAAGGTGGGTGATGGTGGTGGTGGCGGCAGTGGTGGTAGTGGGTGGTGGTGGTGGAGGTGGGGGGTGGTGGCGTTGGTTGGTAGAGGGTGGAGGAGGCGGTGGAGTGCACCGTTAGTCCTTAGGACTAGCGATGCAATTTTTTTTATTGCATCGTTAGTCCTAAGGACTAATTGTGCAAATATTTTATAATCATTTCAAATATATATAAAATTGCTAAGAAATTATATAATAAAATAATTTCAAAAATAATCAGAATTTTTAACATAGTCGAGGAATTATAGAATAATACCTTTTATTAAATCTTGATCAATAGAAAGAGAATTACAAGACTCAGACTGAACAATAGGTACTGGAGAGATACAAATTTGAAAATCTAAAGACTTTGAACATTGGGTAGTTGATAATATGACTGAGAGTTTTTTCTTCATATATTGAACTCTGCTTAAGTAAGAGAATGAAGTCTTCTTTTATAGCTGAAATCTTTGGTAAATCTTTTATAGGAAACTGGCAACTGGCGGTAAACATTTTAAAGATTGAGATGAGTTGTCTTCAATTATAGTATCTTGAATTATATCCGTTCCTTTTCTTCAATTATTGCTACTTTTCTTTTGTCGTTTCTTCTTTTCCTTTTTCTTTGTCTGCCATCAACCTTATAATTATTGATTCTAATCTTATCATCTAGAATATAGAATAATACTTTTACAATATTTAATTTAGATCAAAATCTTCGTATGGGTCTTGAGAATCTTGGAAAATATCTTCACTTGAAGTAGGAGACCTCTTGATTTCATCAATAATCTTTTGTATTTCTTGTGCAGATGAACATTTTTGAATTCTTTTTATTGTCTCTGCATCTGTTGTATTTGAACTTGAACTTGGACTATAAAGGCTAGGAGAACTTTTTGAAATACTTTCATAGTATAGAGTAACTGCTTTAACATCGGCTTGTTCTTCATTGATCTTCTTCCACCATTTAACACTGAATTGTCTGTATAGCAAAGGTGGAGATGTACCTTCTGCTTCTTGTTTTTTATAGGTAAAAGATAAAATCAATGGTATTTGAAATAGCGCTGAAAATTGTAATGTATACTCACAAGGAGGAGCACTTTCTTGACTAAAAATCTTTTTATATTTCTTAAAACCTAAGAGAACACTTTTCAGGAAAATTTCATGAATACTTCCCATAATATTAAACCATTTAATAAACCATCTTGGATATTTATTAGAAAATTCTTGAACAAAATGGAAAAACCAAGAGTGTTTATGACCTCTTAATAAAAAAGCTTTAAACCAGGCTTCTTGATAATCATAATAATTATAAACTGGGTAATCAGGAAAGATAAGGTTTTGTGGGTAAAAGGTCTGTTAACCCAATCTTTTGGAGATAAAACTTGTTTAATTTTAACTTTGCTAAAACCAAATTGATTTGGTATCTCAATATCGGGATTATGCTTAACTTCAATAGAATTACTGTCAATAAGAACTGCTTCATAGTATTCTCTTGTTTGATATTCAAATGTATAGAAATGAGAACCTCTGGGATATAAATAATCAATAAGAGATAGAAAATTCTGATTTAATTTTTCTTCTTCGTATGGTTCTAAAATCTTAATCACTTGTTTATTAGGATTTATATGGAATAATGTGTTATCGGAAAATTTTGAAGTATTTGAAACTGATGATGGAGATCTTGGTAGAGGAAAAGTATTTGATTTCTGATGTATATGAGAGAGTTGTGCTAAGGCAGAATAAGGTGGTCTGGGTCTAGGTCCTTCAACAGAAGAATAGGATGATAATGGAGTCAATCTATTTAGGGTGAATGTTGAATATACGTAACAAACTTTCTCAAATATACCGATGTACGTAACATACTTATTTTATTATTTATGTACGTAATATACTTTCAAATACTCACCAATGTACGTAATATTGACAGGTTACCAAGTTTTAAAGTTACAACATTGGTCCCTGTCGTTTGCATTCACTTTCACCGTTAGTCATTTGACATTTTTTCACTTAAAAAAATTACAGTAACGGTCCTTGTAGTTTGCTTTGACTTTCACCATTAGCTCTTTGTCTTTCATCTTTTTTATATACGTTTTTATACACATTTTTTACATATTTTATACACGTTTTTTACACACGTTTTTATATACATTTTTTTACACATTTATATACATGTTGTTTACACGTTTTTTATACATGTTTTTATACACGTTTTTATGTACGTTTTTATACACGTTATTATACACATTTTTTACACATTTTTATACACGGTTTTATGTACGTTTTTTATACACTTTTTATACACGGTTTTATGTACCGTTTTTTATACGTTTTTACACGTTCTTATATACGTTTTTACACACGTTTTTATATATGTTTTTTACAAGAATTTATGCATGTTTCTATACACGGTTTTATATACGTTTTTTACACGTTTTTATATATGTTTATTTACATGTTTTTATATGTTTTTTACACACATTTTATATGCGTTTTTACACGATTTTATGCACTTTTTTATACACGGTTTTATAGTTTTTTATATATTTTTACACGTTTTTATGCATGTTTTATACACATTTTTATACACGTTTAGAAAATATTTTTAAAAATGTGTATAAAACCGTGCGTAAAATCGTGTAAAAAACGTATATAAAAACGTGTGTAAAAAACGTGTATAAAAACATGTAAAAAACGTATATAAAAACGTGTGTAAAAAACGTGTATAAAAACATGTAAAAAACGTATATAAAAACGTGTGTAAAAAACGTGTATAAAAACATGTAAAAACGTATATAAAAAACGTATATAAAAACGTGTGTAAAAACATGTATAAAAACGTGTATAAAAACATGTATAAAAACATGTATAAAAAACGTGTAAACAACATGTATATAAATGTGTAAAAAAAATGTATATAAAAACGTGTGTAAAAAACGTGTATAAAAATATGTAAAAAATTTGTATAAAAACGCGTAAAAAAACGTATATAAAAAAGATGAAAGACAAAGGACTAATGGTGAAAGTCAAAGCAAACTACAAGGACCGTTACTGTAATTTTTTTAAGTGAAAAAATGTCAAACGACTAACGGTGAAAGTGAATGCAAACGACAGGGACCAATGTTGTAACTTTAAAACTTGGTAACGTGTCAATATTACGTACATTGGTGTGTATTTGAAAGTATATTACGTACATAAATAATAAAATAAGTATGTTACGTACATCGGTATATTTGAGAAAGTTTGTTACGTATATTCAGCCTTCACCCATCTATTTATAGATGGAAGTTCTTGAGATGGAGATGGGGGAGAAGGAATTCTTGGTCTTGGTAAAATAACTCTTTTGTCTGAATTCATAGTCCCTGTAAGAATTCTCTAGAAAACAATTCTTTACCAGATTTCTTATCTAGAGAATTCTTACAGGGACTATGAATTCAGACAAAAGAGTTATTTTACCAAGACCAAGAATTCCTTCTCCCCCATCTCAATCTCAAGAACTTCCATCTATAAATAGATTGACTTCATTATCATCCTATTCTTCTGTTTTAGGACCTAGACCCAGACCACCTTATTCTGCCTTAGCACAACTATCTCATATACATCAGAAATCAAATACTTTTCCTCTACCAAGATCTCCATCATCAGTTTCAAATACTTCAAAATTTTCCGATAACACAGTATTCCATATAAATCCTAATAAACAAGTGATTAAGATTTTAGAACCATACGAAGAAGAAAAATTAAATCAAAAATTTCTATCTCTTATTGATTATTTATATCCCAGAGGTTCTCATTTCTATATATCTGAATATCAAACAAGAGAATACTATGAAGCAGTTCTTATTGACAGTAATTCTATTGAAGTCAAGCATAATCCCGATATTGAGATACCAAATCAAATTGGTTTTATCAAAGTTAAAATTAAACAAGTTTTACCTCCAAAAGATTGCGGTAACAGACCTTTTACCTACAAAACCTTATCATGTTTTCCTGATTACCTAGTTTATAATTATTATGATTATCAAGAAGCCTCGTTTAAAGCTTTTTTATTAAGAGGTCATAAACACTCTTGGTTTTTCCATTTTGCTCAAGAAGTTTCTAATAAATATCCAAGATGGTTTATTAAATGGTTTAATATTATGGGAAGTATTCCTGAAATTTTTCCGAAAAGTGTTCTCTTAGGTTTTAACAAATATAAAAAGATTTTTAGTTAAGAAAGTGCTCCTCCTTGTGAGTATACATTACAATTTTCAGCGCTATTTCAAATACCATGGATTTTTTCTTTTACCTATAAAAAACAAGAAGCAAAAGGTACATCTCCACCTTTGCTATACAGACAATTCAGTGTTAAATGGTGGAAGAAGATCAATGAAGAACAAGCCGATGTTAAAGCAGTTACTCTATACTATGAAAGTATTTCAAAAAGTTCTCCTAGCCTTTATAGTCCAAGTTCAAGTTCAAATACAACAGATGCAGAGACAATAAAAAGAATTCAAAATGTTCATCTCCACAAGAAATACAAAAGATTATTGATGAAATCAAGAGGTCTCCTACTTCAAGTAAAGATATTTTCCAAGATTCTCAAGACCCATACGAAGATTTTGATCTAAATTAAATATTGTAAAAGTATTATTCTATATTCGAGATGATAAGATTAGAATCAATAATTATAAGGTTGATGGCAGACAAAGAAAAAGGAAAAGAAGAAACGACAAAAGAAAAGTAGCAATAATTGAAGAAAAGGAACAGATATAATTCAAGATGCTATAATTGAAGACAACTCATCTCAATCTTTAAAATGTTTACCGCCAGTTGCCAGTTTCCTATAGAAGATTTACCAAAGATTTCAGCTACAAAAGAAGACTTCATTCTCTTACTTAAGCAGAGTTCAATATATGAAGAAAAAACCCTCAGTCATATTATCAACTACCCAATGTTCAAAGTCTTTAGATTTTCAAATTTGTATCTCTCCAGTACCTATTGTTCAGTCTGAGTCTTGTAATTCTCTTTCTGTTGATCAAGATTTAATAAAAGGTATTATTCTATAATTCCTCGACTATGTCAAAATTTTGATTATTTTTGAATTTATTTTATTATACACCGTTAGTCCTCATTAACTAATTTTACTAACAGAGGGATGTATTTGTGCCACCTTTACTAACGGAGGAATGATTTTGTGCCAAAAAAAAGTTTAGGGATGTAAAGCGAGACACGGGGCAAACCACAAAGATGTATTTTGGACTTTACTCTTGTGTTTATATGAGTAGTAGATCGAATATCTTTTAGTTTGTAAGTTATTTACTTGCTTAAGTATTATCTAAAATTATTGGGAGTGGAGATATTTGAAATAATGGTATTTAGAAGAGAGCACAAGGACTTGAGGAACAAGGACCTGGTATTTACAAGAGAACACAAGGACTTGAGGAACAAGGACTTCGTATTTACAAGAGAACATAAGGACTTAGAAACAAGGACTTGCAAAACGAAGGAGAAAAGTGGATGAAAACAAGATATGTTATGGCTTCTTATGCTTGATTTCTTTGCAATGCTAATGAAGACGAGGAAGAAGTTTCGAGTAGGAACATATCACCACCAAGTTTCTTACATGAAGCTTCACAACATTTCCGGTTGCTTCAATATAGAGATTAAGAATCATTTATAACAGAGATATTATAGTAACTTTCTGACCTATATTCTGGTTGTTGTTTCTTGTATCTCTTTTATTTAATTCAGTCAGTTTATAGTTCAAGATGATAGTATTCTATCAATAAGCTATATAGTTATTATGTTCAACATTAGTCATTTTTGTAATTCTTATGTGACAAAGGTAATAAAATAATGTTCGAGCCTATGACTTCAGTACATATCTTCGTTACATATGTAATTGCGTTGATCCATGAATAACACAAACGGACAATCACTTGTAACATTGATATTTAATTATTCTGTGATAACCTATAAATTGGTCAATTTTGTTATTCAGTTAATTGGACGATGGTATCTAGTCTTAAAAAGCAGCTGATCCATTGAATTGATATTGCTACTCGCTGGTTTGCTACTTATTTAGCTTTTGGATAACATTTAGTTTTTGGATTACTATATGAAAAATTTCTTAAATATGTGGTGTGTATAAAGTTGAGGGACATTGCAATAATATTGTAAAATGTACTGGAGTTAAGTTTCTGTCCTCGAGTATTTGGTTTATTGACTCAATTATGTTCTTAATGTATGGATATGTGAATATGATACCTATGATCAGTTTCGTGTAATGCTTATGTTGCCTTGTTGTAGCTGTTTTAGATGATCACGGAATTGTGCCAATAATAGTATGTCTCCAGTAAATGCTATGCTTATGTATGCGGCGAGGTAATTGTATACACGACCTTGGAAATAAAATAACGACTCCTAGTTGCAACTAGTGGTTCCATGTATCTTGTACATGTGTACTAAAATAGCAAAACATTGAATAGTCTATAAGTTGCGTAATCAAGATTGATAATAATTCTTAGATTTCTGTGGACACTTAGATTTGTCACTTACAAGTTTGATGTAGTGACATTTATATAGTGGTTGACTCTCTTGCCCTGGAATAGAATTGGCATAATTAAGGGGCTGTTTGGAAGTGCATTAAGGAAGTGATTCATTTTAAAATGGTTACCTTTGTAACTTCAATAAAGTCTAAAGCTTCATATTGTCATACAGGAAGAAACTAGTGGTAAATTTATACGCCTACACGTGGCAATTATGTAAGTTTTGGGGGGCGGGGGGTTTACTGGTCAGGAACTATATTTTTCTTGCTGGCAAAGTAGAGGTGGCAAAATCGCTAGGTCGGGTGGGTTGGGTTATGGACAAACTTTTCTTGATGGTGTAGAACCGACACACTTCATGTCCACAAATCTATATTTTCTTGTAAATATTTAGTGTGTCATATATGATTACCAATTTATAATATTCCTGATACAATTTATGTTTCTGCCCAAAATGATTTAGCAGGGTTTATGTAACACCCTAGGCAAAGAAGGTGATTGTAACACCTTAGGCAAATCTCATATCGACAGAGGCCTAGAGAGATGCTGGTATATAAGAATAGCATCCGCCTTATCAGACACAACGCGTTTTGTGGTCCACTGTGAGTAGGGTTCTCAAGGAACTACGCAGTTAAGCGTGCTCGTGTGAGAGTAGCACTGGTATGGGTGACCTACCGGGAAGTCTCACACGAGGGCCAGAAAAGCAAAGCCCTGAGCCATCAGGGCAAAGCGGACAATATTGTGTATCAGTAGGCGGGATGTTACAGTTTAAGCCTGTAAAAAACACCTTGGTTGTCCTTTGACTCGTTTCCGTAAAAGCTTTTTTATCTGTTTGGCCACGTAGAGATAAAACATAGCCCAAATCAACCCATTTGTAATTAATGGGTCTAAGTTTGTGGTTTAAGTTATTTTCTTTTATACGTGGTGTTGATGATACTAGGTAGGCCAATTAGTGATGCATTATTTTGGAAACTATATGATCCAGAAACAAGCCAGGAATGATCAAAGATGATTAGCAACAAAGTGATCCCAGCTGCAGCCATTTCAGCTTCCAAAGGTGGCACTGATTTAGGAGCAAAAATCATGATGAGATTGGTCTGATGCTCATTAGTAAGCCCTATCAGAAAGGTTAGAAACATCACGAACTCTCACTTCTAAACTATATAGGCTAAAGGAATAACCTCTAAGTGCCATGCTCTTTTATGTGCCTACTAATATAGCAAAACATTAAATGGTCTACAACTTGTGTAAGCAAGATACTTGCTAATAATACATAATTGTTGTGGCAACTGTCAATGACATTGACATTTTTGTTATATTCTTGTGGTATTATTCTAATAAGATTAAGATTTCTTTTGTTTAAAGGTGTGAAATTACGAATAGATTTGTCGTGTAAAAGTTTGATGTTATGACATTTATACTCATTGGTTGTTTGACATGAGGACGGGGTGTTTCGATTTGTGTTCTTAAGTTATTATTGCCTTGTAAAATTCATGTCTAGTTTGTTTACCGTAAGTTTGAGCTTTAAGTTGCTGATTTTTAGAGGTGGAAAAGTGGGTGGGTCACTCACGTTGGTTAACTAGTCAAAACGTAGTCGGGTCAAAATGGGTAATTTTTTGGTTGAGGAAAAACTGGTCGAATGCTCTATTCAGGACGACCTACACACTTTTCTAATACTACAAATAATTATGTGTTAAATATGCATAAAAAAACTACATCCACACAATAAAATTCATCTTTTATTGTAGAAAGCGATTTAGGAGGTTTTATACATGTGAATACACTTGAATGCTTATCTACCCGTTTGACCCCAAATAAAAACAGCTACACGTAAATGGATCGAAATTGCCACCTCTACTAATTACGCTTCATGTTGTGTAGAAAGATGCATTACATTCAAGAAACTAAATGATCCAAAACCATCCAAGAACCGAGCCAGAAACCAACCCGATCCCTAAGAACAAAGCCATCACAATGGCAGCCGTTTCCGCTTCCAAAGGTGGCACCGATTTAGGAGCAAGAATCATGATGACACTAGTCAGATACCCATTCGTGAAACCCAACATGAAGGTCAATAATACCACAAACTCTTCACTTCTAAACCATTTAGGCCCATGAAGACAAGCTGTAAATAGAGGATAAAACAGTAGCCTTGCAACACAACCACAAGTAGCCTTATTAACACTCTTTACCATATACATCGCTGTAAAACATTTTCCAATAAAGTCCGCTATGTTATATGTTGTTATCAACACTATTGGGTACCAATCTTTAAGTACTTTGGACTCAATATTTTCAGCTAAGAATCCTGGAAAAATTGATAGCGTGACGGTATATAAAATAAACACCCCAAGTGCTGGCCACTGGATCATTTTTGCTACGTCCCAAAATTTAGCAGTTGAATTTGGATGTTCATGTTGGAGTTGTTTGTAACGTTGTTCCATGACTGGCAACTTGTGTAATAGATTACAACAAACTATGCACATCATTAAGATAGTTGTGCTGACTATGAAGTAGAAGTGTGCACTTGTTCTTAAGCCCTGTGGATTTTGTGGGAGCGATGCTTTTGTTATAATTCGCAAGAGTGAAACGAGTATCCCTGAGCAATAAAAGATCTTAGTTAGTAATTACGGGAAAATGTCTGTAGAGGTTACTGAACTGTTCATAATAGTTAATAATTATGTGGGAGTGATGCTTTTGTTATAATTCAGATAAATTTAGACCAATCTGGCCATAATAGCGAAGGTACACCTGATTGATATATTTGGTAGTAGAGAAATAAGATGTGGACTTCGACAACTTAATGCATGTGCCAAAAGTTAGAATCTAAAAATAAAACTTTCTCTAAGTTTGTATAAGTTGGGTTTTGTTTAGTGAATTTTTATCTTTCAAATATTGAATTGAAGGTCATAGAAATTACTAGAGGTGACCCATTTATTTATGAATGGGTCATTTCACGTAGATGTTATCTCTAACATACAAGAAAATTTAAAAAATTGGTATACAAGGAAACATGATAAATGGGTTAGTTGAAGAGGTCACACTGATCAAAACTCACCCAAGGTATAAATATTCTGCACAAAATCTCCTTAATATCTAAAAAATCAGTATATAGATATTTTTTTTAAATGATTACTTCGACCCAAAACTATAAATTACCCACCCATCCCACTCATTTGGAACTTACCTCTGATGCTAGGCTACACTCTGAGTTGTTACAACCCATCAGCGTACTGACTGTCATTTGTACAAATTTGCATGGTAACTAAACAAACCTGATGAAGCAGTTCCAGCAAAAATGGCTTGCATGTACTCTTTCGGCAACTTCCCTGCAGACCCTATTAGGCTCCCACCGATCAACCCATCGGCTAAACCACATATAACAACTGATGCAACCATAACATAAAATCTGCTGTCACCAATTGTAAGAGTTACCATAAGAGAAATAAGAAACATAGTAAATCCAATGTTCATCCTCCCTCTAAAGCTAACTTTTTGGCTCAAATTGATCCATTTTATCATCACAACTAAAACTAGTAGTGAAGAACTCATGTAAGCTACTGAAAACACCTTTTCTACGTGTTTCTCGGGGTAAAGATACCCAAAATAGTCGATGGCTGTGATTAATGCATTCCATGGAAGCAAATTTCCTGCACCAAGTAAGAAATGGATCATATAAGCTATTTTGTACGTGTCTTTTTGTACGGTTTGATCTTCACGGTCAATCGCTAAACTCTCCATTTATTTTATAAAGTTTTGCGCACTCTTTTTGTTCGGTTTGATATAGCTCTTTGTTTATTTTAAAGACCCTTGAAGATTTTCAATGATTAAAGGTGAAGAAAGAAATCTTGACATTTTCACAATGTGGGTAAAAAGAAAGATTCTTACTTATTCTTTTGTTTTACGGGTGCGTTTTGAAAGTGATAACTTGATTAAACATTGAAAATCTTCAAGGGTCTTTCAGGGAGTTCCCACCAATGTACACCTTTTGTGGAAAGTGATAACTTGATTAATGTATAATGTTCATGTTTCTCCTTAAGAGTTAAAGAAACACTTTGCGTTAAGCACTAAGCACTAAAACCACTTATATACCCTTATTTTATTTATTATTTTCATTTATATATATTTTTTGCATTAAGCACTTAACATAATCAAAAGAAATGATCACAACTTCAAGTTGTAGTACATTCACATGTTATCTTCTTCACCATGTTTTACAACTGATTATTTGATTTTGCATTATAGTATCACACTAGCTTTTAACCCACGCGTACTAAGTGTCCAACCTCTCCTTCGGTCTTTTACCTTGTTCTAATTGTTTGTACAGTAAAGTCTAAAGAAGTTTGGTGAGATTCAACATTGTATGTCCGGATCCATTATCTTTAGTTGAGTTTAGTTACTGCTGGTGGCATCGAATGATTGACAAATGATAGGTTCCGAATTCCAAGTCTTTTACAGGTAGTTTTAATGTATCTTGTGCCTTTTCTTTTGTCATTGTAGGGACATAAATTAATGGATGGAAATAATTTGTTTTTGTGCTCTTTATGTTATGCATTCTACTGCTCCAAACACATGCTTGACGACTTTGATCTTTTTGACCTCTCTCAATATCATACCACCTTGCGGTCCTTATGGGTTTCCTGGTAATTTTTTCTCAGAAAAATCGTTGTTTAAGGTTTATATTTTTAGTATAAAACCAGACGTGCATAACTTTATTTAGGATCTCTTATATATCCAAGCGTCATTACCAAATATGACTGATTCATCATTTTGTTATCAAATATAAGTTGTATTTTGTATTTATTTCCTTGTCACGTTCATCAACTGATGCGATGTTTGATGTGTGTCACGATGAAGAAAAATGGATGGCATATAAGTGGCTCACTTGCTTATCATATTGAAGGGCACTAAAGTAACTTTCGGTGATAGCTAAACCTTTCATTCAAGGACAATTGGCTCATTTAGAACTTGATTCTTTCACCTCCCTTCATTTTTGCCTTCTTTTTCTCATATTTGTCCCCTTTCTTTTTGTGGGGTTGACACCTTATGTGGATGTAAGTCGTTTTTAGTCCTCTATGAATGAATGATTCTTGATACATCGGGTGATTCGAAAGTCAAGAACCAACTACTTAATTATGATGTGTGATTGATCCCCATTTAGTCTAACCTATAAACTGGTCGACTTTGTTATTCAGTTAATTGGACGATTGTATGTAGTCTTAAAAAGCAGCTGCTCCATTGAATTGATATTGCTACTCGTTGGTTTGCTACTTATTTAGCTTTTGGATTATTATATGAAAAATCTCTTACATATTATATAATTTAAGTGGGACGTTGAAATAATATGAACTGGAGTTAAGTTTCTGTCCTCGAGTATTTGGTTTATTGACTCAATTATATTGCCATAATGTAAGGATATGTGAATATGATACCTATGATCAGTTTCATGTAATGCTTCTATTGCCTTGTTGTAGCTGCTTTAGATGATCATGGAATTGTGCCAATAACAGTGTGTATGCACTAAATACTATGCTGATGTATGCGGCGAGGTAATTTTATGCACGACCTTGAAACTAAAATTTGAGTCAACGACTTCTAGTTGCAATTAGTGGTTCCATGTATCAAACACGACTCTTCTTATTCAAATATTAATTCCTTGACTTGTCCCCCCCCCCCCCCCCCCCCCCCCCTTCTACTTCCAGAAGGCTGATAACAATCTTTTTCTCTTCTTCCTTATCTTCCACGCTATAAACTTCCTCGATCTCTGTTTTCCTGCAATTGAATTCGGAAATTTTGTAAGAGAATAAATAAATAATGAATTCCAAATCGGTAAAACTTGTAAAATAACGGACATTCAAGTCCCAAACCTTGCTAAAAGAAAGGGATAACATCTAACAAAGTTTTTGAGTGGCTGATTTTTGGGTGTTCCAACACTTCCTATTGGTACTAGTGGACTAGGACGAACCTGTTATACTAGAATCGGGAGACTTATTTCTACGTGGTGGGAAACTTTATTCAGTGTTGGCGCTCTCGTTCAACAACCTTGGCAAAGGATATATATAATAAAATGATTGGGAACTAAGACTGATTTACAATGGGAAATTTGACAACATATGCCTCAGATCATATCGTTTCTCTCAAATTTGACAGCTCCCTTTTTCAATGTGCTCCCGAAAATACCCCTTATTTTCACCTTTTATATTTTCTGTGATTCTGACCTCAACAACGATATATGGATTTTCAGAACACCCCGTTGCACGTTGAAAAAGTTAGCGGAGTTATACAAAGAGGGCTAGGGCTGTCAATGGGTTAGATTTGGGTCAGATCATGACCCAACCCATTAGTGATCCTACTAAATGAATCATGATCTGACCCATGATCCAGGTTGATGGATCTTGATCCGACTCACGATCCAAGTAACTTAGATAGATGGATCATGATCCAGATTGGCCCATTTAATTATAGTCTCACATTTACAATTATAAACTTAATCACTTTTTTGTGAAAGTGTGAAAAGCAAGGAAGAAGACAAAGGGACAAAGACGAAAAACAAATATACAAGCATACAAAGTTAATAGGCTAAGAAAATAAGTACAAAAACATATAAAAGCATACACCGCAAGGGAACACAAAATAAAGAAAGGATAAAGCGGTATGGTGACAAGGGCGCACGAGCAAAACATAACAAGCAAAAACCATAAATGGAAAGGGCACCTAGAAAAACGCCGGCAAAGAAAACGGGCTAGAGGCAACAAAATATAAAAGGTAAAAAAAAAAAAAAAAAAAAAAAAAAAAAAAAAAAAAAAAAAAAAAGGGTGCAATAAAATAAAAGTAGGGCATTGCAAAGGGGACCTAAGCCTAAGGGCAATACAAAAGGCACAAGAGAGGCAACTTAATGCCTAAAGCCTAAGGTAACTAGTTATGGAACTCTATATCTAAACCGCAAGTGGGAAGGCTACTAAGGGCACCTATACAGGCTAAACGCAACCCATAGCCTGAAAAAAGCCTAGTCCGAACTACCCGCATATGCTAATCCTATCAGACGTCATGTCCTCGGACAAGAGAAGGTCCTTCATGTCCTAGTCATGCTTAAGTCTATCCTCCCACCTATATTTTGGTCTACCCCTTCTCCTCAAGTTGTGGACTATTAGAGATACGATGAGTGATTGATCAGATAGTAAAACAATGTATAAGGATATAAAACAAACAATGAGAGATATGGTGTATTTTTCAGGAATAGGGGAAATCTAAGTTATATATGTTATATATTGTTGTAATAAGAAACGAATGGTTAAACAAGAAAATAATAAGCAGACCTGAACACTCCCAACATTAGCAGTGCTCTTGTTATTCTTTGCGTGACTTGGTCCACAACTATTATTAACATAAGGAGATACAAGGGTTTGCACAAACATAGGCGAAGGAATATGTTCCTTACTCCTAGAGAGGTGTATATTCTCATCACAAAAATAAGTTGGTGGCGGCGTTATCCTAAACTCATTAGCATCCTTAAGCATATAGTGAATAGCATGATCCTTCATCTCACAACCGTTTGGTAAGAGTTCCCAAGAATTGTAGCTTTTCATAATCCAGGTGCCACATGAGGGGAAAGCATCTTCATCAAAAGCGGGAAAGATGCATAGACGGCCTTGGATGATCCCCAATGAGTAACCATAATTCCAAACATATCTCCTGTCATTAGGTTGGGGAATTTCTCTAAATTCCTCTTTAGCTAAATCGAAAGAAACAAGTAATATTTTTTCCCTCGTGGAATCATTAGGATTATGCCAAAACCAATGAAGTGCGTCATTGAATAAGATACCAGGTACGGCTAGCGCGCTATCATAAAACCTATAATTGACTTGTCCAAAAACTTTCCAAATATTAGATTTCAAAGATAATATACGAACAAGTGCAATATCACTACCGCGTTGGCAAATTGCCATAACAAGTTTGTAATCATCTGAGGATGAATCATAGCCAAAGCCCAAACATTGCATCTCTTTAGGAATTCTTTTTGTTGGCTCTTGAATTTCTCTAAACTCTCTAGTCACCGGATTGGTTACACATATTCGAGCTTCATACATTGAATGTATGCATACAAGGCCGTTGCAAGAACCTTGCATCCTCCACTTACTATAGGCCACCCACTCTAAAGGTATCCGACATCCTAGCTCAATAGCCGTATGATAATATGATGTAATCATACCGATCTTTCTTGTGTTGTTCTCCTCTTTGTTGCAAATAAATTTAACATGAGTTTTAGCGAAATATGGACTTGATATCAGAGAATACCATGACTTACAAACGCTTTTGCACCGGAGAACATCTTCCACAGCACATCTTAAAATTATCGCCTCAATAACATCGAACATAACCATCTCTGTAACCCTAGATCTAAGATACGGTTTCCATGTATATATATAAGCATATGGTCGTTGTTCAAGCCCATGCAACCCATACACATTCGTGTATTGGCCCAACTCAATCCCACTTCCTCATATCCACGATTTTTTATTTTTATTTTTTGATGTTTATTTAATAAGAACAAATAAGATCAAGTGTCTTGTCCTTTGTTCTCTTGTCTATCTGGTAGGTAGGAGTATTAGTTTTGGGGTCCATGCATGTACTAGCTTTTAACATAATTTAAATATTTGTGTTTATATTTGATCATTTGACTGAAGATTTTTTATTTGATGAGGCTGCAGTTATGTTATGGCTTCTTATGTTTCTTTGGGATGCTGATGAAGAAGATGAGGACGAAGTTTCGAGTATGAACATATAGCCGCCAAGTTTCTTACAAGAAGCTTCACAATTGTTTCCGGTTGCTACAACATAGAGATTAAGAATCATTTATGGAGTATATACTAACAGATATTATAGTAACTTTTTGACCTATAATTCAGTCAGTTTATAGTTCAAGAATCAAGATGATAGTATTCTATCAATAAGCTATAAAGTTATTAAGTTAAAATGTTTTTTTGGGTAAAGGGGAGTAATCCTGCACCCTGGTAAATATATTAACCAAATAAATGTTTAAGTACAATGTATATGAGTGAGATCCCATATATCAGCCCGTTACATAGGCATAGAGCTTACATAACAAGATACTTCCAATTATCTAAACAAGAAACAAAACACTACTCAAATGATAACATATGACACAACGAAATAAGATTATTTCCTAGGACCTTGAAACGTTGTGCCATACATGGCATTAAAGGCATCCAAATTCCCAGGAAGATCACGAACCTGTTTCGCATAGTCATCGAAGTCATATTCATCATACTCATCATCATACCCTTGGCCACCACCAAATATATTAGCAGACTCATCAAATGGGTTAGCAACAACCTCATCTTCAGAATCAGACACCTCAATCTCTCACACTTTAGAAAAAGGGTTAGCTCTCTTAGTAGAAGAGGTAGACGGAATAGGTTGACCATCATCATCCACAAGAGTAGCTTTCCCAGCAATAAGTAGTTTTTTCAAGCTTACCAATTTTCTCAACTATGGGAGTAGAACCAACATCCATTGTTCCCATTGAATCACTCACAAGCGGAACATGTGATGTAGAACCAGTCTTATTTAACACATCCTCATTAACCTCCATTGTACGACCCTTATCCACATCTGCTTCCTTAGAACAACCAGTAGAATCCCCAATCATCGCCTCCTCAGTATTAGAATCAACCACAGGACTTTGAATGCCCGTGTCCTCATGCACCTCAAGTGTCCCAAAAGAGTTAGAAGTAGTAACAGGAGTACCTGTAGCATTAACAGTAGCAACGTCCGGCGTCTTCTTCTTTGGGATATAAACCTGCTTCCTAGGAGCAAATTTAGGACCCTTACCCATATTAATACCGCTAGACAACTTCGGACCTTGGGGTTTGGCTTTCCGATTCTGCACCACCTTAAAACCATCATCATTCACATCCAAGGTCGAGGTGTGAGCATCAGCATGATGCTCCTTAGGAGACTTAGGACAACAAGCATTATCATGCCCAAACACTTTACATTCCATGCAATGTGGAGGTTTCCATTCATATTCAACCTTGATACTAGCCGTCGTAAAACCACTATCATCCTTCTTAGGGATAGCCATAGTTACCACATGTTTAAGATCAGCTTCCGATGATAACTCAACAAGAGCACGAGCAAAACTAATACGACCCCATGAGTCAACGCACATGGAGCTAGTGAATGCATCTAACATGATCGGCTTACCCACCTGAGTAGCAATAAGGCTCAACCCGTCTTCCGAATATGCAAGTAATGGCACATTATGCAATTTAATCCACACAGGCACTTTGGTAACCTCACTTTTGGACAATAGCACGTCAGGAGTCCATTTAGTGAGAATGATAGGAGAATTACGAATTATCCAAGGTCCTCGTTGAAGAACATTCTCAACACCCTCTTTAGAATCAAATTTAAAGAGAAATACACCATCATCATTCTTCATAAGTTTCTTTAAACCAAACTTACCCCATGTATTGGTGACATAATTCTTGACCAACTGAAATGCAATATTCTTGCCGACAAAGAAGCCAACAAGAGTATTATCATAGCGGTTAAACACACCCTCCATAGCAGCCTTAGGAAGAACTGTATCATGATTATCAATTCGAGTCTCATTCACCAATGAACGGAAGTTAACTTTCCTAGATACACGTTCCGAGTTTAACACATTAGCAAACGACCTCACTTCATTGTGTATACTATCACTCACATTAAGACCAGAAGTAGAAGCATTCTTACCATCCATCGAAGCATTAAGATCAGAAGTAACACTATGATTAGTACCATACCTTTGGGATTGCATAGCCACATCAAAACTCGACAGAGGAGTATTTGCAGAATAAACTTTAGTACCATTAATACCACTCGAGTTGTTCACATCAGAAGATGAAGCCATCTTAGCAATATCACTGTCAATTTTATTCATTGCTGCATCAAATTTCTGATGCGCATTAGCAATCAACTGCTCCACATTAGGCTGTTTAGAGGCCGAATCAGAAGCAGGTATATCATGACTAGGGCATGAATCAAGTGAAACCGGCTCCACTTGTCCATCAGTACCAACAAGAGGTGTACCTTTGTCGGACGCAGCAAAACAATTAGAATCCATACCACCAATAGTACCAGTAGACTGCGCAATCTGCTCCACACCCAAATTATTGTCAACCAAACCAGTAACCGACATATTAATATTCTTCTCTCCTAAATTCGACATCACACAAAACCCTAAAACCCTCGACAAAACAGATTAATAAAAAAACCGCAACCAAGAAGCACGCCAAATCTTTAGCAAGATGATTAAACCCTAGGATAACACTAGGGTTTATAAACTATGAAGCATATAGAACTAACCCATAATAATGATGAAGTAATCACGTGAATAAGTAAGAATTAAGAACAGCGAAAACCTAATTCAGAAACCCTTATGATCGATTAGATAAAACCCTAAAACAAACCAGATCAATCGCAACTCAAAACCTAGAACAAGTAGAGATTAAAGATAGATTATAGAAAATCGACCTTAATCAGGTTGTGATAGGAATGAGAATGGATCGATCTGTGGAGAACCCGATTTAGGGTTTTAATTTGCCAAAATCGCCCACACAAGGAGGAGAGTTACTTTCCCTTTTTAAGTTAAAATGTTAAATATTAGTCATTTTTGTAATTATTATGTGACAAAGGTAATAAAATAATGTTCGAGTCTATGACTTCAGTACATATGTAATTGCTGTACCATGAATAACACAAAAGGACAATCACTTGTAACATTGATATTTGATTGATTATTAGAAGCCAGTATTCCTTATTATTCTGCCATAACCTATAAACCGGTCAACCTTGTTATTCAGTTAATTGGACCATTGCATTTAGTCTTAAAAAGCAGCTGCTCCATTGAAATTGATATTGCTACTCGCTGGTTTGCTACTTATTTAGCTTTTGGATTACTATATGGTGTGTATAGAATTAAGTGGGACATTGCAATAATATTACAATAATATGTACCGGGATTTAAGTTTCTGTCCTCGAATATCTGGTTTATATTGTGTTAAATTTTGGGGTATTAATCTGTGGCAAACATATCACTCTATCAATTGCTAATGGCTTTCAAGTTATGTTCAGTGCAGGCTTATTACAGGGGTTAATCATGGACAAAGCATAAATGGTTTAAAGTTCCAAGAAGTTCATTTCTGCTGAAGCCTTTCTCATTTCTGCTGATGAGTCATTTATAGCCGTTAGAAGGGTCTTAGTGTATCTTAATCTCCTATTTAATAAGTCCCTTATTCTAGGGTTAGGATACTAGTGTGTGCAGTCATTGTCTCACACTTTTCTCTTCTTTCTGATCATTTCACTGATCTTGTCTCTTCTTTGTATTTGTATGGTTATTGTCTCATTGACATTAATATGATCTTGTAACACTTTGGATACTATTGTTGATATAATCTAAGCCGACTATTAAGGCTTAGGTTTGAATAAAAGTTCTACTGTTTATTTAGTGTTGCTGATACTTTCGTACATGGTATCAGAGCTTCAGGCTCATTATCATTATTGATTCACCATCCAAGGGTTTCTTCATAGAAACTTGGGGACATCTCTTCAGCAACAAGTTGGTGGTTTGGGGTTATTGCTATTGGCATAATCACTGGTTATTTCTTATTGTGATTTGTTCTTTCCGCTACATATTGCTCTGTAAGTCTAAGTCTAATCTCTTCTTCAAACAAACAGTACTTAAGTCTTTGTGGGTGCAAACGGGTAGACTAACATATTGATCTGCCACCTCTGAGTGGTACGAATACCTGCTCTGGTTTACCCTAGTCCACAGGCTTGGTGCTTGTTGTTTCTTAATTACAAAGTCTTATTTATTTGTCTATCTGCTCTTGCTATTATATCTGTTTGTGTTTTATCTGTCTTACTGTTTGCATTATGGCTGTTGGTGATGATAATATTGGTGGTGGTGGTGGTGGTTCTTCCACTGAGAAAAGCTTATCCTTTGGTGATGCTTTGTATTTACACCCCAATAATACCAATGGTATTCCCATTATTTCTATCAAACTCACTGGAACTGAAAATTATAAAATATGGAATATGGCCATGACCTTTGCTTTAAGGAACCATAATAAGTTAGGGTTTATTGATGGTACTTGCATAAGAGATGACTCAAACCCTAGTCTTGCTAATCAATGGGATACTTGTAACTCTGTTGTGGTTACCTGGATTCTTAACTCTCTCAGTCCTGAATTATTTGCTGGTGCTATCTATGCTAAAACTGCTTGTGAAATGTGGAATAATCTTAAAGATACTTATGATAAGGTTGATGGTTCAGCTATTTTTAATTTGCATAAAAATATAAACTCTCTTAGTCAAAGTGGGTCTTCTCTTGCTGATTATTACAACAACCTTAACTCTTTATGGAAACAATTTGATTGTATGATTAGCTTGCCTCCATGCACTTGTGAGGCTGCAAAACATTTTGAAAAACACAATCAGCTAATCAAATTAATGCAATTTCTTATGGGTCTTGATGACACTTATGTTCCTATCAGAAGTAATATTTTAACCAGAGACCCTTTGCCTAATGTCAAAACTGCTTTCTCTGTTGTCTCTGGAGAAGAATCTCACAGAAATGTGTCATCTGGGAATAGTTCTGCTAAACCCAATGCCACTGCTTTTGCTGCAAAAACTTTTGATAGTGGAAAATTTTTTGATAACAAAAAAGGATCATTCAACAACAATTTCAATAAGGGTCTGGTTCTAATACTGGTAACAGTTCAAATTACAGAGGACCAAACATGAATCTCAAATGTACTAACTGCAAAAAACCTGGTCACACTGTTGATAGATGTTATGATCTTGTTGGTTATCCTGCTGGATATGTTAAAAAGAACTTTAATGCTAAACCTTTCAGCAGTAACAATGTTTCTACTGATACTAATCGTATCACTGATAATAGTGCTAGCAACTCTCCTGTCTCTTTGTCTAATGAACAGCTCTCCAGACTTATGAGTCTTCTTAATGACAACAATGTGTCTTCTGCTAATGCCAACATGGCAGGTAAAAATTTTTCAGGAACCTTCTTTAATGGCAATGTTAAGTTTAACATAAACTTCAACAAATTTTTTAACAACAACACAAAAACCTTATCTGGAAACATCAGTCTTGGTTGGATTGTTGACTCTGGTGCAAATCAGCACATGACAGTATCTGCCAAATTTTTAATTAATGTTGTTGACATTTCAAATCTTGGTCTAACTGTTGGACATCCCAATGGTACTCAGGCCCTAATCACTAAAATTGGTGACTTAAAAGTTAATAATGACCTAACTCTTTTTGATGTTCTGGTTGTTCCTGAATACAATGTCAGTCTGCTTTCTGTTCATAAGATTGCTAGAGACAATAAGATGTTTGTTGGGTTTAATGAATCTAATTGCTATATACAGGATTTACATCAAAAAAGGATTGTTGGGATTGGTAAACAATGCAATGGGTTATATATGTTTGATATTGATTCTACATGTAAGATTACTTCTAATAACTGCATTTCTGTTTGTCATGTTTCTAGAAATCTCTGGCATCAAAGACTTGGTCATCCCTCTGACCAAGTCCTACATATACTTAAATCCACTCTTAAACTTGATAGCTCATCTGAATCTGATCATCTTTGTGATACTTGCAACAAAGCTAAACAAACCAGGGAATCATTTCCTCTAAGTGAACATAAATCAACTAAAATTGGTCAACTTGTTCATCTAGATGTATGGGGACCATATAAAGTCACTAGCAGAGATGGTTACAAATATTTTTTAACTATTGTTGATGACTATTCTAGGGCAGTGTGGGTTTATATGCTTAAGGGAAAGGATGATGTTTATGTTTCCATTGTTAACTTTACTCATATGCTATCAAATCAATTTGAACACAATGTTAAGATTTTCAGAAGTGATAATGGGACAGAATTTGTCAATAATAAACTTCAACACTTCTTTCATGAAAAAGGAATTCTACATCAAACCACTTTTTTATACACCACAACAAAATGGTATTGCAGAAAGGAAACATAGGCATCTCCTTAATGTGGCTAGATCCCTTATGTTTCAGGGGGAATTACCTTTATATCTTTGGCCTGAATGTGTTCTAACTGCTGCCTATGTCATAAACAGGTTACCCTCTTCAGTTCTGTCTGGCAAGTCTCCCTTCTCCCTTGTGTATGGGCATGACCCTTCACTCTCTCTCCTTAGAGTCTTTGGCTGCTTATGCTATGCCACCATTCTCAACATCTCTGATAAATTTGGTAGTAGGTCTGAGAAAAGTGTCTTTATTGGTTATTCAAATGAGAAAAAAGGTTATAAACTTTTGAGCTTAGAAACAAAAAATATCTTTTATTCCAGAGATGTCAAATTTTATGAAACTGTTTTTCCCTTCAAAATGAAAAATACTTTGTCAAAACCTTTTGTTGAAACGTATGTGCCAAAAGATTTAAATCATAAAAATTTCTTTGACTCACAAACAAGTCCCAATGATGAAGGGAGAGTGACACCTATGATGATGGCATAGTGTTGAGTCATCCTTCTAGGGATGATGAACCTGTTGCAACGTCTATAGATGATAATACACACCCTGAGGGCACCATATCACATGAATCACATCCTGCTGATGCATCCTCTGATTCTGTTGATACATCATCTGATTCAAATCAGAACTCTGAACAAGAAAGAGGCTTGCCAGCCACCACTGCTAGAAGGTCAACCAGAGTTTCTAAGTTGCCCAGTAATCTTAATGACTTTATTATAGAAGGGAAAGTCAAATATGGTATTGAAAAGGTTGTTAATTATTCTAACCTAAACAAAGATAATTACTGCTTTGCTTCTAGTCTTAATAAAAGTATTGAACCTACCTGTTATGAAGAAGCTATCCTTGATAGTAATTGGGTTGATGCTATGAACTCTGAAATTGAGGCCTTAAATGAAAATCATGCTTGGGATATAACTGATCTCCCACCTAATAGAACTCCCATTGGTTACAAATAGATCTTTAAAATCAAATATAAAGCCAATGGTGAAGTTGATAGATACAAGGCTAGATTAGTTGTTAAAGGTTATAACCAAAGGGAAGGAATAGACTATGATGAAACTTTTTCTCCTGTTGTAAAAATGTCTATTGTTAGATGTCTTATTGCCTTAGCTGTGAAAAACAAATGGCCTCTTTTCCAACTTGATGTTAACAATGCTTTCTTGTATGGAGATCTTGATGAGGATATCTATATGACCATCCCTAAGGGGTTCTGTAATGAGAACAATAAAAATAAAGTTTGCAAACTTGTCAAGTCTCTATATGGCCTAAAACAAGCTCCCAGGAAATGGAATGAAAAACTTGTCAGTGTCTTAAAGGAAAATAATTTTGTTCAATCTGTCAATGATCATTCTTTGTTCACCAAAACAGAGAACAACAAGTTTATTGCTCTGCTTGTTTATGTGGATGATATTGTCCTTACTGGAAACTGTATTGATGAGATAAACCTATTCAAAGAGTTTCTAAAATTAAAATTTCATATCAAAGACTTGGGAAACTTACAATATTTTCTTGGCATTGAGGTTTTAAAAATTGGGAAAGACATTTGTCTCTCCCAAAGAAAATATTGTCTTGAACTCCTCAAAGAATTTGGTCTTCTTGGGTGCAAACCTGTGTCCACTCCTATGGAACCCAACTCTGTCCTTCCATACATTCCCACTGCTGATGATCCCTTACTTGTCAACATCACTGGTTATCAGAAGTTACTTGGGAAACTTATCTATCTCACCCATACAAGACCTGACATCTCATACGCAGTTCATTGTCTGGCACAATATATGCATTCTCCTTTGAAATCTCATCTAGAATGTGCCCTCAATGTTCTGAGATATCTAAAAGGAGCTCCAGGAAAAGGTCTAAGGTACAATTTCAGCAACTCTGAAAATCATCTTGAAGGATATAGTGATGCAGATTGGGCCAAATGCAAGAAAACCAGAAAATCTATCACAGGTTATTGTGTTTTCTTTAATGATTGTTTGATCTCATGGAAAAGTAAAAAACAAAACACTCTTTCAAAATCTTCTACAGAAGCAGAGTATAGATCTATGTCTACTGCTGCCTGTGAAATCATTTGGATTCAAAAAATCTTAAAAGATCTAAAAGTTGATATCAATCTCCCTGTTAATCTTTTTTGTGATAACAAATCTGCTTTACAACTTGTTGTCAATCCTGTTTTCCATGAAAGTTCAAAACACTTTGAAATTGATGTCCACTTCATCAGGGAAAAAATTGCAAGAGGTGTTATAAGTGCCAAAAAGATTGGCTCTTCAAACCAAACTGCAGACATACTTACTAAAAACCTCCCTGTTTATCAGCATAAATTCTTGTGTGAAAAATTGATGTTGTTTGATATGTTTGCCCATCAGATTAAGGGGGAATGTTAAATTTTGGGGTATTAATCTGTGGCAAACATATCACTCTATCAATTGCTAATGGCTTTCAAGTTATGTTCAGTGCAGGCTTATTACAGGGGTTAATCATGGACAAAGCATAAATGGTTTAAAGTTCCAAGAAGTTCATTTCTGCTGAAGCCTTTCTCATTTCTGCTGATGAGTCATTTATAGCCGTTAGAGGGGTCTTAGTGTATCTTAATCTCCTATTTAATAAGTCCCTTATTCTAGGGTTAGGATACTAGTGTGTGCAGTCATTGTCTCACACTTTTCTCTTCTTTCTGATCATTTCACTGATCTTGTCTCTTCTTTGTATTTGTATGGTTATTGTCTCATTGACATTAATCTGATCTTGTAACACTTTGGATACTATTGTTGATATAATCTAAGCCGACTATTGAGGCTTAGGTTTGAATAAAAGTTCTACTGTTTATTTAGTGTTGCTGATACTTTCGTACATATTGCCTTAATGTAAGGATATGTGAACATGATACCTATGATTAGTTTCGTGTAATGCTATTGTTGCCTTGTTGTAGCTGTTTTAGATGGTCACGGTATGGTGCCAATAATAGTGTGTCTGCAGTAAGTGCTATGCTGATGTATGCGGCGAGGTAAATTGTATACACGTCCTTGGATACAATTTGAGTCAACGACTCTTAGTTGCAACTAGTGGTTCCATGTATCTTGTAAGGGTGTACTAAAATGACAAAACATTGAATGGTCTATAAGTTGTGTATTCAAGAGTGTGCTAATAATACTTAGATTTCTGTGGCAACTGTCACCAACATAGACATTTTAATAATAATACACAGCAATTATTTAATGAAGATTAGATTTGTCACTTACAAGTTTGATGTAGTGACATTTATATATAGGGTTAATAACCTAATAAAGCATCATACTTGTCTCAAAAATCAGTTCGACGTATCAAATTAAAAAAATACCTCTTTGGGCTATTTGACCCGATAATTTTGTCTTATATACGCATTATACCACTTACATAACCGGTACCCGGTTATGTTTATCCTCGTTGTTACCAACTCATCTCCCACGCTGGAATCCTCGTACATAGACATGAGATGAACACACGTTCACCTTGTTCCTGCGCACGTGGAAGTTGCCGTACGACGAGGTACGAGGTTTACATTAAACAAGGACGATTTCAAGATTACAAGTACAACTTTAGTGGATTTCCTTATCCATTATAAGGATTAACACTTACAGTTTATCCAAGATCCCCAAAACACTTTTTAAACCCTAATCCACACACATTTATCAATTGCTTGTCTCTTTCCCCAAATTGGGTAGAAAAAAGGTATATTCGCTGTTCATATTTAATGTTTTATTACCCGATTTGTGCTAGGTTGTAATAAATAAGTATTTCTTATTTAGGGCTTATTCCAATTAGGGTTTATTAATTTTTTTCAAGTTATACTGGTTTCATGGAAGTACCACAAGATGTGGTCTTCAAAATACACTATAATGGTGTATTTATGTTTGACCCTTTAAGGTACGATTATGGTAGGGAGATTATAATGGAGGCCTCATCAAAAGATAGGATTAAGTGTAGCCCTCTGTTAGATATCTTAGTTGCAAAGATTAAGAATAACATATGGGCTCTATACATGTGCATTCCTACATTAGACATAGACACTGGTGGTTTAAAGATAATTGAAAGGGATGCAGATGTTGTGTATTTATATGAGCAAGCTAAACAATTTCAGACAGTCGAGTTGTTTGTTGCTCATTCCCCACAAAACTTAGCACCATATTACCACGGAAACCTAAGACTAGATAGTTCAGACTCAGAAGTTACGTCAAAAAGAAAGAAACATAATAAGATGAAAAAAGATGATGGGAATATGTCTTGTGAGGAGTTGGTTGCGTGGGCTGAGGAAGAAGCACAGTCACCTTATTTAAGGTCTCCTCCGGTAAAAGACAGACCACTTAGAAAGGATTTTGATGGTAAGGTTACCTTCACTAGAGTTTATAATGCGGACGATGACTTTACGTATGATTATCCTATGCTAACTGAAGAAGAGGTCTATAGGGAGTACAACGTTGTAGTTGATAATGTAGTCGAAAACGTTGGTGTTGAAACAGGTATGTCGTTGGAGAATGAGGGTTGTCATAAGCATATGGAAACTACTATACCTGTCAGTGTTGAGGAGATTGATATGGCTTTGGACACTAATAGGTATCGGTGAATACACGTTGTTATAATATTGTTTTGTTTTTATTATATACTGTATTCCTACTAATGATTTATGTTGTTACACTTTTGTAAGGCCTGGCGATAATCAAATGGTTGGCGACACGGACATCAATGTGGACGAAGAAATACTTCCCGAGACTGATACAGCCGCGGGTAATGATACAGATGGGTTGCAAATGGATGGTGCGTCAGATGGTGACTTATCAGATGCTGTGCTTGCAAGGCAGAAGAAACTTGATAAGGGTAAGTCTATCATGACACGCCAAAAAAAAATTGCAAAGAAGACTGCCTATACCCGTGCCAGTATACGTGCAACCAAAGGTATTGTCATTACAGAGAACATGAATCCATCTGCTTCATCAGATTCTGAAGGTGACACCGACGTTGATGAATACTATGATACTAACTCAGAGGGTGAAACTGCAAATAACAAGGGTAACTCTGCACATTATTCTTCTGCGTATGAGTCTTACGAGTCTGAGGTGGAATCTGATAAGTCGTACGATTACTTGAGCAATGGAGAGGACGAGTTTATTAACCTAAGAAAGATGCGACAAAATTGCAATAATCTTTCATCTGATGAGCAGAACGACCAAGATGTGGACGAAGAAAACGAGGATGATGTCGATCAAACAGAACAAGATCATGTGCTTGGAGATGGCCCAACTGGTTTAGGACCGTTGGTTCGTGAACATGAAAAGTATATGGCACACTTGTTGAAGGACATTAAAGGCAAAGGTGCTGGAATAACCGACCCCTTTGCAGCTCTACAGAAGCCTAACAAGGATGACAAGTACCCAATTTACGATTCCGAGACACGCTGGAGATTGAAAAAACCAACTGTAATCCATTTGAATATACCTTTTCACTTTTACGTTTATCAAAGATTACCATTTCAGTATGTTTATGTTGCTTATAAGTGATTATAATTTATGTTTGCAGCTTGGGCAACAATTTCCGGATGCTGATAGTTTCAAGGACTGCCTAACATACTACGCAGTTGCTAATGGTTTCTCACTTTGGTTCGAGAGGAACACGAAGACAAAGGTTATAGCAAAATGTGGACAACGAAAGGAGACTCTAAGGGATCCGTCGGTAGGAAAACAGACTTCGTACAACAAGTACCCTTCTGAGAAGGCTGGGAATTGTGACTGCCCGTGGAGGTGTTACGGCAAGATGCTCAAATCAGAGAAGACTTTTCAGGTGATATCTTTGGTAGATAATCACACTTGTGTTCGTAGCTTCCATTACGGTAGGTTGGTTAACTTTAAGTGGATAGGTAGGCAGTTTGGAGATAAGATTAGGATGAATCCTAATATTACAATCACTAACTTACAAGAACTGGTGTTAAGAAAATATAAGTGCCACGTTAGCCGTACCCAATGTCGTAATGCTAGGACATATGCTCTTAATGAGAGGGACGCAACTATCCAGGACCATTATGGTTTACTAAGATCATATGCTAAGGCTTTGGTGGACTCAAATGTAGGTAGTACGGTTAAGGTAGGAGTCACAGTAAATCCTGATGAAAAGACATACTTTGCCCGGTTTTATGTGTGTTTTAGTGGGTTGAAAGAAGGGTGGAAAATAGGATGTAGAAGGATTTTGGCATTAGATGGTTGTTTTTTAAAGAAACCAAACATAGGGGAGATTCTAACTGCGGTGGGTAGGGACGGTAATAACCACATATTCCCCGTTGCTTGGGCTGTGGTAACAGTAGAAAATAAAGACAACTGGAGCTGGTTTTTACAACTGTTGGGTGACGACTTGGACATTCCACTTGGTCAAGGGTTAACACTGATGTCGGACCAACATAAGGTGCGTGTTAGTTTTACTCATCCAGTTTCATCTTTTGTTATTTGGTGCCTTGCATAGTTATCATTGTTTATTAATAATTGGATCAGGGGCTAATTGAAGCAGTGAAGGAGGTCATGCCACTTGCAGAGCATAGACAATGTGCCCGTCATATTTATGAAGGGTTCCGGAAAAAGTTTCCGGGTGTTGAGTATCGACAACTATTTTGGGCAGCCTCAAAAGCATCGTACCCAGCTTTACACAACAAGGTAATAGATAAGATAAAAAGAGCTAATCCAAGAGCCCATGATTACTTGATGAAAAAAGAGCCGAAGACATGGTCAAGGGCTTTTTTCAAAGAAGGTGTATGCTGTGAGGCTGTCGAGAATGGGTTTAGCGAGTGCTTCAATGTTGTTTTGGTAAGCATAAGACACAAACCGATTATAACTATGTTGGAGTCCATGAGAGTAATTGTTATGGAGAGGATGCATACCATGCGGCTGCTAATGGATAAATGGAATGGTGATATTTGCCCCAACATTCAGAGTATACTTGAACACTCAAAAGATCAACAAAGGTAAATAAATAGTTTAATAATACCTATAAACAAATACTTATATTTGGCTAGAAATTGAGACTGTACTTGCCGTCAATGACATTTTGTAATTGTCGTAATGTTCACAGGTTCTGGCATGTAGTCTCTTGTGGGGTAACATCTTTGAAGTGAGGAAAGGATATGAAGCATTCAAGGTTGATGAGCCGAAACGAACATGCTCTTGTAGAATGTGGCAGCTATCAGGTTTGCCCTGCTGCCACGCTATAGCATGTATATTTAAACTCCGTAGGATGGTAGAGGAGTATGTACCTGATTGTTTTAGGAAGGAAAAATACATGTGTACCTATAGTCAGTATATGAAACCAGTTGGTGGGATAGACTTTTGGCCCGATGTTAGTAATCTTTCAAGGATTTTAGGCCCCATCCCTAAGACAATGCCTGGTAGGCCTAAGAGAAAGAGGGTTAGGGCTTCACATGAAAAAAAATCAACAACTAAGATTACGCGAGAAGGAATCGTTATGACCTGTCAGAACTGTGGTGAAACAGGTCATAATAGAAAGGGATGCTCAAATCCACCAAAACCACCTGTTAGTAAGGAAAAAGGAAAGCCTGGTAGGCCATTTAAGGAAAAGAATGTTGAACCAGAGTTAGTAGATGACCATGACATTCCAAGGTTTGTTAACAATGACTTGAATGAGTATGAAATGGGAGCTTCAAACATTAGAGGGGTGTTAGGAGATGGTCGACATTTTTATTTAGGAAAACAAACAAAGAAAAGAGGAGGAAGTTCAAATAGGGGTCACTTGAAGATGAGAGGAGGGAAAACCCAGAGTGGAAGACTTATTCCAGCACAGAGAGTTGCAAGAATGGGAACCTGGTTGGCTGTCGATCCTGCAAGTTCTGATACGATTGAGGAAGAACAAAATATGAACTCGGGTATGCCTGGCAGAACTGAAGCAGCTAGTAATCAAGCTACCATACCAGGTACATTTGATGTCACATTACTTTTTAATGGGTTTGTTTAGTTAGTAGTCTAGAATTGACAAACATTTTACATTGTTTATAGTAATTTGCTTCTGCGTGACTGAAGTACAGTTAATCTGTATATGTTCATAGGTACACAAGAATCGCAAGTTGGAGGACCTAGTATAATTCCAAGACCTGTTTTGACAAGAGCTAGGAGATTAGCTCAATCAGAGATTGTGGAAACAAGAAGAATGACAGGAGGATGTAGGAGTCGAAGAGGATCAACGATTGCTAAAGGTGCTTGCTCGGAGGGTGGACGAACGACTAAGGTTGTTGAAAGACAAACAAGATCTGCTGACGCAAACCAAATGGAACAACCACCAAAAAAAGGCAAAGCTGCAATGCTACCACCAAGGTTGCCAAGTCAAAGAATCTTGGGTAAAAAACTAGCTACACCAGCTACAGGACCAGGTTCAAGTGTGGACAATGAAATTGTCCTAGAGTAGAACCTTCAAACTCCTACAAACAATCAATGTGTATGTATAATTAGCTAGCCCTATTTTGTTCACTGAATGGCCTACTTTTATTAGCAACTGAAACTTATATAGTGCTGCACTTATTGCCACTATAAACTTGTGTAAGATAGTTCATGTAGTGCTGCTGTTGATGCCACTACATAGCCCTATTTTGTGTCTTGAAGGGCATTGTAAAGAACTTTGCATGCAAGTGTTCTGGTTGTAACAATGTATGCTGCTGTTGCAGATACATTATCTTATGTTATGAAAGAACACCATTTATGCACATCCTTGTTTGTTCACATGAAAAAGGCCATTCGGTTTGTAAATGTTGTAAAAAAACCATTTGGTGCAGTAAGTGGACACCAACGACATATCAGTGAGAAAGATACAAGCATGATGCCCACAAACAGATAAGTAATACAATATGCCCAAAGTCTGTAATTATCAAAGAAGCAACCATCAAGTCAAAATACATTTAACATTGAACAGAGAATAACTAATAGCATATGGCCAATGTCAGTCATACAAAACCACTTAACGTTTGTTCACCATGACCATGACAATATTACAATAAGGCGATATTTGTCAAGAACGTGCAACAACACAACCTCGAAGCTAATTCCTAACGGACACAAGAACAATAACAACAACGAAGATGAAAAGAAGAACCATGAAACAAACACATCCAACCAAATACATGTCGTAAACTTTGGCCTTCAACTTGAGTTCCTTCAATTCTTGGTAAATAGCTTCCATTGGAAAGTCATGTTGACGGTCGTTTGAAACCACCTTTTCGGAATCATCTTGCGGTGTTAAAGCGTCAATGTTGGACTCAAGCTTCTTGTTGTCCATATGAAGATTGAACATGAGGTCTTTGTAGTACTCCGATGGCAACTCATCATCAAGGAATCCATATACCTCACATTTCTTGTCTTTATTCTTTAGAAAAACATAAACACTTGTAAATATACACTCAATATACAATACTCAACAAAACAAAATGGACCTGTGTATTACAACTTACACGGGTGGGACAAGCTTTGAATCTTCTTCCGGGATTCTCAGGAGTCCATGAAACCTGCTCATAGATTGGGAACTTACAAATACAATGCGTCATACGAGCAATTTCATCCTTGGAATATCTCCTTCGATTATAACGGGAAGACGAGGACGAGGCGGGCATTTACGTAAAATAAAAGGGATTACAAGTATGAGTTACTAATTTAAGCTCAATTGTCGTGCGCCATTTTTAGGGTTCTTAAGGTTTTGATTTAGGGAAGAAGATTTGGGTTTGGGAAGAACATTTGGGTTTGGGGAAGAAATAAAAATGTGGTGTATATGTATTACCAAAGCCTGGTCCGACGTGGAAAGAGAAACGAACAAAAAAAAAAGAAAAAATGATGTGGAAGGACTAGGTGGCAATGAAACCGGTGATGTGGCAGAACCCGGCCATCAAAGGTAATTAATGCGTATAAAGGACAAAATAGTCGGGTCAAATAGCCAAAAGAGGTATTTTTTTTGTTTGATACGTCAAACTGATTTTTGAGACAAGTATGATGCTTTATTAGGTTATTAACCATTATATATACTGGTTGACTCTCTTGTCCTGGAATAGAACTGGCAGGGTTGGCATGATTAAGGGGCTGTTTGGATGTGCATTAATAAAGTGATTACTGCATTTTGAAGAATGAGAATTATACAGTTGCATTAAACTTTCAGAGATAGGTTTACAAACACTATGCTTAGGTTTCTGTGAAGATGGGTGTTTGGATTTGTGCTCATAAGTGATTATTGCTTTGTCAAATTCATGTATAGTTTGTTTACCATAAGTTCGAGATTTAAGTTGCTGATTTTTAGAGGTGGCAAAGTGGGTGGGTCACTCGCGTTGGTTAACTACTCTAAACATAGTCGGGTCAAAATGGGTAATTTGTTGGTCGAGGTAAAACTGGTCGAATGCTCTATGTTTTCTAATTTTACATATAATGATGTGTTAAATATGCATAAAAACTACAACCATACAATAAAAATTCATTTTTTTTAGAAAGCGATTTAGGAGGTTTTATACATGTGAATACACTTGAATACTTATCTACCTGTTTGACCCCTTCCCTCTTAGTTAATTTTTAAACTGAACCCAAATAAAACCAACCGCACTAGGGGTGCGTAGGATTTCAGATCACGATACTGACAGAATGGTTTTATACATTGAAAGATGCATTACATTCAAGAAACTAAATGATCCAAAACCATCCAAGAACCGAGCCAGAAACCAACCCGATCCCTAAGAACAAAGCCATCACAATTGCAGCCGTTTCCGCTTCCAAAGGTGGCACCGATTTAGGAGCAAGAATCATGATGACACTAGTCAGATATCCATTCGTGAAACCCAGCATGAAGGTCAGTAATACCACAAACTCTTCACTTCTAAACCATTTTGGCCCATGAAGACAAGCTGTAAATAGAGGATAAAACAGTAGCCTTGCCACACAACCCCAAGTAGCCTTATTAACACTCTTTACCATATACATCGCTGTAAAACATTTTCCAATAAAATCCGCTATGTTATACGTGGTTATTAACATTATTGGGTACCAATCTTTTAGTACTTTGGACTCAATATTTTCAGCTAAAAATCCTGGAAACATTGATAGCGTGACGGTATATATAATGAACACCCCGAGTGCTGGCCACTGGATCATTTTTGCTACGTCCCAGAATTTAGCAGTTGAAGTTGGATGTTCATGTTGGAGTTGTTTGTAACGCTGTTCCATGACTGGCAACTTGTGTAATAGATTACAACAAACTATGCACATCATTAAAATAGCTGTGCTGACTATGAAGTAGAAGCGTGCGCTTGTTCTTAAGCCCTGTGGATTATGTGGGAGCGATGCTTTTGTTATAATTCGCAAGAGCGAAACGAGTATCCCTGGGAAGTAAAAGATCTTAGTTAGTAATTAGGGATTTAGGGGAAAATGTCGGTAGAGGTTTCTGAACTGTTTGATACCAAAATGTCGGTAGAGGTTTCCCAACTACGCATTCGGATTAATTTAGAGACATACGATGTGGACTTCGACTACTTAATGCATGAGCCAAAAGTTAGAATCTACAAAAATTTAATTTCTTCTAGTTTGTAAGTATAGCAAAAAAAGACCCCTGAACATTAAGTTTGGTTCTGTTTAGTGAATTTTGATCTTTCAAATATTGAATTGAAGGTCATAATGGTCAGACAATCATTTTCTAATATTGGTCGGGTTTGGTGTAAAATGAACTAAACAAATAACATAATTTTTATAATAATCTGACGCTAATTATATATAAAAAAAGTTTAAAGGATTGAACTTTCAATGTGATTATTTCGACCCATAACTATACATTACCTGGCCATCCCACTCATTTGCCACTTACCCATCAGCGTACCGACTGTCACTAGTACAATTTTGCATGCTAACAAAACAAACCTGATGAAGCAGTTCCAGCAAAAATGGCTTGCATGTACTCTTTGGGCAACTTCCCTGCAGACCCTATTAAGCTCCCATAAATCAACCCATTGGCTAAACCACAAATAACAACTGATGCAACCATAACATAAAATCTGCTGTCACCAATTGTAGGAATTACCATAAGAGAGATAAGAAACATAGTAAATCCAATGTTCATCCTCCCTCTAAAGCTAACTTTTTGACTTAAATTGCTCCATATCATCACAACTAAAACTAGTAGTGAAGAACTCATGTAAGCTACTGAAAACACCTTTTCCACGTGTTTCTCAGGGTAAAGATAGCCAAAATAGTCGATGGCTGTGATTAATGCATTCCATGGAAGCAAATTTCCTGCACCAAGAAAGAAATGGATCATATAAGCTATTCTGTACGTGTCTTTTTGTACAGTTTGATCTTCATGGTCAATCGCTAAACTCTCCATTTATTTTATAAAGTTTTGCGCACTCTTTTCGTTCGGTTTGATATAGCTCTATCTTTATACGAAAAGCATTATATGGGTAGTAGTTAAAGACCCTTGAAGATTTTCAATGATTAAAGGTGGATGGATAAAGAGAAGAAATGTAAAGAAAGAAATCTTGGCATTTTCACAATGTGAGTAAAACGAAAGATGCTTACTTATTATTTTGTTTTACGGGTGCGTTTTGAAAGTGATAATTTGATTAATGTATAATGTTCCCGTTTCTACTTAAGAGTTAAACAAACACGTTGATTAATGTATAATGTATAACCTTTTCCACCGTACCAAGGAGAATGGTGATTCTAAAAAAAGGCAGACAAGACTTTTGTCGAGCAGAAAAGATCAGATGCACTTGTCATACTGATCTATGGTTCGCTAAGCAAAGATGTGCTTGTACTGCCTTCGGCATCCACAAAACAAATGACGTGCGGGAGAAACTGGATGCTAATTACAAATACTACACCGACGACCAGCTACAAGGTATGAACTACTTAGATCATCATTAACAAATTTCTACTGATGGACAAAGTTATGAACTACTTGTAGCAGTTAGCTGGACGTATGGAACCTATACACAAACTCAATGTGGTTTCAAGAGAAGCTCTTCAAATGCAAAGGGAATTACAGTGGTTTAAGGTGAAATGCCGTTTTCTATATCTAAATACAAAGTTACTCAAGATTAACTACACTTTACTATTATTGTGTTTATATGAGTAGTAGACCGAATATTTTGTAGTTTGTAAGTTATTTACTTGCTTAATTACTATTATTTAAAATTACACGGAGTGGAAATATTTGAAATTATGGTATTTACAAGAGAACACAAGGACTTGCGAAACAAAGGAGAAGAGTGGATGAAAACAACAGATATGTTATGGCTTCTTATGCTCGATTTCTTCGGGATGCTGATGAAGAAGACGAGGAAGAAGTTTCGAGTATGAAAATCTCGCCACCAAGTTTTTTACATGAAACTTCACAACAGTTTCCAGTTGCTGCAACATAGAGATTAAGAATAATTAATAGAGTATATACTAACAGAGATATTATAGTAACTTTCTGACCTATATTGATCCTCTTGTTGTTTCTTGTATCTTTTTTTATTTAATTCAGTAAGTTTATAGTTCAAGATGATAGTATTCTATCAATAAGCTATTTAGTCATTTTTATAATTATTATGTGACAAATGTAATAAAATAATGTTCGAGTCTATGACTTCAGTACATATGTAACTGTGTTGATCCATGAATAACACAAAAGGACATATCTAGAAACATTTAGATTTGGATTACTATATGAAAAATCTCTTAGATATGTGGTGTGTATAGAGTTGAGTGGGACATTGCAATAATATATGTACTGGAAGTTTCTGTCCTCAAGTATTTGGTTTATTGACTCAATTATATTGCCTTAATGTAAAGATATGTGAATATGATACCTATGATGAGTTTCGTGTAATGCTTCTGTTGCCTTGTTGTAGCTATTTTAGATGATCACGGAATTGTGCCAAATTGCCAATAATTGTGTGCCTGCAGTAAATGCTATGCTTATGCATGAGGCGAGGTAATTGTATACACGACCTTGGAAATAAAATAACAACTCCTAGTTGCAACTAGTGGTTCCATGTATCTTGTACGTGTGTACTAAAATAACAAAACATTGAATAGTCTATAAGTTATGTAATCAAGATTGCTAATAATTCTTGGATTTCTGTGGACACTTAGATTTGTCACTTGCAATGGTTTTTTTTTTTTTTTTTTTTTTTTTTTTTGGTGCAAAAGGTGATCATTTTATTAATTAAGAATACTTGTACAGTCACTTACAAGTTTGATGTAGTGACATTTACATATATTGGTTGGCTCTCTTTCCCTGGAATAGAATTGGCGTGATTAAGGGGCTGTTTGGACGTGCATTAATGAAGTGATTCGTTTTAAAATGGTTACCTTTGTAACTTTAATAAAGTAAATGCTTCATATTGTTATACAGGAAGAAACTAGTGGTAAATTTAAACGCCTACATGTGGAAATTATGTAAGTTAATAGGTTATGCAAATGCCTCTTTATAAAGGTTGCAAAATCGCTAGGTCGGGTGGGTTGGGTTATGGACAAACTTTTCTTGATGGTGTAGGACCGACACACTTCATGTCCACAAATCTATATTTTCTTGTAGATATTTAGTGTGTCATATATGATTACCAGTTTATAATATTCCTGATACAATCTTATGTTTCTGCCCAAAATGATTTAGGAGGGTTTATGCATGTAATTGGCTATCCTTTGACTCGTTTCCGTAAAAGCTTTTTTATCTGTTTGTTCACCTTGAGATAAACCATAGCCCAAATCAACCCATTTGTTATTAATGGGTCTAAGTTTGCAGTTTAAGTTATTTTCTTTTTATGTGGTGTTGATGATACTAAGCAGGCCTATAGCATGTTGCAATGTGATTTACAAGTGTATAAGTAAGATTCTTACTGAGAGAATTAAGTTTGGTCTTCAAAAACTTGTGAATTTGAACCAAAGTGCCTTCATCCAAGGCAGAGCCATTCAAGACAACATCTTAATCACCCAAAAAATCCTCAAAGGCTATGACAGAAAGAGTGGTCCTATAAGATGTTGTATTAAGATAAATATATATATAGCAAAAGCATATGACACTCTGGATTGGAAATTTCTTGAATAAATTCTAGTACAATTTGGGTTTCATGAGAAGATGGTTAAATGGATTATGGTCTGTGTTACTACTGTAAAGTTCTCTGTTTGTATCAAAGGTGAAAGAAGAGGTTACTTTACTAGTGGTAGGGGTCTGAGGCAGGGTGATCGAATATCACATTACATGTTTACCTTAGTTATGGAGGTGTTTACTTTACTGATGTCTAAGAATGCCCAACAGAATGGCAATTTCAAGTACCATGTGGGCGACAAAGAGCTCAAATTAACACATATGTGCTTTGCAGATGACTTACTTGTGGTCTGCAATGGTGATGTAGAATTTGTAAGAATAGTGAAGGAAACTTTGTTGAAATTCAACAATATGTCTGGCTGCTATCTAATATGTCTAAAAGTAATGTGTTCTTTGGGAATGTGAAAGATGAGGTGGTCAGAAATTGTGACAACTCGGAAAAATTTAGAAAATTTAGTCATATATGCCGTCATGAATAGACCCGAGAAACTCAAAACGTAGGAAACCGGTTTGGTTTATGTGAGCCCGCACTTGGTTTATTATATGCATCCTTGATATAATTCGTGAATGATTGAGCTACTAAATGTATTATGTATGTTGATGATTGGTTATGTTAGGCGCCACCCGAGTCGGCACAATAAAAACTATAAAGTAAGAGAAATGGTAACATTAAACTTGTTATGAGGAAATAGACGTATTAGTAATCAAAGTTTATGGAAAGAGATAATTAAGAACAATGGCGCATATTATAAAAGTTGCCGGTCACGATTAAATAAAATATACGAGCCGTTAAGTAATAAATCGGGAAAGTTAATAAAAATCTCTGTTGTAAAAATCGGCCCAGTCAGCCGATTAATACCCGCATAATCGTTGATCGCTCAATAAGCGCCTTGATTTATCATAATCGGCCTATTTAATCGGTTTGGTCAAAGATCGCTTAAAAATAGGTCAACAAACCGATTAATCAGACAAAATCAGTCTAATCGGATTAATCGAACAAAATCGCTTACAAATCGGTCAACAAAATCGCTTAAAATTCGGACAAAATCACTTAAAAATCGGTCAACAAAATGATTAATCGGTCAAAGATCGCTTAAAAATGGTCAACAAACCGAGTAATATCTATGTTTGACTTTGAACTTTGAAGAATTATGTATTATGTTTACATTTGAACACTTGAAATATTTGGACTTTGATGCACTATGTTTATCTCATACATATAATATAATATAATATCTAAAATTAAAATTTTGTGCATAAAAATTCCAATCCGATTTATCCCTGATTAATCCCCGCCTAACCGATTAATCGCTAGGCCCGACGCGACCGCTTCACTAGCGCCTAGCGATTTTTACAACCTTGATAAAAATAACGACTTGGGTCCCCGTAGTTTGTGCTAGCCGGCGCCCCCCCCCCCCCCCCCCCAACTCACAAATAATTTACAAATCACTCCCCCACCTCAAAATATAAAAACTCACTCACACACACACACACACACTTTTCATCTCCTTCACTCAAACCCTAGCACCACTTTCTCTCTCTACCCCTTGACACCGCCGCCACTGCCACCCCACACGACCACCGCCTCGTCGCGCGTGAACCACCACCACCACCACCAATCGACTCCACTTTATCTCCTCTTTCATTTGGTATACGCCACTCGCCCTAACTCCACCATATCACCACCCAAACACACCCAGACGCACTCTTTTGTTTGTGTTTCATTGTTCCAAGTATAGATCGGGAAGAAAGAAGGTAAGGGAAAATGAGTTGTACACACGTCGGAGACCTCCGGGTCTCGTTCGTCCATTTGGTTCAGGTTAAGTGGGACAAACAAACTAAAAATGAATTTTAAAAGAATAAAAATGAAATAAGACAAGTTGGTATCGTGTGTGTGCCGTGTCGTGTCGTGTCCCGTTGTGTGCATTTTATTTTATGTTTTTATGTTTTTGTTGCAAGTTTAATGATGGAAATGGAGGATTGATGGTGTTGGAGACCCACCGCGACCACTAGGGTCTGGTTGGGGTTGCGTTGGGTTGTAGCCGAGAGCCCAAAGGACCCAAGGGGTCCGGATTTGGTTGATGTGGGATTGATTTTGGAGATGTTTGTTGTTGTTGGGAGTAACCGGGACCAAGAGGTCCGGTTGGGTTGTGTTTGGTTGAGACCGAGAAGGAGCCAAAGGACCGTTAGGGTTCGTTTGGTTCGCGTGGGTTAACCGTGACCAAGCCGAGATCATTAGGGTCTCGGCATTGGTTTTGGATGTGGTTTGATGTTTGAATGGTGACGGGGTTGATGGCGAGTTAAATTGGAGGTTGATTGAAAATGTGGATACGTTGCCGAGCCGTAGGTTTAAGGCCGGTAACGAGTGAGAATATTTATTTGGACTTGAAATATTATATATGTGAGCTTTGTGCAACGCCGGTGTTACCGTGACTTTTTAGTCTCGGTTGACCCCGACAACGCCGTAACATGGACTTATATTTATTATTGGACAATATGACATATAAAAGCCGAGAGTCATGACTCGGACTTGTGAACTCGAGATGGATAATAACTCGAAATATAAATTGAAAACTTGACGTGATATATATATATAAACATGTGTGTATACATAAACTAGAAAATAAAATTTTCGATAGGTTCTTGAATTAAGTATTTAATAACAAGATACAACTTGTTATTCGATATTTAAAGAAGAAACTAACTACTTAAAAATGGAAATGTTTTATAATAACGAGCTATTAAATGTTTCGAGGGCACATGTACATAAATATGTCATTCATGTGTATTGAGATTAATTTGGCATTTGCATGGGTTACGGATAACTTGACATTAATATATTTAACCCACATAGATAATGTTATCGAGTTAATAAACCCAATAAGAACCCGTTATGTACGTCGGACAAACTTATTAATGGATAACTTATCCTTACGACTCGCCAGGATCGTGATATGGTTTTTGGAATAATAAGTACGATAAGTAAATGGTTGAGTTTATCGAGTTGACAATTCGATAAGTTTCAACGGTTTAATTGGAAAGACTTATTAAGCTATAAAGCTTATCACATAGAGGTCGCACTGAATTGTCATGTTTATGCATGGGTATTTAGTAGATAAAGTCATTGGAGTCTCATTGATTCGACACAACACATGGTGATACCAACCATTTCTAACTAAAATGAGAATGAAATGTTTTGGAAATAAGAAATGGAGTATATCTGGGGATACAAAATTTTGAATTGGAGATATATTAAAGACAAAGTTATATTCTAGGTTGTGTCGAGTCCGTGGTTGCCGTTACTTGTTAACTGTTATTCTGCTTTTGCTATTGTCCAATTGTGCCCTGCTGGAAATCGAGGTGAGTTTCATAGCCCCATTTTTAACAATGTTTTATCTAAATTGGGGTGAGAAAGCATGCTACTATTTTCTTGGACCTGCTTTTACTCTTTTTGATTTGCTTATGTGTTGACTAGTAAAGGATAGATATGTGGTAGATGTTGACTTAGACTAGGATAGCAATCCCTTGCTATAACTACACAACCTAGATAAGAATAGACATCTACTCCGACCTAGATCAGGGTAGCATTGATTTTAGGCTTTGCTATGACCGTGGTACCTAGCTAGAGTCGCCCGGGGCCCTGCTGAGATCTCGATTGTGTTATTGGTAGGATTGTTGATGGAATGTGATTGGAATTTTTATTGTATATATATCTTAGTCTCATATAGCAAATAAACTCTATCAGATCCACTACTGAATTTATGATTAAACCTATGAACTCACCAGCGTTAGCTGACCTTTTTAGCATGTTTTCTCAGGTAATTAAGATGCTGCTTGGATTGCTTGTTCCTTGGAAGCTTGGCAGAAGGGGCATGGTTGGAGGATCATTCTAGACTCTGATAATAATTGTGGACCTACCTTATAATTTCTTTTTGGACTTTCTGTTAAATGTTTTGAATAAATGTAACCGGATAACTAAATATAGGATTGGTTTGAGAACGTTTTATGCTATCTTGTTTTCCTATACTTGTGTTTTGTACCAATCCAGTAGAACCTCGAAAACTTGATTAAGTCTTCCGTTGTACCAAATTTTGGGGGTGTTACAGAAATATCCTTCAAATCCTACCATTCAAAGTAGGAAAGTTGCCTATGAAATACTTGGGAGTGCCTCTTATCACCAAAAATTTGGGAGCTAAAGAACGCAAGCAGCTTGTTGATAAGGTGAAGAATAGAGTAGAAGATTGGAAAAACAAATACCTTTCATATGCTAAAAGATTGCAACGCATAGCATATGTTCCATCTACTCTAAAAGTGTATTGGACATCTGTTTTCTATTGCCCAAGACCATTGTTATAGATATTTACAAAGTATTGAAGGGATTTCTATGGTGTAAATGAGAATTAAAGATAGGAAAGGCTAACATAGCATGGAAAGATGTGTGCAGTCCTAAGAGTCAAGGTGGTTTAGGCTTGAGATTATTATGTAATTGGAATGAGGCTTTGATGATTAAGAATCTTTAGAATATTGCATTAGGGAGAGAAACTTTGTGGGTAAAATGGGTTCATTGTGAAACTCAAAGGAAAAAGTATATGGCAAGTGCAAAAGGAACATAATGATAGTTGGATGTGGAAAACTGATAGCGAAATTTTGTAAAACTACAAAAGTTTTACAATCCTCCTAGGCAGTGTACCTAATCGTTGTAGTGTACTATAGGCAAGACACGAGGGATTAATCGTTCTCTAGGGTAATAGTGTTGTGAAGGCCGAAGTGTATGATGAATTAGATCTAAAGGTGAGGACTGATTCTTTCGGTATTTTTATATTTTTTTAGAAAGCAATTAAAATATCTCGGGGTTTGGAGTGTTTGGTTTTTAAACAATTAATTAAACTTATTAAACTAAGTTAAACTAATTATGCTGAAAAGTATAGTGGTAACTTTTTATGATATGTAAATGTGTTTACTTAGAATATCCTTACTCCCTAGTTATCTCTTATTGAATAGTCGAATTGTCACGTCCTTGTTTTAATTAGCGTGTTGTATTCCTTAATATTGGTTGTAGGGTGGTGCTGAAATCCCTAACTTTATGAATGTATAGGTCTCCTTTAAGCAGTCTTAATGTCACCAATCAGCAATATGTCGTCTAACTAAGACTTCTTAATATCAACAATCCACAATTCACGCAATAAATACAACAAATAAAAACAAGTAATGCACTCTAGTGAACAAAGCTCTTAGCCGGATGTACAAGCTAATATAATAAAGAAAAAGCCAGTTTTCCAAACCCTAATGTGAGTCAACTAATTAAACAAGAGACGAAAATCAATAATTAACAACTAGGTTTCATTCAATAATAAGCAAACACTAGATAATTTAGCCGAGCATGTTAAAGTGAAGAAAAGAAACATATATAATCAAGCAACACATAGACATATTGAATTATTAAAAAGGAATTACTTAACTTCAATAAAACATGGAGTTTGGGGGCTGGAAAACCCTTACAAGATCTCTGAAATTCATGCCCTAGGTTATCACTCCAAGATGTTTTATTTACAGTGGAAAACATACGAAACATATATATAGTTATACAATTGTGACGGCGTCACTTTATGGTTGTGACGTCGTCATTAGGGTTTTGTCCTTAGATGTGTCGCCGTTGTGACGTTGTCGCCTTGTAATCTGCGCGCCGTCGTGCACTGTTCCTCTGTTAGTGACGTCGTCAACTCTAGGCAGTCATAATAGTATGAACCATCACTTGGAAATTTTACATTATCTGGAAACTTGATTTTGCAAGTGACGGCGTCATATTGGGATTGTGAAGCTTTCATGCCTCTTTTTCCTGACGTTTTCGCGACTTGGTCGTTTTCTTCACTTTCTTGTCCAAATAAGCCCAAACTTGCCCCTTTCCGACATTTGCTCCCAAAGTACCTAAAATGCAAAAAGAAATGATTTAGGGTAATAACTGATCAAATATATACGAGTTTAGAAACTAAATGACCCCTTAAAACGCACGTTTTAAATCCTTATCAAATATCCCTACACTTGGGAATTGCTTGTCCTCAAGTAAATGTGCTTTTATCCTAATCAATTTACAAGTTAGGGGGATTTAGCATTAGTTTAAAAGTAATTACAACACACATTCGGTCCACAATAGATATAACAAGTACGGAAATTATATACTAGCACCTCACATAAATTGTTTGGATTTTCACATCTCTCGGGTGTATTAGTTGCATAACATGTATGAAAATAGGAAAATAAAACACTCTCTATCTATCATAACACAAAGATTACCATAGGCTTGATAACGGATCAAACATCCACCGCTTTGGCATAAGCACCTATGATAAACTATCAAATATGACTTTTTAAAGGATTGTAACGTTAGGTGTAATGGTATAGAAAACACGATTTTGTGGATATAGGGATTTTTACTGGTGGCAAGTAATCATCTAAGTTAATCACATGTACAAGGTGGCGTTGCTAAGCCAAGACTCGACTCACTAACTCTAACTTTTTCTGTATTTTTCTTGACTCTTTCTTGACTTAAACAAAATCAAAAAGGCGGGATGGTAGTCCGTATGTTTTTTTTTTCTTTTTTTTTCAATTTTTTTCGATTTTTTTCATACACTTTTGCCCTACCATCCGAAAAATAATACATCAAGTGATTTATAGTTGCATTCCTACACTTAAACTTTAAATAGATAAAAACTAACTAATGACCCGAATTAAGAAGATCATTAAACATGGAGTACTTAAACATTAACGTACTTTGGTTAATAATTAACTTTCGTCCCCATTACTCCATATCAAATAGTACTAAACCCATGAGTCCCAATCGTCTCAAAACTGTGTTTACAAGATATTACTCGAGTTAGCAACTATGTAATCAACTAGACAATTAACTAAGGGTTTACATATATATGTTGTAACAATAATGCACTAAAGATGAGTGCATACAAGGTAGGCTAAGGCGATTTGGGTGTAACATTTGAGGGTGGATTGTAAACAATACTCTTCATTAATATTTCATAACCGAAATATTACGAGAATCGCAAAAACGATAAGCTCGGAGGGGTTAATTAGGGGTATCTTGTACTAAAAATAAGTACATAGCAAGGGTGTGGGGTAATTGCTTGACCAATGTAGCCAACATAATTATAATAACCACATTTAAAACAACGGTTATCCTAATGCCTCTTATCATTTAGTCAATATTAATCACACGAATGCGATCTCACTAGTGATCTCGAAATGTATCACAAAAGCAAGTTCTAGAATCTAAATACTACCGGTACACTCATAAGCATTAAAGGTGAATGCTTTTTCCTATATATCTAAAGGCGAACCTCACATTTTTTGGGTGGAAATGTTTTTGGGTGGTAGTGTTTTTGTGCTAGCTATATAACTCATATCCATGAGACGCTTTATTAAGACTAAAGTTTCACTCGTAAATGTCATAACAAAATTTAAATTTGGTGCTAAAACTACCTTTACAAGTATTTCATTCGTTTTATTACACAATTACTAGAAAACAAAACAAATAGCAAATGAGTGATTAGTTTCTAAGGTGTCCCTGTTTACCCTCCCTGTACTTAACTTGAACATTGTCCACAATGTTCTCAAAAGTACCAAAAACTGATAAAAGGAAAAATAAAAAGTTACGAAAGAAACTAATATTCCCTGGTTTGCTCGGTATGGATGGAGAACGAAGACACTAGGTTAAATCTTCATCCAAGAATCGTCAAAAGACCATCCTCATCCAATCAATCATGTAATAAAAAACAAAACAACAATCCAAAGGATCAAACCGAACAATGAAAAATCACAATAAGATGTTATTCCATACTTACAAATAAAAGCAAAACAAAACAGTTAAAGGATATGATACTTGTATAATGTAAATACAAATAACATACATGAAAATTTGAGATTTAAGAAATTCTGGAAATTTTTCAAAAGTTAATTTTCAACATTTAACAAAAATCTGGAAAAACTGTGCTACAGTAGTTGACGCCATCATGTGTAAACCATGACGCCGTCATACTAACCTGAAAATTTTGTCTCGTGTTGTTTTCTGGAAAATTTTACTGGAAAAACCTGTTTTCTAAAGTCTATTTCCTGCATAAATTCATAAACCAAATCCACAAGTATTGACACACAAAGACAAATAAAACAAACAAGCATGCAATTAATTTAAACAATAAATCATCACATAATCAATTTAGGTTCTTAATAACTACATATGAGCTTCCCTACACTAATTTCATGAAAAGTACCTTTAATTACAAATGAGACGAAGTTAAAAGCAAAAGAAAGCATAACTACATACACATTAATCATGCAATAATTCATAATCAAATACTAGCATGCAAACATCCTTAAAGTAAAATTAAAATCAAACAAAGCAAGTAAATAAAATATGCTCAGGTTTCTTCTCGAGAAGCGCTTGTTTTTGTTCGAGTCACGAGCCTGACTCTACCCTTATTTAACATAAATAAGGGAGGTTTTTCCTACACTTAATATTAAGTGCGGGTGATAGTAGCGATTATAACACCTCCAGATTTTCCAGATATTTACTTTACAAGGAATTACGTCTTTTTTTCCTTTACCAACTTTACTAAGCTCATTGGACGTGAAAAACGAGAAGTTATCTCGCAAAACGTGAAAATTTGACACAACGCGTACTGGCACAACCGACGATTTGATCTGATTTTGGTATTGTTTGCGAGAAAGTAGTCGAAAAAATACTCGTTTTTATTGGAAAAAATATTCTGAACGTGATGGCGTTATTTTCGTGCTTTGAATCGCGCGTTTACTAGTCCAAATGAACCCTAAATCGCTAAATTGAGAAAGATTATGAAAATTACAAGATTGGTCCCTTTTGTTGAATTTACACCACCTACAGACCCTATCCTTTCTCTTACTTGTAGTTTAGGGTTAGGGTTTTGTCATAAAATCATCACAACCTCCTCACTCCCATCCCATCTCCGACTGTCTTTCCGGTGCCGCTGTCGTGTTCCGGCCAACCTTCTACCGCTGCCATCACGATCGCCACAGCCACCTCACGCCACTGCTTCTATTGAAGAGAAGGTGCTCGTGTTTTGGATATGGTTATATCAATCAGGTTTAGATCGGGTGTAAAATGAGACATGAGTCACGAAAAAGGTCCTCCATCTCGTCTCCATTCTTCACCCTCATCTTTCTTGTGGGTATGCTGATTACTAAACCTATCCTCCTTATTTCTTCCTTGTTAAAACTGGTTATAAACCGATTAGTAAAGTTTTCGTGGTGATGAAAATGGGTTAAGAACGTTTTTGATTTAGTTTCGGGTGGTAATCAATTGATAAGAACGTGTGTGGTGGTTTTGTTTGAAATCAGGTCTGATATTATCAATACATTGCTACAGGTCAGTTTGGATCTGCGTGTTTGTTGATAGTAGATCTCGGTTTGTCTCGGTGTGAGATAGTTTTGCTCATCTTGATGTCGTGAGAACCTATTTTATTTAAGGTTAATTTGATTCGAATTCGTGGTATGTGGTTGTGTTTGCTTGATCTTGGTTCAAAGAGGAACAACCCACATCGGGTTTTTTTTTTTTTTTTTTTTTTTTTTTTTTTTTTTTTTTTTTTTTTTTTTTTTTGTGAAAGGTGAAATATTATTAATCACAAAAGTAATATAGACTCTTCTTCCTTCCATCAACATATCCCATGAAGTTTAAAAGAGCCTAAACACAAATAAGCTTAACTAACAACAAGCATTCTAAAAACAAAACTCATAACTATACATAGCACTATACTTTCCAACTCTAACAACAACATATATCTAAACTACAGCTTTTATGTTGCAGATTTCTTGGTTCTTCTCATCTGCACATTCCATTTAGTTTCAACAGCCTTGACATTAGCAGTGTCCTTCACTACAAAATTCATAATCCTCCACTTTATACTTTCCTTAGCATTCTGTAACAATGACTCCACTGTTCTTTCAGTATGTTTGAAGATTCTTGTGTTCCTTTCTTGCCATACAAAGTAAATAGCTGCACCCAGGACCAATCTCCTAACTATGCTCCATATATTTCTGTTTGCATTAAGAATGGAGAACTCTTGAACAATGTTACTCCAATTGAATGAGAACTTTATATCAATCAACTTCTGCAACTCACTCCACACTTTGCTAGTATAAGGACAACTAAAAAACAGATGCTGATGAGAATCATTACACTGCTTGCAGAATACACATTTCATATCACTGTTGGGAAACCATTCTGCAATCCTAGCTTGTGTCATAAGTCTTTCTTTAATTGCCATCCAGAGAACAAAAGAGTGCTTAGGGATATTCTGTGCAAACCAGACCAACTTATGCCATGTCACCTTGTTACCATTACAACATAAATCCTTCCAAACCACTTTTGTTGCAAACTTCTTCCTTTGCCCAGAATTTGTGACCCATTCAGCACTATCCATAGTATCATTTTGCAGGGTAGGAACTAGGAAACTTGATATGCCACTCCACAGGCCAACTCCAGTTTCCATTCTGAATCAGTTTATCTACTGTGCAGCTATTCATGAACCTTGCATTATATATCTCCCTAGCAGAAATGAAATCACACAAAGGACCTTCAATGCTCCATTTATCATACCAAGCTGAAACACTCTTTCCATTACCAAGTTTATATACCACATGTTTTCTCATTTTCTCCCTTAGCTTTAAAATATTATTCCACCCCATACTATTATTATTTTCTTCAGTTACTTCCCATATATTTCTCCCTTTCAGCTTTTCAATATTAATCCATTTGACCCACAAAGTATCTTTTTTAGCATCTATGTTCCAAAGATGTTTCATGATCATCACCTCATTCCATAACTGTAAATCTTTAATTCCTAAACCTCCCTGATCTTTAGGTTTACAAATAGTTGTCCATGATACCTTGGCTTTTCCTCTTGTTAGATCCCCTTGACACCACCGAAAACCTTTCAAATGTTTATTAATTTCCTTCACCACAGCTTTGGGTAGTATGAAAACAGAAGCCCAATATATTTTCATTGAAGAAAGGATTGAGGCAATCAACTGTAATCTTCTTGCATATGAGAGTGCTCTATTTCTCCAATCCTGAACTCTACTTCTTACCTTTTCAATCAATGGTTTGCAGTCACTAATACTTAACCTTTTGGTTATCAGTGGTACCCCTAAGTACCTAACAGGTAGCTTCCCAATTGTAAATGGTAGAACTTGTACAATACTTTCCTGCTCAGGTTTTGACAAGCCACCAAAGAAGATAGTACTTTTCTGCATATTGACTTTGAGTCCAGATAGTTTACTAAACTCTTCCAAAGTTTCCTTAATCACCTTTACTGACTTAATATCTCCATGACTAAACACAATTAAATCATCAGCAAATCCCAAGTGTGTGATCTTAAGCTTCTTGCAGCCATGATGGTATTTGAATTCCTCAGCACTGTTAATATTTTTCCTCATAAGTAGATTGAAAATTTCCATTGCCATGGTGAATAGATAAGGTGAGATTGGGTCACCCTGTCTTAAGCTTCTACCTCCATTGAAGTATCATATCCTTTCCCCATTTACATTCAGAGTGAATTTAGTAGTAGTGACACATGTCATTATCCAGCTTACCATCTTGCTATGAAAACCAAATTGCTCCAAAACACTCTTAAGAAATTTCCAATCCAAAGTGTCATAAGCCTTTTGCAAATCAATTTTAAGGGCACACTTTTTGATTTTTTGTTTTCTATTATACCCTCTCAGAAGCTCTTGTGCTAAAAGAATATTATCAGTTATCTGTCTTCCTGCTATAAAAGCACTCTGGTTCTCATTAACTAATTTCCCAAGCACTCCTTTAATTCTATTTGTGATAACCTTGCTTATACATTTGTACAAAACATTGCAACAAGCTATGGGTCTGAAATCAGAAACCTTATTGGGAGTTTGAATTTTAGGAACTAAGGATATTAATGTAGCATTCAACTCACATAGCAGTTTTCCTGAATTGAAGAATTCGTGAACTGCCAAGCAGACCTCATACCCAACTATTCCCCATGCAGCTTTAAAGAATTTAGATGTGTACCCATCTGGTCCTGGTGCTTTAGAATCATCAATATCAATCATTGCAGCCTTGATTTCTTCCACACTAATAGGTTTAATCAGATCAGAAGCCTCTTCAGTTGACAACTTATTTGGAAAGGTAACATGATTGTTTTTGAATTCTTCAACCTCATCATTGGTTCCCAGGAATCTTTGGAAGTGATCTAGAAACTGCTGAGCAACATGTTCATTTTCATATCTCACCCCATCCTCTCCACAAATAGCCATAATTCTACTCTTATGTTGTCTCCCTTTTATGATTTTGTGAAAAAATTTGGTGTTTCTGTCCCCTTCTTTCAACCATTCAATTTTAGCTTTTTGCAACAAAAGGTTCTCCTCATCTTTCACAGCCTCACAATATTATTGTAGTAAAATACAGCTAGTCTTTTTCATGTTCTCACAAAAAGGGTTTTTATCCTCTTGAGCTACTTTGATCTTATCTCTCAAATTAGTGACCCTTTCATGAACATCTCCATTCTTCCAACTCAAATGATTCAATTTATGTTTAAGCAGTTTCAACTTCTGACTCACCTTGTACATGTGAAATCCATTAATTTTCTTTCCCCATTCTTCTTTAACCACTGGCAAAAATTCCTCCTTGTCAGTTATAAAGTTTTTCATCCTAAAAGCTTTCTTCTTTTTCACCACACCTTTAGGAATTATTAAGATAGCTGGTGAATGGTCTGAAATTATATAAGGATGAAACATACTATGTGCAGTTCTGAATGTGTCTAGAAAAGCTTCATTGACCATTACCCTGTCCAACTTCTTAAGAGTTTTACATTCAGGATTCCTCAAACTTTTAGTCCATGTATACTGGAAACCAGAACTTAACAAATCTTCAATCTCCACTTCTTCAACACATTTTTTGAAATCCAACATATCACTTGAATGCATAGAACTTCCATTAGAATGTTCATTAACCTCTAAAGTAACATTAAAATCTCCCATTATTACCCAAGCAGTTCCATTTGTGATCTGTTTGTAAGCTCCTAATTCTTTCCATAATTTTCTTCTTTCAATTCCAGAGTTGCTGGCATATACAATTGTGCAGAAGAATCTGGATTTTTGACACACAGTTTCAACCAACAAAAGCATACTTTGTCTTGTTTTATTAATTAGCCAATCATCCATTTTGTTTTGATCCCATCCACACATGATTCTACACCCTTGATTATTATCTTCTGCATTAGTCACAAATTCCCAGTTGCCAAAAACCTTATCTCCAATTTTCTTGACATTTCTGTACTTAACATGAGTTTCTAATACAGCACACATCTGCAACTTTTCCTCAACAATGATCTTTTGCACCTCCTTTTGTTTATCAGAAGTATTTAGACCTCTAATGTTCCATGAAGCTATCTTAATCTCCATTTTCTCTCTTTCTGTTTTTGGCTCACTTTAATCTCTCAATTCTTTTGGCTCCCTTAAACACTCTATCTGTTTTTATCACACACAATACTCTCTTTCTATTTTTGACTCCCCAATCTCTCAATTCTTTTAAACTCACTGAACACTCTATCTATTTTTACACACAATCTTCTCTTTCTGTTTTTGACTCACCAATCTCTCAATTCTTTTGGCTCACAAAGCACTCTGTCTGTTTTTATTCACACAAAAACTCTCTATCTGTTTTTGATCTCACCAACTCTCTCAATTCTTTTAGCTCTCTATTCACTCTGTCTATTTTTGCACACAAAGAAATACAAAAGCTATATACAATACTAACTATATACAATATTATCAAGATATTGATACTGTAATCAGTTGAGGTTGCTACTGCACGCACCCTCAACTTCATTCCTAATAGACTTTCTCCAGCAGAGGATAAGTCTTGTACAACATCTTCTTCATTCTCTAAACTTTTAGCTGCCTCATTCAATTCTTTTTTGTCCCTGTAGTACCTTTGCGTATCATCATTCTAGTTCTCCCATTCATTTACAGTTGGGTCACCATTAGTTTCCAACACACTATCAACTTGCTTTCTTTCCTTAACATTTGGCCTAAGATCCTCTTCATTAACCAGTGAATCCAGAAGTGAGAAACTATTCTTTCCTATGATGCCCACACTACCACTAGTGCTAGCTTCTGAACGTTTACTTTTTAAAGGTCTATCAGTGTTACTACAGGCTCCAGCTTTCTCATTAGTTTCATTACTGTTATCCATTCTAAGCTTAGTGGTCACCTCAGTATTCTTTTTATTCCTATGATCCTGCTTAGTAAAGTTCTGCCTTTGACCAGCCATCTTATTAGTATAGAAATTTCCTCTAGTGTAACCATTCATACCATTTTGCTCATTTCTCTTGTAGTTATTATTGTGGGCCACATTGGTTCCCTTCCTATGTGTCACATTTTGAAACCCATCATTCATTTCTCCTGATGTATTACTTCTTTCTTCACAATCAACATCTTTAGGAACCAATCTGCAGTTTCCATCCTCATGACCAAACACACAAAAATGACTACATCTTGTAGGCTTCCAAGCATATTCAACCTGAACAAATTTGGTTATACTTGTATCTGCATTTTTCTTCCTATAAGCTATTTCAATGACATCTTTGAACTATTTCTCAGCATTCAACTTAATTAGAACCCTTGCAAAACCAAGTCTCCCCATCCCAATCATACACACTTTAGTTGTCATTTCATCCGTAATAACAGGTTTCCCTAGACAGCTAGCTAAAGATCTAATTCCTTTAACACTCCAAGCTTCTAAAGGCACATTTAGTAATTTGACCCAAACAGGTAGTTTCTTAGGTTCTGTTTTATCCAAGCAGACATCAATTCCCCATCTTTGGACAAACAATGGTTTGTTATTTACCATCCAAGGTCCATTACTAATAACCTGCAATATACCCTGCTCATCTTGAAATTTAAAGAAAAATATCCCCTTATCATTCACAGTCATGTCCTCAAGACCAAACTTATTCCACATTCTTCTTAGGTGGTATCTAGCCTCATTGAAATTAACCATACAACCCAAGAACTGGCCACATATAGTCTTTTCCCATTTGGCACTTCCTAATTCAACAATTTCTTCATCAAAAACAGCAATTTCCACTCAATTTTCATTTACTTCAGTTGGGACCATTAGCAGTGAGTTATCATAGGCATTAGACTTAAGTGTGTCAGCCAAAGTGCTAGTGACCCACATCGGGTTTGAACATGATTTTTATGGGCTTTGGTCTCGGTTAGATAACGACAACCCATAAAGGTTGTTTGTTCTTACTGTTTTTGGTTCACAACAACACCAAAGGGTGTTCAAATTTGTTTTTGAATATGTGAAGATATTTGGGACTTGTTTGTTCGTGTTGGTGTTGCTGTTGTTTGCAGTCATCATAGGGTGCGTTTTTGCCTCGGTGAACAATAAAACTCCCTCGGTCAATTTCAGATGTTACTTATGTTTGAGGTTACTTCATTGCAGCGTATACTCTGCTCATTTCTAGCTTATTTAGGTTGCATTTTGGTTTCATTTGTGTATGCTTGTGTTGACAGATAACGCTAAGGTGCGTTTGTGTTAAACTAATGGGCCAAAACCATAAATAAAATAAGTTGTGTGTTGATGGGATAATGAACCCAACTAATTGAAAGGGTTGTGTTTTTAGAAACTTGTGTAGTAATTTTATTAAACTTGTGTTAATCGTTTACGATTATCGAAACATCTAACTGACGTGATTCTTTGTTTTGTCATTGGTGTTTGTGGTGAGTTTTGGGTTATATTTGAGAATTGTAACTTGGATTTGGATAAAACGAAATATGACTATTCATATTGGATTATCGAATACTTAAGGGATTTAATATACGGTTTATGATTTGACATTTGACATATATAATTGGATTGGACAATTATTGATACCATTTGGATCGTTATTGGATTTACGATATTGGACGTTGGACATTTTGGGACTTAAAGGTATAATATATTAGACTCGAAAAGAATTTAATATATTAGACACGGAACACACACAAAATATTCAATAAAATCAAAGCTAATAATTACGCGAATGATAACGAAACATAAAATTTATAAATATTGTAATTTCAAACTTGGTTTATTTAAAGTCACGATGACCTGGGAACGTGATATAAACGGACGCGTCATGCCGAAATTTATAAAACCTTTCCAAGCTTATAAGATTATAAACTTGTAAACGTGATGTGTTTTCTTATAAAACATATAAAGATTTCTTTTCAAAACTAAAATGGCTTTCTAAGCTATTTGGGATTATAGGGTAAATACCGAAACTTACCAATTTATTTACTTTTTAACATGTTTCTTCGTGGTCGCTTCCTCGACTTCTTTCTTGTCATTGTCTTCTCGACGTGAGACTTCATCAATACTTCTTAACTATTCCTCATAATATATTGGGATATATATTATGCTTTGGTGTGAGTTACATTTGGATGCATATTATACTTTTGGAGGGAGTTGTGTGCCGAGTCTATGTTTTCTTACAACCACACGAAATATTGATACTAAACTTTTTGAGATATTGATAATGGACTTTTGAAATTAATGATACGAGTATTTCACGAAAACTAAGACACGTTGTCTTTTGAAAACTCATTTGCTTTGCGAGACGTATTCTGAGATAGCTATACACTTATTAGGTTGTGCCGATCCCGTACCGTTGTGCTTGTATTCTTGATATCGTTGTGTTCTACTTCTTGATGCCAGTTGTGATTCTTGCGTTACTCCATATTGAGGTGAGTTCATTGCCTTACTTTTACTTGTTTTTGAACTGTTTTGGGGGAGATTACATACTCTTTTTCAATAAAATGTAAATGCTTGATTGATTTGAATACACGATACTTTTACTTGGTTTGATGAAATGCGAGATTTGATTCTTTCGAATACATTTTTATGTGGACACACATGCTTGAAAGTATATCCGTGTAAAACCGTTTTGATTGGACCTGGAAATGTTTTTCTGGATTTATGGAAGTTATTACGTGGTTAGGCTAAAGTTAGTATCCCAAATTTCCCATTCATGAACTGTTAGTTCCTGCGGGAAGCGCGAATATTATAGATAGATCCATCGGAGGTGACGCCTATAGCATGTCGGATACGGTGGTTAGGGATAAACAGCATTAAGAGGCTTGTATATATTTGTATGTCGAGTGTCGGTTACATGGCATAGCCTGCGTAATAGATAAGCTTACTTGACACTATACTCGTTGTAGTGTTTACATTTTTGATATGGTCCAAGTTGTTGTTTATGAGCTATTTTGCGGATAAATGTTTTGATGCTATGGGTTAGGCAGGGTATGCCTTGGTTAACTTTGACTTGTTTGTGAGAAATGATTTGCACTTGAAAACCTTGTGGTACACACTACTATTTTATGAAAGATAAATTATGTTTTCTCGACATTGTGGGTGACAAAATGATCGAAAAGCTCTCTTTTGAAACTCGAACGTTTTACGCAAACCTATGAACTCACCAACCTCGTGTTGACACTTTTAGCATGTATTTTCAGGTATTGAGGCGATAGTTTACTTTTGGAGGCGCTTGGGCAGTGGCATGGTATGGTCATAAACGACTCTCATATTTGTATTTGGGACCGCTTATTTATTATGGGCATGTATTTCCGCACTTAATTTTGTTGTAAATCTTTATTTATATTCTTTATTTATATTGAATAAATGAGTTTTCTTAAGAAAACTCCGTTATTCTATACTTGTGTTGTGATACCAATTAGTAGCACCCATGACTGGTATGCTTCCGCTGAACATGATTTTTGGGGGTGTTACAGCGATACACAACATTAGGATGGAAATATGCCACGTGAGGTGAAGTGGTGTGTGAATGGTCAAAGGATCTACTACATTCATCCTAAAACTACCCATACTGTATAGGTTGATGTGTGGTTCGGTTCCTTATTTTTTTCCTATATGTATATCCAAGGATGGAAAATTGAGTAAAAGTTGAGGCTCTGGATCATCAACACTAGAAACTTCCATAGAACTTAGAGAAAGGTTATGACTACAAGTATTCAAACTTATATCCTCTAATTGTGTTTGGTACAAAGGTTCTACCTCCATCGGGGTTCCTATAGTCTCTTCTACTTCTTCAGGGTAAGTCATGGGCGGTGTGTATGCCTCACATGATGGTAGGACTTGTGGGGTACTCGGTGGGCTTGGATTTTCTACTCTATCCTTCATCTTATCAAGATTACCTATTTGTTCATCATGTATTATAGTGGCACCCAACCATGACATACACCTAGGTACTCAACTCTAACCATCTCATTCCTAAATAAACTTTCCGATTGAGCCTTCCAAATTGATAATAGGTCCAAACTTTCTTATTTCGGGTCCCATGTTCCTCTTCTGAATTAGACGTGAGTCTCACAGATTTCCCATGTATCTTGAGCACCAAATCCCCAAAGATCCCCATCTGTTATAGAGTAAAGCCTCATTTGAGTATAGTGATCAATGCGACTATAAAAGATTTGAAGTGGAGTCAATAATTCAAAACCCTAATGAAGGACTTTTTGGAGTAAAAATTTAAAACGAGTCCATGCATCGTAGAAAGGTTCATTATGATATTGTCGGGACATCAAGATATCATTTTTTTAGTGAAGTGCATAAATTGTGTGGTAAGTTGTTTGGTGGATTCGCATTCTCCATAATGGCTAACAGAATAGTCAATGAAAAGGTTTTACTAACAAATGCACAAAGGAAAGATAGACTACAAGAAAGTTAATAAAACAAAAAGAAAAAAAAATCTCACTTGATAGGAATCTAATGAGTAGACCTAAACGAGATAAAAATCAAAACCTAAACTATTCTCAGGCAACAACGCTAAAAACTTGATAGTGGAATTTTGCAAAACCACAAAAGTTTTACAATCCTCCTATGCAGTGTGCATAATCGTTTTAGTATATTATAGGCAAGACACAGAGGATTGATCGTTCTCTATGGGAATAGTGTTGTGAAGGTCGAAGTGTATGACGAATTAGGTCTAAAAGTAAGGGATGATTCTTTTTGTATTATTATGTATTTTAGAAAGCAATTAAAATATCTCGGGGTTTGAAGAGTTTGGTTATTAAACTATTAATTAAACTAATTGAACTAAACTAAACTAATTATGCGGAAAAGTAAAGTGGTAACTTCTTATGATAGGTAAATGTGTTTACTTAGAATATTCTTACTCCCTAGTTATCTCTTATTGATTAGTTGAATTGTCACGTCCTTGTTTCAATTAGCGCGTTGTATTCCTTAATATTGGTTGTAGGATGGTGCCGAAATCCCTAACTCTATAAATGTATAGGTGTCCTTTAAGCAGTCTTAATGTCACCAATCAGAAATATGTCGTCTAACTAAGACTTCTTAATATCAATAATCCGCAATTCATGCAATAAATACAACGAATAAAAACAACTAGTGCACTCTATTGAACAAAGCGCTTAGTCGGATGTACAAGCTAATGTACTAAAGATAAAGCCAATTTTCCAAACTCTAACGTGAGTCAACTAATTAAACAATAGACTACAATCAATAATTAACAACTATGTTTCATTCAATACTAAGCAAACACTAGATAATTTAGCCGAGCATGTTAAAGTAAAGAAAAGAAACACATATAATAAAACAACACATAGACATATTGAATGATTAAAGAGGAATTACTTAACTTAAATAACACATAGAGTTTGGGGACTGGAAAACCCTTACAAGATCTCTGAAAATTGTGCCCTTGGTTATCTCTCCAAGATGTTACATTTACAATGGAAAACATACGAAAAATATATATAGTTATACAATTGTACGGCGTCACTTTATGGTTTTGACTCCATCAGCTCTCCGTCATTAGGGTTTCGTCCTTAGCTGTGTGGCCGTTGTGACGCCATTGCCTTGTAATCTGTGACGCCGTCGTGCATTGTTCCTCTTGTAGTGACGCCGTCAGATCTAGGCCGTCACAATAGTTTGAACCGTCATTTGGAAATTTTACATTATCTGGAAACTTGATTTTGCAAGTGACGGTGTCACGTTGGGATTGTGACGCCGTCAGGCCTCCTTTTTATGACGTTTTCGTGACTTGTTCATTTTTTTTCCTTTCTTGTCCAAATAAGCCCAAAACTTGCTCCTTTCCGACATTTGCTCCCAAAGTTCCTAAAATATGAAAAGAAATGATTTAGGGTAATAATTGATCAAATATATACGAGTTTAGAAACTAAATGACCCCTTAAAAACGCACATTTTAAATCCTTAAAGAAAACCTTACTTGATTTGAGACACAAAGTGAGATCCAATATTTGTAGAGTAATTGGGAATGGAGAATAGACAAATATATGGTATGATCAATGGAGCAACATAGGCATTTTAAGTGATATTGATACCACTAGAAGTATTCATAATTGCAAGAATTTCTGAAAGTATGATAGTCAATAATGAGTGGAGATTGCCTACTGATTGGATGGTACAATATCCTATCTTAGCTAAACTTGAAGTCCCAAAGTTATACTCACAAAAGAAGGATGTTATTATGTGGAAGGGTGCTGATGGCAGCATAGTTGAATTTTCATCAAGAGCTACTTGGGAGCATATCAATCAACAAAATGCTAAAGTCAGGTAGAGTAAGGTAGTGTGGTTTTCACAATGCAATCCAAGATATGATAATGAAGTGGAATAATGATCCAAATATGAAATGCCCTCTATGCAAAAAGGTGAATGACTCTATGGTCACTTGTTCTTTGAATGTGACTACTTTAAGACAATATGGGAAAATCTAAAGGGAAAATGGTCTAAAAAGTCATCCAACTTGCCACTTTTTGTTTTTGTAGGCATCAAAACTTTTAATTTTCCTATTGTGGCATTCAAGTTTCTTAATTTTCCTATTGTAGCATCCAACTTTCTTAATCATCCTATTGCATGCATCCAACTTCCTTAATCTTTATACTCGTAGGCGTCTAACATCCTTAATTTATCTATTGTCACATCACTTTTTTGCACTACATGTCTACAATATGAAAATTAAGAAAGTTGGATGCTACAATAGGAAGATTAAAAGTTTGATGCCTACAAAAAGGAAAAGTGGCAAGTTGAATGCCTTTTAGACCATTTTCCCAAATCTAAAATTAAAAATGGAAAATGAATGGATGTCAAACTCTTGGAGTACATTGATTGAGCAGTATGAAAATGATCCTTGCAATAATTCTATTGGCAGTGTGCTAAAAATAATTGGTTTGGCTACTATTGTCTACCACATTTGGAAGGAAAAAAATGCTAGATTGTTCACTGGAGAAGAAATGGATAAGATGAGCCTAATGAAGATCATTGATGGTAACATTAAAATGCAGTTGCTATGTTTAAAAGTCAAGAAGTCGGTATAAGTGATGAAAATTGCACAAAGATGTAATGTGGTGATGAATTTTGCAAAAAAATAAGTTGCAGTCCAATGGAACAGTACCCCAAAGGGGTGTTTGGGTCAAGGATATAAGACAGTTATGCAAAAAATTATTTCCTTGAATGGTGTGACTGATGGCCTTGTATCTTGTGTCTGATGAAAGGGTGGTTGGATATCCAAACCATTCTCATTAGGGGTGCCTGGAGTGGCAACTAATGATGTGTGTTTTTGCTCTATCCAATTCAGCTTAGTAGTCAGTCACATAAAATAGGTTGGTGATTTTTAGAGGTGGCATAGTGGATGGGTCACTCACGCTGGTTAACTAGTCAAAACATAGATGAGGTAAAACTGGTCGAATGCTCTAGTCAGGACGACATACACACTTTTGCTGATCTATGTTTTCTAATTCTACAAATAATGATGTGTTAAATATGCATAAAAACTACATCCATACAATAAAAATTCATCTTTTTTATATAAAGCGATTTAGGAGGTTTTGTACGTGTGAATACAATTGGATAACTATCTACCTGTTTGACCCCTTCCCTCTTAGTTAATTCTTGAGCTTAACCCAAATAAAACCAACCACATGTTAATGACAGAATGTTGTATTGATTAGATCACGATACTGATTACTAGGGGTTCATATTTAACACGATACTGATTACTCATCATGTTGTATTGATTAGATCACGATACTGATTACTAGGGGTTCATTTTCAGATCACGATACTGATTACTGACAGAATGTTTTAGATACATTGAAAGATACATTACCTTCAAGAAACTAAATGATCCAAAACCATCCAAGAACTGAGCCAGAAACCAACCCGATCTCTAATAACAAATCCATCTCAATGGCAGTCGTTTCCGCTTCCAAAGGTGGCACCAATTTAGGAGAAACAATCATGATGACACATCAGATACCCATTCATGAAACCCAAAATGAAGGTCAGTGATACCACAAACTCTTCACTTCTGAACCATTTAGGCCCATGAAGACAAGCTGTAAATAGAGGATAAAATAGTAGCCTTGCCACACAACAAAAACAATCTACTTGTTATCCTACTTTGCTCTTAACTCTTGTCTTTCATATGACGTATAATAGAACCCCAAAAACAATCTTTCTCAAGCCTGAATATCTTTCCTAAAGATGTGAGATGATCTTTATCCCTTTCTGTTAGGTCCTTTGGATGCCTGTCATGAGCATGGACAGAGCTAGCTGGGTTCCCGCGGGTGCCCGAGAACGCATGGATATTTTCGATGTAGTGTTAATTTTTGAAAAAAAAACCGATTTTTTCTAAATGCATCTTAAATGCACCTGGTCCTTCGAAATGTGTTTCTAGTATTACAGTTCAAAAGATTTTGTGCACCCGGTCATATTTGGTCCTGGCTCCGTCCCTGGTCATGAGTAAGAGAGATTAAGATATCTCTAGATATAGAAAGTGGGATACAATGATTATTAGAAGAAAAATGATATGTTATAAATGTTGCTAAGAGACAAATACAACGAGTCAAAATAGTCTTGTCAGTTATGGTCTGCACAACTAACTCAATGGAAATAATATAGGCAAAAATACCAAGACACACAGTGTGTTGCCTGTTTGCTTCTACTACAAGATCGATTAAACGAAAAAAATGGGTAACGGAGACCAAGCTAGGAGATACAGACCTGAGTAAAAATGTAACACCCCAACCCGACAAGGGTCCGAATGTCACATTATGGAGTCATATCAGAACATACTAATAAATTTTTACAAGCGGAAGTCTTATAAAATAAAATACCAAGTCATATAAACGAATGACTTACAAGGAAAAATACAAAATCCAATATGTCAAAAATGTAATATCAAAACAATGATCTTCAAAAGAGTCCAATAAGATAGGGAAACTAGGGTTGGTTCACTCAAATGCTCCTACTCTCAGCCCATCAGAGCCCAGCATCCTACTAGGTACATGCCGCATGGAAAAGAAAGTGCGGCTGAAAAGCTCAGTGAACACATATGACAAAATAAAAACTAAACAAAATGAAGATATGAAGGGAATCAAAGGAAACTGATATCAAGGTCATAGCAAATGAGCAAAATGAGTCAATGAGGAACCTGCAGAACACAATATTAACAGATATCCAGAAGAAACAGAAATCAAAGGAGGCCAAAGCAAAGCAGCGCATCAGGGAACATATATGAGCACATATAAATAGCCAAACATACAAGTGCCGAAACATAATCAAATAGAAGTTGATGAACAGTATCATAATCAAAACAAGTAACCAAACAGTGAACAAGCATATCAACCAGCGGATCATCTAAGCATAAATATGGCAACACAACAAATCATATAATCAGATATAAGCTAAGCTGAATTCTATAAGCATGCGGAAGCAACTAAATTGAATGTAAACATAGCAATCACACAAGTCAGATAACCCACAGTTAATAAACAGAACAAGTATCATAACCAGCAAAAATACTAACAATAGTATAAGCATGATAGTCACATGTATCAGGTAGGAATACCAAATGAACATCATAATTGAATGAATTAACTAAACAAGAACATAGCATGGCAAACTAAACAAGTCAACTAGACAAATAACACAAGTTGAACCATATTCCTTCATCAACCAGTAGCGTGAACAGAAGTGTAAACATGGCAGATCAACAAGTCAGGTAAACATCAATTACTAAGCCAAACCAATATCGTAAGCAACGAAAAAATACCAACCAAAAGTACAAGAATGGTAGTCACAAATAGCAAATAGGAATACTAATTGATAATCATAGCCCACAAAATAACTGAACGAGGTATAACATGATAACCGGATGAGTCAAATAATTACATACTAGCATGGATAATGGGTGAATCAATTTGTCACGTAATAGCATGGCAAACAGATAGTCACATATTAATCATATAATAGCAGGGTAAACAGGTAGTCACATAAATCATATAATAGCAAGGTAAACAGGTAGTCACATAAATCATATAATAGCAGGGTAAACGGATGAAGTGGTAATCTGAAGTATAAGCTTGGTAGTCAACCCAAAATGGAATGAGAGTATGACAAATCAAATGAACTGGCTATAGTATGGTAGTCGGATGAATCACATAAGGATACTGAATGAATGGGTAATCAACGGAGAACTAAAGATGAGAAATACAGAATATGGTGCATTGTGGAGTAACATAAGGTATAATATGAGTGTATCAAAAGTGTAAAGGTTGTCAGAAATCTACCACGAGCCCAAACCAAACAAACCATATCATATCATAGTAACCATGGAGTAGCTAGCTCCCCAAATTGTGAAAGGCGTGTATTGCACACAGCACCAGTCACCAAAAAATATCATATCATATCAAATGCAAATCAAATCAAATCTAGGATGCATCCATACGCCCCTGTACAAATCATAGTGGCCATAGTAAAGTAATAAGCGCACATAATATCACAAAATGGGACGGGAAGAAACATCACTCCACCGCCCTAGAGTCATGTCATTGGTGCATCAATGACACGACCATGTTACCTTCATGGCTAGGAAAATGGATCGGGTATTAAACTGAAAGGTCAAATGAAAGTCATATTATAAATGTTCATATCAAAGATTCAAAGCAAGGTTCAATATCAAAAGTTCACAAATCTATAGGGTGCATAGCAAAGGTTCAATAAGGCATAATTCAAAGATCATATAAGAAAGCCATAATAGTAAGGCTCAGAGCAAAAGCATTATAATCAAAGCTAATGTCAAAAAGATGTGTACGAATCATGAGAAACCTTAAGAGATAAGGTCAGATTATCTGTAACTTAGCAAAGAAATGAAAGCAACTGGGAAAGTAAACACAAGGAAGCAACGTCACGTCTTCTTCAACGAATCTACACGAATTAGGTTCACATTTTACTTATTAATAATCATATCAACACAATTAGGGTTTCCTTCCATTTTTAGTAGGTTTCCACTTTTAGCAGGTTTCCTGGTTTAGTAACTTTCCATTTTTAGTCAATTTTCCATATTTAGTAAGTTTCCCGTTTTAGCAATATTAGTCATTATAGTCAAAGTTACCATTTATTCAAGTTAGAGTATTAAAAGTGACAAACCTTATAGATTATGGTTTATTATGACAATCTATATAAGTTTAGGGTTCGATATATAAATTATCAAATTTAGTATTTAAAATGTCAATTAAATACACTTTAAGGTTTATACTATAACTTATATCAAATGGAAATTTTAGACTCCGCCGTTTAATAATTGTATTAACGTACTATTGACATTAGTTTAGACCGCGACGATCAACATACGATTATTACGAGCTTTTATATATCACTTAACGCACACTAAACCACACATGTAACCATACACACGACATAGGAATTTAACGATGTGACATACGTGATTAACGAGACAAAAACATCCCTACATTCTACCCCTTTTTAATCCGATTACAAAACATGTTTCATAGGTTTATTTAGTCAAGATTACGCATACACAACAGCCCTTAAAGGCGACACACCATCATACCAACACACGCACAAATAACGAGATACAAAGCCACATAAAATGACATGAATCAAACCCTAATCTTTCGTTATTAAAGGATGCGCCCCATTTAAATGTTTAGGTTTTCTTATCAGATTTAGAAGGTATGTATAAGAGATCATATTAGGTCGAATAGATTAGGTTTAGGTCGAACAAGGTAGGGGTCGAAAGAATCTAATTAGGTCTAATACACATGAGGTCGTGCTTTAGTGTGACATGGTTTTGCGATAAAATCAATTAACGAGACATGAATCCTTTTAATCTTGTACCGTATTACCTCATATATGTTTGATTATAACATGCATGCCATTCGATTCAAGGGGGTCATGAACACATTCGAATGGAAGACAATCAAAGAGAAATTTAAACGAGGTCGAAAAGTTACCCTTGCAGCGTGATTACAAGAAAAAGAACACGAACAAAAGATTGAGTATGGGTCGAATAGGCCACCACCAAAACAACACCACCCTCGAACCAAAGGAATAACCCACGTACGATTTCTAGCCACTCACCCACGATCACGAGCTCACCAAAGACCACGTACGAGCTTCCTTTCTGCCCTCCTTTGATCGACAGAAATGGGAGAAAAAGGGCCAGCCTTTTGTTTTGTTTTAGGTTTTAGGGTTTATGAGATTTTGTTTTGGTGAAAGTTGTGATATTCGGTTTTAATAAAACCGAGTAGGGGAGGGGTACAAAATGGAAACACCAAAATTGAAGGGAATAGATGGAGGACTTGCACTTTTTAAGCTAATCACGAACCTAGTCATGAATCACGATTCGATACGTTGTGCACCTTAAAATTATTTCGGCTAGGGAATAAGGGACAAAACGTGTGACAAAATAAATGCGTAGAAATTATTCTAGTGTAAGTCTTATATTTGTATTTACTTTTTCGGATGTTAACGATTTAAATACTTATGTTATAGTCGTGATGCAATATTTTAATAATTAACGTCTTTTCTAGGTTCGAGATTAAAGGGTATTTTGGGTATTTTCACATGTTCAAAAATGTGGGTTTTACAAAAAATGGTTCAAGTTGAGTAAATTTATGAACAATCTTTTCTCTTTTTTAAAAAGGAAGTCACTGTTCTAAATATAACCCAAGTAAAGTCATATTATTATCTTTTTGACACTTTTTGACACAATCTATTAGTTTGTCTCGTATATACATAGTCCAGAATATGTTTCATCATTGTTGTAAGCTGGATTTATTAACTGATATGCTATAAGCTGGTTTTACCCAGGGTTTGAATATCGCAAAAGACAAAAAAATCCAGGTTTTCTTCCTAGTGAGAAGCTGTGAGTTCTAAGGGTTTCCCTTCGCGAGTCTCTCCTAGTGGTTTGGGTCCCGGGGCCTGCCCGTTTGGATGGTTTAACTCGGGGGTCGGATTTCAAGTGTAGTGCCATTCTAACAAAAAATGTTTTAAACTGAAGTAAATTTGGATGAGTGATGACCAGAGAGTGAAGTTTTGAGGCAAAGGAATCAGTTTCAGTTTAGCAATGAATTTGAACCTTTCAACTTTAGTTATTTGTTTTGTCCCAAATTTTTCTTGGAAAGCCTTGCAACGTTGTTTGTCAACATGGAAAAGGGAGTGATCAGTCCTCCCTAGCTACAGATGCTTACGATAAGGCAAAAAAAGCCCCCTAAAACATCATTAGTTTGTGTATCATTTTCCAGGTTCAGATATAAAGAAAGCTCGTGATTTCCAAACAGTTGGCAATTTCATGAGTTATATGACTTGTAAAAGAGGAGTCTTATCACAGACATTTCATGTTTTCTGCATACGCTTTAACTACATCCTCGTAGTTACATAACTTAGATTGATGAGTATTACATGTATCCGTAAGTAATCAAAGACCATTATGCCAGATTTGTTGATCTGAGAGGCTGCTTTTTCTTAAAATATAAAGTTAGTTATGCCATTGTCTATTGAGATCTACATTCACGGTGGCTAAAATGTAGTTTTTGAAACTTTCAACCTCTTTGGAGAGATTTTCAGAAGTTTTTGTAAATCAGGAAATAAAAATACATTGTAAACTCGCACACTTCATTTCCAATGAGTTTTCTAGCTTAAGAGCTTCGGTTATGTTTTTAACAAGGATTTTTTTTACTCACGCTCCGCTGCGGGGTGCGGGGTTGATCTAGAGACTGTTCGTGTAATCGCAAGTAATGGCACACACTATTTTTGCAATTTTTTAGACTGTTTCTGCAACATAAGAAAACCATACGCTTATTTATGTAATTTTCCGTTACACAACCATTCTTGGGATTTGAGCAGGGACTATTTATGCAATTGTATGCAAATGATAGGGAAGTTTTTTGCAATTTTTAAGGGACCATTTTTGCAAAGCAATAACATATAGAGGGATTATTTTTGCCTTTAGTCCTCTAAGTTTACCATTCAGCGAATACTAAAAGCCTCATGACTTTTGTTAATATTCAAAATAATTTAAATCAACATGTAAGGTCTTAAGAGAAGTTAAAACTTAAAAGCTTGTCTTTAAACATAACTAGACGAATACTCGCCCAAAACGAGGATATATAGCGCTAATAATTATAATTGCAAACTTGAGGTTCTGGTGTGATCTTGCGGGTTCACTTTATAATCATTGTGAGAAAAAAGTTTATGGGTTAAAAACGAAAAATATAAAAGTTTGAGGATTAAACAATATTTAAACTATTAAATTAGTGATAGATGTTATCATTTTTAATTCGTGCTATATATATATATATATTGTAGATGTAAGTTAATTATTTTAAAGGGTATTTTGAGGATCAACTTTACTCATTTTTAACACATTTTAAATTTTAAGAATAGGAAAATTTGTTTTATAAGTAGTAGAGATACATTAAAAAAAATTACTAAATCAAACCAATGCTATACCCATTTGCGAAACCATAACAAATTTCAGCATCTTAGAGCACCCGGTGTGGGTCTCGTTGAAGCCTTCGTCGTCCAAGTCATCACCTCGCCGAGCTTCGTTGTGACACCGTGGAACCTCGTCGAGGTTCGTCGTTGCGTTCCAAATCGTGGAGACGACGAGGCTTGCACCTGACACAAAAGTTATATAACGTATATATATCCGTTATTAAACGGATATATATAAAGTAAATATATATATATATTTTTAAAACCCACCACCTCTATATAAACCATCTTCATCTTCACCATTTTTACACATCTTCAAACCCAAAATCTTCCATTCTTATTTAACCCAAAGAAAAATTAGCTCACAATGTCTCAAAACCCAAATGACGGAGGATACTTCACAAACCTACTTAACTCAAACCCACCACAATACGGGGGTTCTTCAAACCCGTCTACCCCCTCCTCGACCAATTCCAACCCGTCTCCACAAGAAATAATGCTTAACCAACAATATCAGTTTCAACAAGGTTTCGCAAATTACCCCGGTCGATTTCCATCACCTCAGTTTTTTAACCCGTCACAACCTCCACAGTTTTCTAGCCAGTCACAACCTCCACATTTGTCCCAAATGGAATCACAACCGTCCGGTTCACAATTCAAAGTTCCAAAAGCACGTGAACCGGCGAAAGGTAGGGGCAAAAAGACGAAGACAAAAAAAGTTGTTGTAGATTTGGACGCAGACGACGACGAAGATGTTGAAGTCGTAGCACAAGCAGACAGGAGGAAGTGGAGCAAGAATGAAGAAATGTTACTTGCGCAGTGTTAGATAGAAATTTCCCAAGATAGAGATATGGGAAATGACCGTCTTGAGGAGTTCTTTTGGAACGACATTCTCGAAATGTTCAATTCTAAAACCATTGATAACCAGCGTGGCAAAAATATGATAACTGGTAAATGGACAAGGATTAACGGTGATTGCCAGAAGTTCAACGCTGTTTACAAACATCTTCAGCGTCGAAGTGGTGAAAATGAGCATGATCATCTCGCGAATGCCAAAGTTAACTTTACGCAGCGTTTTCGTGGGAGGGAGTTTGGGTATGAAAAATGTTGGGCTGTTTTGAAAAATTATCCCAAGTGGGATGCCGAAGATCCTATTGACATTACATGTCTCGAGGATATATTCGGGCCCGACAGACGACCTCGGCCTGAAAGAGATGGATGCAAACGAGCCGCAAAGAAACAGAAGTCGACTTCAACGTCAAGCGCTGCAAGCTCCGGTGGAAGTCAAACGAGTAGTTTTTCGGGACATATATCCGAAATATATGCTCAAAAAGCTGATGCTCAAAGGGCTTGTTACGAGGCGAGGCGGGAGAAGGAAAAAACGTGGCAAGAGAAGATCGAGATGGATTTTCTCATGATAGATCCGAGTACCAATCCTGACCCGGTAAAAGCAGAAATCATCCGCAAGGGGCAAGAACGTCTAGTCAAGAAATATCATCAAATCCTCGACGAGTAGTATTGTATTTTTTTTACCCGTGTCGTTTTTTTTTTACCCGTGTGTTGTATTTTTTTTTTACTCGTGTCGTTTTTTTTTCGTATCGTTTTTATTAGTAAGTGTTGTTTTTTTATGTATTGTATTTTTAATTTGAATGAAATGAATTTATTTAGTTTATTTGTAAATGAAAATTGAATAAAAAAAATAAAGTGGTAGTGGTGGGCCCCAAATGAAGAGGTTGAGGTTTGTTATAAGTGAGGAGGGGGTTTGTTGTGGTTAGTTGTGAAAAAATGAGATGCTGATGTGGCGCTGAGGTGGCACGACGACGAACCTACCCGTCGTTTTGACACCTAGAGCTCTTACAACAACAGACGATAGCGCACTCCACATGGCATGTGCGCACGCCTTTCACCAAAACTAATCAATTTCAGATTCGTCGACGTATACGCGCTTCTCTGAAAATTGATTGATTGTTTCGGACAATAATGTTTTTTTGGACAAAATCATTTCATTTAATGTCAACCTTCTTCACTCTCTTTCTTTCCACCTAACTAAATATCTTACTTTTTCTATTCCAAATGGGAATTGATACTCACACCACCATTTTTGATGCATTTACCACCAAATATGCATTACAGTGTTGTACAGTACAACACTGTAATGCATAATTGGTGGTGAATGCATAAAAAATGGTGGTGTGAGTATCACCTCCCATTCCAAATATTGCTACATCTAATACATTGTACACCTTACAATGAATACTATACATATAGTGAGTAGATAGTTTGTGATTCTTAGCTTGGAAAAGAGTTTCTTGGTAAAACCTTATCAAAGATTCGTTTTTCACATTTAGTGACCTTTCATTAAAACTCATATTTGATCCATCTCATCTAATGCCCTTTCATTACAACTCATATTTGATCCATCTCATCTAAGGCCGCCCCAGGTAGAGGGATTCAATCCCCTTACTTTTCACTGCAACGTCAGCTTTCTCTCTCCAGCGATCTTCAGGCGATTAGGTGCCCCATTAAGGGCGACCAAGTTCATCAAAAAAAAAAAAAAAAAAAAAAAAAACACATTTTTAACACAAAATAAAATTTCATTAATAGTTAAAACGTTACATAATAATTCAAATAAAATTAAAACATTACGACAATGAATAGCTCGTAAGAATTAAAACTCATAGTGTGTAAAGAATATAGAGAATGTGTGAAATGAGATTTGTGAGTTTAGTGTGTAAATATGTTGTGTATTTACAGGGTAGTTTAGTAGGGGTTTTTCTTTTTTTTTTTTTTTTTTTTTTTTTTTTTTTTTAAGCCTAAAACATTTTAAATTACATTTTTAAACGGTAATATGCAACAGATACAAAGAAATGAGTCGATCTTCAGGACGATTGAATGCAACATAAACATGAGGCGATCGACATGCCACACAGCAAGTCGATCAACTTGCACTCGATCGCTAGCCTCCCTCGATCGACAAACGATTCGCTTATTGGGGCTAGCCTAATGCCCTTTGAGACAATAATGAGTTGAGGATAACCGCGCATAAGGCTAAAGCGTGCATAACTTGATGGAGCGAGTGGGTGTTTGTTCGACACGTGGAAGACATGATGCGTGCGAGAGATGATGCGCCCATGAGCTTGTGAGGCATTTGTTACTTGTCCTAAATTTGATAAAATGAGCACGCAAAGTGAAAATATAATGTGAACGGATAATGTGGTACGCGCTTTCAGAAACATTATAGATACATGAAGCGGCCCATGTCAATGCGTGCGGATGGTAGGGCACATTAAACACGTGGTGCCTCCTGAGTTGTTGATGAGCCGCTTGTCGTCTATCTAACGGAAACGCCCTTGCTGTGCGCATTGAAAGACCATTTTAATAATATACGGTTATATAGTATTTTTTCCATTAATCAAACCTCAATTGTTCATATAAAAAATTAGTTTAATTTTCTTCACATAAAGATTCCCCACAACCCGTGAAAACTATTCAATGGTTGATGTTAAGGGATGAGGGAGTGGTCACCTAATACCCTAGGTGTCACATCACCTCTATCCAATAAAAACCTTCCAACTCAAAACTACCCAATTTTATCCTAACACTACTCTAAGTGGAGGGAGTGGTCACCTAGTACCCGATTTTATTTTATTTTTTTCATACATAAAATCACATACAATATTTAAAATAAAAACATACCATTTCATTAAAAAAAAAAACATTACATAATACTTAAATAAACTACAACTTAAAAATTGAAACTACAACTTAAACAAAAAAAAAAAAAAAAAAAAAAAAAAAAAAAACATTACATAAGTTGAAATTAAAACAAGTTGAAACTACAACTTAAAAATTGCAAGCCCATCCGTGTTTGGCTGCAAGTTCACGTTTTTGGTTAAGAACGAATTCCAACATAGCGGGATCGCGAATGTGATCATGCGGCTCCAAAAAATACTTCATCTCCCATTGTGCATTCTTGAACTTCGCCCCCTCGATTTGTGTAGCCAACAATTGTTTTGCCAACGCATCCTTCTCGCGTTTTTCTACCAAATATTCTGTCTTCTTTTGTGTGTACGAGTTGATTTCATCCGCAACACTTGAGATCGACGAGGATACGCCTTGCTTCTTTTTCATCTTTCTTGATGAAAGTGGAGGGGTGGGGTCTTCATTCATGTCGGGAACGGTGTTGCTTGCCGATTCATACTCCCTCGACTTCCTTTTTGAAGAGTTGCTTGTCGCACCGGGAATAGCTTGAAAACATTCTTGCTCCGTCCATTTGTCATGACCTCTGACAACCTCCCACGCCAAGGTATGAGTAAATTGTCTTTTTTTTGTTGTATAGTAATCGGACTCAGCTTGCTTCACCACGTCCAAGTCGTTGCACCCACTAGCCTTAGCACGTTTCTACATTATATACAAAATAATAAAAAGTATAGCTTAAACAAATAATGTAATTGTAAATAATAAAGTATAGATTATGTAAAATAAAAAGTATAGATTATGTAAAATAAAAAATATAGTTTGTACCGCTTGGAGGTAGTAGCCGTTGAAAAAACCCATGGCCGTGTTCATTGTTTTCCACTTGGTATTCAACGAATGAAAAGTTCGTGAACTCGAACCCATAGTTGCCTCGTAATGCTTGAGAATCCGTTTCCAAAAACCGTCGGACTTTTGTTCGTTACCGACAACACCACATTCGGAGATTTGAATCCATGCTTTCGCCAAAGCCTCCTCTTGTGCCGGTGACCAAAATTCACTGGGCCTCCTCCCGCCGAATGCTTTTTTCTTCCCTCTCGGAAGGACTTCTTGAACTTCCTCATCTTCGTCTTCTTCGTTTGGTAGTGGTTGTGTTTCGGGTACGTACTTTACGTCTTCATCAATATTTTCGAACGGGGAGAACTCGCTTGTAGTAGTGATGTTGTAGTGTTGAAGATTCATTTGAGGAGGACCGATATTATATTGGTAAAATGGAGATGGGGGTTGTGGAACGTAAAATTGATTCGGGGATGGTTGAGAATAAAATTGGCTAAATCCTAACGGAGTTTGTTGTTGTTGATTCGGGGATGGTTGAGACCGACCTTGACGCGAGGTGAAAGTTTTTTTACCTCTTCTTGGATCCATGGTTTTGAGTTTTTGAAAGATTAGTGTGTGTTTTTATTTGTGGTTTGTGTATTTTTATTTTGAAAAAATGAGTTGAAATGGTTTGGTTTTAAAGGGGAATTTTTTTTTTTTTTTTATTCATGGCCAACTAGCCGTTACTCTCCCAACGTTCACCTGTTTTCAAATGCAAACACTTCCCAAAGCTCGGCTTGGTATACCGAGTTTCATACCAGATTTTGCTACCCTAGGTGGTGGCGGCGGTGTTACCGCTCGGGTAAGGGTACCCGAATCCCTTACCCTAGGTGGTGGCGGCGGTGCTGTGCGCATTGAAAGACCATTTTAATAATATACGGTTATATAGTATTTTTTCCATTAATCAAACCTCAATTGTTCATTTGTTCATATAAAAAATTAGTTTAATTTTCTTCACATAAAGATTCCCACAACCCGTGAAAACTATTCAATGGTTGATGTTAAAGTGTGAAACCAAAGCCGCGTGCACTATGACGAGTAGGCAGAAGAAATTTGAATTTGAAACATCATTATTAAAGTCAAAAATGAAAGTGAGATGCCAAAATAGCATAAAGTATACAGCCACTTGCATCAAGTGCATCTTTACTTTTAGTATATAAATAACATAAAACATTATCTACTCCGTAGTATTCTTGAGATTAGATCTAGATCTATAGTTAGCTTGATCCAGTCTAATGGCTTCCTCAAGCATTAAGTGTATAAATCTATGTGATCAAACCGACTGCGATTGGTGGCACGAACAGAGTGTATGCCTTATCGAGAGCCATGGTATGAAGAACATTTTCCTCGATGTTAGATTAAAATCCATCAAGGAGAATGGTGATTCTAAAAAGAAGGCGGACAACACTTTTGTCGAGCGGAAAACATCATATGCACTTGCCATACTGATTTATGGTTCGCTATGCGAAGATGTGCTATGTACTGCCTTCGGCATCCACAAAACAAAAGACGTGTGGGAGAAACTGGATGCCAATTACAGATACTCCACGGACGACCAGCTACAAGGTATGAACTACTTAGATCATCATTAACTAATTTCTATATAAAGTACTTATGGACAAAGATATGAATTGCTTGTCGCAGTTAGCTGGATAAATGGAACCTATACACAAACTTATTGTGATTTCCGGAGCAGCTCTTCAAATGCAAAGAGAGTTACAGTGGTTTGAGGTGAATTGCCATTTTCTGTATCAAACTACAAAGTTACTCAAGATTAACTACACTTTCACTATTATTGTGTTTTTATGAGTAGTAGATCGATTATCTTTTAGTTTGTAAGTTATTTACTTGTTTAAGTATTATTTAAAATTACAGGGAGTGGAGATATTTGAAATAATGGTATTTAGAAGAGAGCACAAGGACTTGATGAACAAGGCCTTGGTATTTACAAGAGAACACAAGGACTTGAGGAACAAGGACTTGGTATTTACAAGAGAACATAAGGACTTGAGAAATAAGGACTTGCAAAACGAAGGAGAAAAGTGGATGAAAACAACAGATATGTTATGGCTTCTTATGCTCGATTTCTTTGCTATGCTGATGAAGACGAGGAAGAAGTTTCGAGTATGAACATATCACCACCAAGTTTCTTACATGAAGCTTCACAACATTTCCGGTTGCTTCAACATAGAGATTAAGAATCATTTATAACCGAGATATTATAGTAACTTTCTGACCTATATTCTGTTTGTTGTTTATTGTATCTTTTTCATTTAATTCAGTCGGTTTATAGTTCAAGATGATAGTATTCTTTCAATAAGCTATATAGTTATTATGTTAAAGTGTTAAACATTAGTCATTTTTGTAATTATTATGTGACAAAGGTAATAAAGTAATGTTCGAGCCTATGACTTCATTACATATGTAATTGCGTTGATCCATGAATAACAAAAACGGACAATCACTTGTAACATTGATATTTAATTATACTGTGATAACCTATAAACTGGTCAATTTTGCTATTCAGTTAATTGGACGATTGTATCTAGTCTTAAAAGCAGCTGCTCCATTGAATTGATATTACTACTCGCTGGTTTGCTACTTATTTAGCTTTTGGATAACATTTAGCTTTTGGATTACTATATCAAAAATCTCTTAAATATGTGGTGTGTATAAAGTTGAGTTGGACATTGCAATAATATTGTAAAATGTACTGGAGTTAAGTTTCTGTCCTTGAGTATTTGGTTTATTGACTCAATTATATTCTTAATGTATGGATATGTGAATATGATACCTATGATCAGTTTCGTGTAATGCTTATGTTGCCTTGTTGTAGCTGTTTTAGATGATCACGGAATTGTGCCAATAATCGTATGTCTCCAGTAAATGCTATGCTTATGTATGCGGCGAGGTAGGAAATAAAATAACGACTCCTAGTTAACTAGTGGTTCCATGTATCTTGTACGTGTGTACTAAAATAGCAAAACATTGAATAGTCTATAAGTTGCGTAATCAAGATTGATAATAATTCTTAGATTTCTGTGGACACTTAGATTTGTCACTTACAAGTTTGATGTAGTGACATTTAATATCTATTGGTTGACTCTTTTGCCCTTGAATAGAATTGGCATAATTAAGGGGCTGTTTGGACGTGCATTAATGAAGGGATTCATTTAAAAATGGTTACCTTTGTAACTTCAATAAAGTCTAAAGCTTCATATTGTCATAGAAGAAGAAACTAGTGGTAAATTTATATGCCTACAGGTGGCAATTATGTAAGTTTTTTTTTTTTTTTTTTTGTGAGGTGGGGGGGGGGGGGGGGGGGGGGGGGGGGGGTGTTACTGGTAAGGAAAAAAGCACCTTGGTTGTCCTTTGACTCGTTTCCGTAAAAGCTTTTTTATCTGTTTGGCCACGTAGAGATAAAACATAGCCCAAATCAACCCATTTGTAATTAATTGGTCTAATTTTGCGGTACAAGTTATTTTTTTTTTATGTGGTGTTGATGATACTAGGCAGGCCAATTAATGAGGCATTATTTTGGAAACTATTTGATCCAGAACCAGGCCAGAAATGATCCTGATGATTAGCAACAAAATGATCACAGCTGCAGCCATTTCAGCTTCAAAATGTGGCACTGATTTAGGAGCAAAAATCGTGATGAGATTGGTCATGCTCATTGGTAAACCCCATCATAAAGGTTAGCAACATCACGAGCTCTCACTTCTAAACTATTTGGGCCAAAGGAAAATCCTCTAAGTTCCATGCTGTTTTATGTGTCTACTAATATAGCAAAACATTGAATGGTCTAAGACTTGTGTAAGCATGATACTTGCTAATAATACATAATTGTTGTGGCAACTGTCAATGACATTGACATTTTTGTTATATTCTTGTGCTATTATTCTAATAAGATTAAGATTTGTTTTGTTTAAAGGAGTGAAAAGGACGAATGGATTTGCCGTGTAAAAGTTTGATGTTATGATATTTATGCTCATTGGTTTTTTGACATGAGGACGGGGTGTTTGGATTTGTGTTCTTAAGTGATTATTGCCTAGAAAAATTCATGTATAGTTTGTTTACCGTAAGTTTGAGCTTTAAGTTGCTGATTTTTAGAGGTGGCAAAGTGGGTGGGTCACTCACGTTGGTTAACTAGTCAGAAAGTAGTCGGGTCAAAATGGGTAATTTTTTGGTTGAGGTAAAACTGGTCGAATGCTCTATTCAGGACGACCTACACACTTTTCTAATACTACAAATAATTACTAGTATGTGTTAAATATGCATAAAAACTACATCGATACATTAAAATTCATCTTTTATTGTAGAAAGCGATTTAGGAGGTTTTATACATGTGAATACACTTGAATGCTTATCTACCTGTTTGACCCCAAATAAAACCAGCTACACGTAAATGGATCGAAATTGCCACCTCTACTAATAACGCTTCATGTTGTGTTGAAAGATGCATTACATTCAAGAAACTAAATGATCCAAAACCATCCAAGAACCGAGCCAGAAACCAACCCGATCCCTAAGAACAAAGCCATCACAATGGCAGCCGTTTCCGCTTCCAAAGATGGCACCGATTTAGGAGCAAGAATCATGATGACACTAGTCAGATACCCATTCGTGAAACCCAACATGAAGGTCAATAATACCACAAACTCTTCACTTCTAAACCATTTAGGCCCATGAAGACAAGCTGTAAATAGAGGATAAAACAGTAGCCTTGCCACACAACCCCAAGTAGCCTTATTAACACTCTTTACCATATACATCGCTGTAAAACATTTTCCAATAAAGTCCGCTATGTTATATGTGGTTATCAACACTATTGGGTACCAATCTTTAAGTACTTTGGACTCAATATTTTCAGCTAAAAATCCTGGAAAAATTGATAGCGTGACAGTATATATAATAAATACCCCAAGTGCTGGCCACTGGATCATTTTTGCTACATCCCATAATTTAGCAGTTGAAGTTGGATCTTCATGTTGGAGTTGTTTGTAACATTGTTCCATGACTGGCAACTTGTGTAATAGATTACAACAAACTATGCACATCATTAAAAAAGCTGTGCTGACTATGAAGTAGAAGTGTGCGCTTGTTCTTAAGCCCTGTGGATTATGTGGGAGCATTGCTTTTGTTATAATTCGCAAGAGTGAAACGAGTATCCCTGAGCAATAAAAGATCTTAGTTAGTAATTAGGGGAAAATGTCTGTAGAGGTTACTGAACTGTTCATAATAGTTAGTAATTATGTGGGGATGATGCTTTTGTTATAATTCAGATAAATTTAGACCAATCTGGCCATAATAGCTGAATAAGCAAAGGTACACCTAATTGTATATATTTGGTAGTAGAGAAATAAGATGTGGACTTCGACAACTTAATGCATGTGCCAAAAGTTAGAATCTAAAAGTAAAACTTTCTTTAACTTTCTCATATTGGTCGGGTTTGGTGTAATTCACCTAGAGGTGACCCATTCATTTATAAAGATGGTCACTTCACGTAGATGTTATATCTATCATACAAGAAAATTTAAAAAATTAGTATACAAGGAAGCATGATATATGGGTTAGTTGAAGCGGTCACGCCTATTAAAACTCGCCCAAGGTATAAATATTCCTCACAAAATCTCCTTAAATATATAAAATCAAGATTATTAAAGAAATAACATAACTTTTGTAATAATCTGACGCTAATTATATAGATTTTTTTTTAAATGATTGAACATTCAATATGATTACTTCGACCCATAACTATACATTACCCACCCATCCCACTCATTTGCAATTTACCTCTGATGCTAGGCTACACTCTGAGTTGTTACAACCCATCAGCGGACCAACTGTCATTTGTACAAATTTGCATGGTAACAAAACAAACCTGATGAAGCAGTTCCAGCAAAAATGGCTTGCATGTACTCTTTCGGCAACTTCCCTGCAGACCCTATTAGGCTCCCACCAATCAACCCATCGGCTAAACCACATATAACAACTGATGCAACCATCACATAAAATCTGCTGTCACCAATTGTAAGAGTTACCATAAGAGAAATAAGAAACATAGTAAATCCAATGTTCATCCTCCCTCTAAAGCTAACTTTTTGGCTCAAATTGATCCATTTTATCATCACTACTAAAACTAGTAGTGAAGAACTCATGTAAGCTACTGAAAACACCTTTTCTACGTGTTTCTCGGGGTAAAGATACCCAAAATAGTCGATAGCTGTGATTAATGCATTCCATAGAAGCAAATTTCCTGCACCAAGTAAGAAATGGATCATATAAGCTATTTTGTACGTGTCTTTTTGTACGGTTTGATCTTCACGGTCAATCGCTAAACTCTCCATTTATTTTATAAAGTTTTGCGCACTCTTTTTGTTCGGTTTGATATAGCTCTTTGTTTATTTTAAAGACCCTTGAAGATTTACAATGATTAAAGGTGAAGAAAGAAATTTTGACATTTTCACAATGTGGGTAAAAAGAAAGATTCTTACGGGTGCGTTTAGAAAGTGATAACTTGATTAATGTTCATGCTGCTTAAGAGTTAAAGAAACACTTTGCGTTAAGCACCAAGTCACTAAAACCACTTATATACCCTTATTTTATTTATTATTTTCATTTATATATTTTTTGCGTTAAGCACTTAACATAACCAAAAGAAATCATCACAACTTGTAGTTGTAGTACATTCACATGTTATCTTCTTCACCATGTTTTACAACTGATTATTTGATTTTGCTTAATAGTATCACACTAGCTTTTAACCCACACGTACCTACCAAGTGTCCAACCTCCCCTACGATCTTTTACCTTGTTCTAATTGTTTGTACAGTAAAGTCTTTACCTTGAGATTTTTAACATTGTATGTCCGGATCCATTATCTTTAGTTGAGTTTAGTTAGTCATGGTGGCATCGAATGATTGACAGATGATAGGTTATTCCAAGTCTTTTACAGATAGTTTTAATGTATCTTGTGCCTTTTCTTTTGTCATGTAGGGACATAAATGGATGGAAATAATTTGTTTTGGGCTCTTTATGTTATGCATTCTACTACTCCAAACACATGCTTGATGACTTTGATGTTTTTGACCTCTCTTAATGCAAGATCCCTCTTTGTTTCTTTAAGAATAGATCATAATATCATACCACCTTGCGGTCCTTATGGGTTTCTTGGTACATTTTTCTCAGAAAAATCGTTGTTTAAGGATAATATATTTGGTATAAAACCAGACGTACATAACTTTCTTTAGGATCTCTTATATATCCAAGCGTCATTACCAAATATGACTGATTCATCGTTTTTTTTTTTAATCAAATATAAGTTGTATTATTAATTCCTTGCACGTTCATCAACTGATGCGATGTTTGATGTGTGTTGCGATGAAGAAAAATGGATGGCATATAAGTGGCTCACTTGCTCATCATATTTGAAGCGACACCAAAGTAACTTTCGGTGATAGCTAAACCTTTCATTCAAGGACAATTGGCTCATTTAGAACTTGATTCTTTCACCTCCCTTCATTTTAGCCTTCTTTTTCTTGTCCCCTTTCTTTTTGTGGGGTTGACACCTTATGTGGATGTAATTGGGGTTCATCAACTGATGCGATGTTTGATGTGTGTTGCGATGAAGAAAAATGAATGGCATATAAGTGGCTCACTTGCTCATCATATTGAAGCGACACCAAAGTAACTTTCGGCGGCTAAAGCTTTCATTCAAGGACAATTGGCTCATTTAGAACTTGATTCTTTCACCTCCCTTCATTTTTGCCTTCTTTTTCTCATATTTGTCCCCTTTCTTGTAGTGGGGTTGACAGCTTCTGTGGATGTATAGTAAGTCGTTTTTAGTCGTATATGAATGAATGATTCTTGATGCATCGGGTGATTCGAAAGTCAAGAACCAACTAGTTATGATGTGTGATTGATCCCCATTTAGTCTAGATATCAAGTTGAAAGACTACTGGACTTCTGGTATAAGGACACATAACAATACTTGACGGTACAAATGTACGTACGGTATAGTCTAACCCCCCCCCCCCCCCCCCCCCCCCGCGCGCAGGTGAAGGGTTTGTGGGCACTCGTTCATCTAGTTATATAGCTTTTTCTATAACTGTGACATATTACTTCAAAGGGTACAAGCCAGCGAATTGTTTGTATGTCTTCCAGGCTAATGCTTTAAGATCTCACATCGAATGTGACATCAGATGTTATCAATTATTCAACTTATTTGTCGAAAATTCTACAATGTATTTGGTTAGAGTGAAAAGATGTACACTTTGAATGCACTTATAAACTAGTCGAATGAGTATATTGGATCCTACGATCACATAAAAAGTGGCTCGATTGGGGGTTTTCATATCAGGATCACGGATACCTTCTCTACATGCAATGACTCTGGGATGAGCTGCGATAATGTAACGTCATTTATCACACTTTAAAAATATTCGATTTTATTTATGAGGTAATAAATTGGAATTTAAAATTTTCATATACAAAAGTTAAGCTACCTTCTAAAATAGTCACATTGGTGGAGGCTTACAGTGATTATAAATAGTAATGCGGAAATTCATCCATGTGATTCGCGTTCAAGAAAGCAATGATTATCTAAATTTTACGTCAAAATGTGTTTGGAATGTTTCCATTAATGTATAATGTAAATTTGTGCGGGTTTCTTGTAGAAGGTTGTTGGAAAACATGGTCAAATTATTAGTTTGAATGATAATTAATGGTCATCATGTATAATAATGAGAGTTAAAAACGAGGTTAATGTTTGGTTATATGTAACGACGAATTAACTATGTGTTCATGAGCCATTAGTAGGATTAATGGTATTAATCGTGACCTTTTTTTTTCATCCACTTTACCTATAAATGAGAGCTTTTCTCATTTGTTTTGATACACCGAAAATACACACTCATTCCTCTCCTTTTTGTTATTATTCATATTTCTTGTGTATCCGGTTCGTAATAGAGGGAAGGCACGTTTTTGGTTCGCCTTGATAACACGTTTGTGCTAACGGATATCCGTTGTTGTCGTATCCTGTAAGATAGACGTTCACGATTCTCAAGCACCGAGGAGAGGACGAATCTGTCTTAAGATTGTTAGATATATTGGGAATGGATCCACTAAGAAGAAAAATAAAAATAAAAAAAATGAGAAATATTTTCAGCCACACATTTCAATTAAAGAAGGACAATTTCATGGAAGATGCATCTCTTTTTTAGGTCCATCTGAAATGTGCGGTTGTGGTTATTTCTCATCCTTCTAATTTTACTTTTATTTCTTATTTGATCCTTACTCTAGATATATTATGTGTATATTGCTATTAGAGACAAATATTATTTATGTTCGTCACTCTAATTTGTTATCTTTGATTATGGTTAGTTATCCCTACAATCTTAAAACAGATTATTCTGACTTTGTTTAACCAGAAATTTATACATAAAAGTGTTCACAGTTCATGCATCACCATGTTTCTGTCTGGATTATATATGCAAGAGTTATGATACATGATATACAAATAATAACATGTAAACATCACAGAGTACACAGCGGAAGACTTAGAACATAATAGTAATTAACTAACTGAAAATAAATGCATAACATACCTCTTGCAATTTGGTTAGATCTCTTGAACACAGCGGAAGACTTAGAACATAATAGTTATTACTTAATGACTAAGATCCATAAAGTACCATCATGTGGGTGGGATAAGTCCTATACTCAATCCATTGAATATCATCTGAAATTAGTCATGCTACACATTAATATACTTTTAAATATATTCTAACTAATACTCAGATTTGTCTTAATTCAATATCATTCCCATGTTATTGATCAACAACGGACTATTTAGAATAACTTAAGTTATTCAAGTATTTAAACATGCAAATATAGGATAACATCATAATAAATGAATAATAAACATAACAAAATACTTTATTTCATTTGAATAATAATGTTTACAATATCCTTTATCTAAAATACTTAGTCATAGATGGGCATGAAACTACTAGCTAAACGAAGTCGAAACTTATCAGACAAATGATTAATTTTTTCACTAGGTAAGGCCTTCGTCAAAGGATCTGCTAGGTTATCATCTGTGTGAACTTTGAGCAACTCAATTTCACCTATCTCGACTTGCTCTCGAACATAGTGATATTGTCTTGGATAGTGTCTGGTGCCCTTCATGACTCCAGGTTCACGGGAAAAAGTAATTGCAACAGAGTTGTCACAATATACTTTAATAGGATTTTCAATCAACGGCATAACACCAAGCCCCGAAAAAAATTCCTTATCCAAACAGCTTCCATGGTAGCTTCTAACGCCACTATGTACTCACTTTCTGTAGCAGACATCGCAAGAGTGGTCTGTTTCTTGCTCTTCCAATCCACAGCACCTCCATTGATGACAAATATGTAACCCATCTGAGACTTCGTACCATCTTTGTCACACTTACAGGATGCATCGCAGTAACTTGTAAAAGACAGTTCTGCTTCTGGATTTTCCCCATACACTATGGACATATCTCTTGTAGCCCTAAGGTACTTGAGAATATGTTTAACAACAGTCCAGTGAATTTCACCTGGATTCTGTTGATACCGACTGGTCAGGTTTTGATCAAACGCTACATCAGGCCTTGTGCATCGCACCGCATACATGTAGATCCTACAGCTGAAGCATAAGGAACTTTCTTCATGCGTGTCACCTCTGTAGGTGTTGAATCACAGCCTTCGCTACTCAAACCATGGTTTACTTGCATCGGCAAAAATCCCTTATTGGAATTTTGCAAATTGAATCTCTTCAATATTTTGTCAATGTAAGCACTTTGGCTTAAACCAATTAGCCGCCTTGATCTATCCATGTAGATCTTGATTCCGAGTATATATGCTGCTTCCCCTAAGTCTTTTATCGAAAAACATTTACCAAGATAGGCTTTCACCTCATTTAAACTTGGTATATGATTTCCCATGATTAATATGCCATCGACATACAGAACAAGGAAAGTAACATGACTCCCACTAGCTTTGTGATATACACATGGCTCATCAAGATTCTGAGTAAATCCAAAACTTTTGATTTCACCATCAAATCTTTTATTCCATTGCTGTTGAAACAAACAGACCTTGAGAGATCTTGAGCTCGTGGATCGTTATGTATGCCTATGTAATCACAAGCACAATAAAAGACAATCTCTACTACTTATATTTATCAGCGGAATATAAACACAAGTAATAACTAAGAACTTCTTGATCCTCTATGGATCTTTATATTAACTAAAACTGAGTTTTTTAATCGGTACATAACTCTTTCTAATGTGTTCCTTTTATAGACAAGGAACCCTAAACAATATCGCTAAACCGTTTTCCAAGAAACGTATAATCATAAAACTAAATAAGATATACACAATCACTTCCTAATAAAGCTCATGTATATCCACACTAAATAAACTAAACACGGAATAAACACTTCCGCAGAAACAGACTAATAACTATTATACTTCAGCATCTTATGTCTTCGGCAGAATCCACTTCATCTTCAGTAGAAACACTTCGGCATTAATTTCAGCATAATCCAAACTTCACATAATTCCCAACAATCCTCCCCTAAACTGGTATTTGACTTGTTTAAGTTCCAGTTTCTTGATAGATCTTACAGCACCAGAGGATTGGGCACTAACAACAGCAACAGCAAAGAATCCAAATAAGAACATCTCTATGATGTAGAAACTCTGAAACACCATATCTTTGCATCAACAAATGACAATAGATACATCAAAACAAATTAGTTTCATACTATTCTTATCACATCCAGGTGTGTTAACTCCTGTGAGAGGTGAATCATTGAAAATAATGGATTTGATGCCTCTTTACCAATAGCCAGCACTACTGGAGTAGCCATATGTTTAAGTTCGTAAACTATGGTACACTGATAACCATCTGATTTATTGGCAAACCAGCAACCATATAAACGGATTTGTGATGTCTTTACCTGTAGCCGTTTGCTCAGGACTAGTCAATTCTTAGAATTGGTGAATTGATAACCAAATATGGAATGCCACTGCCTTTACCACAAGCCATATACATGTGGGCTAGTCAATTCTTGGATTCCAAAAAGGAATAACCCATGGTGAATTGAAAACCATACAACACTCAGCAATGAAGCATAGGTGGTTGCATACCCTATGATTTTTAGCAAACCATTACAGCTATCAACAGATTTGATGTGTCTTTACCAAAGCTGTACCCTTTGGACTAGCTAACTCTTTAATATACACAAGGTATATCTGGTGAGTCAATAACCAAGAAAAGTATACAACAAACCTGCAAGAAAAGTTAGATAAAACCAAAAACATTTTTTTTTTAAATTAAGAAATAAATAAAACAAATATTACAAAGTAAACAAAATAGTACAATCATGATGAACCTTTATGTGACATAAGCTGATTTTTAATCAAACCAACACATTGAGAAGCATGAAGTTCATCATTACCAACAGGATTAGGAGGTACTTCCAACTTCTGTCTTAGCAATCTTTCCATAAAAGTAACCGATAAAGGATAAAGCTTATCTGATAGCATACACAAAATCATCCCACATGTGGTCTGAACCACATGAACACAAGGCAGAGGATAAAATCTCCAACTCTCAATCTCCCACTTATGAGAATTCTTCCAAATAGAATACCCTTTACCATTTGGAGAATGAGAATCAAACATAACCTGAAGATCACCCAACAAATATAAACCAGAACCAGTTGCTGAATGAAACTTATAATACTGAATGACATGTTCATACAGCATCTTCAAATCATGTCTAGTCACCAAATGAAGAATGTCCTTCAAGAAGTTGAACTCAAGAACAGTATTATCCAGTCTATAAACAGTGTTAAGCTTTCCAGCTTTCCAATTGACCAATACCACATGAGTTCCTTCAGGAAAAACTTCAACAGATCCAACTTCAATAAAGGTAGATTCATCAGCCTTGAGATCTAAATCAATATTCCTTGAAGCATGTTTCCTAGCCAATCTGTCAGAACTCCTTGTAACCAAGCTCTGCTGGCCCATACCAACAATGTTATCAGTATCAAGCTGTAGATCATTTTCCTGACTCAGAGGATCACTTAACTCTACACTAGACAACACATCAGAAGAAACCAAAGAGGATTCAGCAGAAACCATCACATCAGTAGAAGGAGTAGCTTTAGCAGTTGTGTCAGAAGGAACAACTGGAGAGATCACCAAAGGCAAAACAGTATCAAAATTATCCACTATTTCAAACTGTTTTCTGTCTCTTAGCTTGAGGAACATCAGACATTGAAGCAATGCTATCCAATTGAGAAGAAGAAGTAGAACCAGAAGAAGAAAACTTCATAACCATATTATACTGTCTAATCAAAGCATCATCAGACAAAGCATAGATTTGCTTCATTGACATACCAGAATTATACATAGCAGAATTTTCACAACTCTCCGCATATAATTCCTCTTCTGAGCAACAGTCATAGGTTTTTCTCTTTTGGCTTTATTTCTTTGATCAATAAGAGCTCTTCTCTTTGCAGCAGATTCTTGCTTCCTTTGATTACCAAGTGCCACCATTTGATCCACAAAATTCTCATCATCAAAAGATGCTCCTAATATAAGTTTTGCAAGATTTGGATCAGATGCACCTTGAGAAGTATAAGCATCCCATTGATCATCAGTGATCGTAGGAAGGAATGCATCAAGCTCTAATTTCCTTTCAGGAGACAAATTAGAATCAGACTGATCTTGAAGAAATTTAGCCACAATACGACTCTTCTGCATATTTTCATAATCAGCAAACAATCTAGCCTGAGCTTGATTTTCTTCTTCAGTCACTATACCTGAATTAAGTATATCATCAATCACAGGATCCTGTCCTTTGTCAGAAGATGTCTCAGTAGAACCAATTTCAGCAGAACCAATATCAGCAAAACCAATGTGAGCTTCAGAAGGAACAATCAAACCCACATCAGAGGAAATAGGTTGAGACAATTCCTCAACAGGTGTAGAGAAAACTTCAGATGAAGAATTCACCTTATACATTCTCCCAACAATAAAAACCTCTTCATCATCTGCTGAAGGCGAAACATTTGGTTGTTCTTGTATAGACGAAGTTTGACCATGATCAGAAGCAACCTCCTCAACTAGAACATCAGCAGATGCATCTACCATATGTGGCTCCTTTAAAGTGTCAGCAGATACCTTATTCAAATATTGTCTTCTTCTTTTGCTAGCATATATAATAGGCTCCTTGCTCATTGAAGATTTAGCAATAGGAGAAGAAACATCAGATGTAAGTGCTACATCAGCCAATATTCCAAGAGATGCATGAAGATTCTCTTCATTCTCCTCCTCAGAAGAAACCAAACTTCTCTTTTTACCTTTCTGTCTTAGTAATTCCTCCAAGTTCTCAACTTTAGTCTCCAATTCCACAATCTTATTACCAAGAGTAAACTTGGTTTCTGCAAGTTCTTTCTTAAGACCAGTCACCTCACCTGTAAGCTTGTTCATCAGAGCATATAATGAGGTAAGTGTAATAGGATCCTCATCTGTATCAACTGATTGATCAGTTGGAATTGGAACTTCATTAGACTGTTTAGGAGTAACATTAACCTGATCAACATTAGAACATCCTTCACCAAATTGAGTCCTAACAGGACTTGGTGTAGGAAACCTATCAATATCAACCTGAACTTCATCAATATTAACCTGAACTTCATCAATAGAAACTTGTGCAGGGGCTTGACTAGGACATGGTCTAGGTGAAGGTATAGATGCCTCAGCAACAACAGAAGGACCCTCATCACCATCAACTGAAAGATTTCCATCAGTAGTATTGGAAGAAGGTAAAACAACATTAACCTCATCAGTAGGCTCATTCTCCTGAGGCAACATAGCAGCTAACAAAGGAAAATGTGTTCCCTCAAATTTAGTTCTCATCGTGGCAAATAACTTAGGAGTCAACACACTTATGGGATGAAAAGCTTGGGTTTGTGTAGAAACATTCAATATCATCTGTAAGAACCTAGGGTACATCAAAAACTTACCTTTTTTCCTGGTTATATTTTCAACCATATTATCAAAGATAAACTTAGAAAAATTATAAATCAAACCCTTAGATAAACAAACAATACCACATCCCATTTGGGTTGAAAACTGATCCCATCCTCCAGACTTATTGCTTACACACTGTAGCAACGTATGAACCAAAAACCTCCACATAGGACAGAGCTTATTTTTTAACCACATATTTGTCCTCGTACTTTGATATCCAATCGCCCTAAGCCCTTCAAGTACCATCGTAGAATCAGAATGATAAACTCCATTCTCATCATCCAAGCGAAGTTGTCTTCTGATCAGTTCCTCTGTCACCACATACTCTTTTCCATCAACACTTGCAACTATCTCAGTATCACTTCTTCTTTCAGCCGACGCCCAAAATTGAGTAACCAAGGATTCATATATAGCATTTGGAGAATGCGTTAATGCATACTGAATCTTTGATCTTTGTAAGAATGAAATCATCGGCCTATACAACTCATCTCCCCGAGCAGTTCCAAGAAAAGCAACCTTATTATGATCATGTTTAAATTGAAGCGCCATTAGAGATTTTGAAGATTAGGGTTATGATTTGTACAAAAGGAAGTGTTTTGAATGAGAGTAATAATCAAATCACTTAATATGGAGCGAATATATGCCGGTAGAGAATAAATGGAAATTTCCCAATTTTGGTCAAAGTTGACCTTCTGATGACGTGGATTTCTACTTTTACTCATATTCACTTTTCACTTCGGTGGAAACAGAAACCATTCTGCTGAAGTAGAACACTCAGCAGAAACAGAATACTTATTCAAGAAGCTTCAGTAAATATCTTTTTACTGTTTCACCCACACGCATTAAATCTCTTACCACTTGACTCCGTCTATAAAACAATCCCAAAGCACACATACTTCTTCATCAAAAACCCCAAATATTATTTCAAACCCTAATTCCACCAATACTCCAAAATTAGCCAAAATAAACCATGAGTACCAAACCTGAGATCATAGATCTCACAACAACATCCTCATCATCATCATCATCATCTAGTGAAGATACCAATCCATGGCTTCATTACTTTCCAAAACCATATTCACGACCAAAGAAATCACCCTTTCTCCCTTCATCAGAAGATGAAAGTGTGGTGAATCCAAGTGAATCTGCTGATGATTCTGATGACTCCTATAAGGAGGGAACATCTTACTCCCAACCCCCAGCACCTCTGCCTCAACGAAGGCCACGAGCCAAAAATCCACCACTTCCAGTAGATAGAGAGGTGGTTCTTGGTCTTTCTGCATCAGGTTTTGGTGCATCTTCACATATCGTATAAGGGAAGAACTTAAAGAGAGTAGATGGGTTGCATTTTGGTTGAAATACATAGATGAAGCACAAAGGACACATTGATTTTCTCCATCATCAAATGTGGTCATTGTCATCATCAATCGTTTGCATCAATCCATCCTCTCCATTTTGATCCTTAGCATCTTGTTAGGGTTGGTTATGCACGTCACAAAAGCATAGCCAGCATTTAGTGTGAAAGATGTGAGCGATCATGCATATCCAACAGCCTGTTAGATGTTGGAACGGATGATATGTAATAGATTAGGATTAGTAGATCATGTAGATGCATTTGATGTTGCTAGTACTCTGTAAGCTGTAAGCTGTAAACTGTTTCTTGAATGAATGAATGATCAATTTGCTTCAGTACTTCTTTTGATTGAATCATCTAACTTCAGTACATCATCTTCAGAAGAAACAATTGACTCACTTCAGCACTTTGTACTCAGTAGGAACAAGCTTTAGTACTTCTACCAATCTCAACTGAACATAACAGACACTCTGCAAAACAATACAAACACAGAGAAACACACAAACCAACAAAGAAACACACTAAGATTACATTAGCAGGTTAGAGTTAGTTAAAATCAAACAAATATACAAGTTTACATAGCAAAATGCAAAGTTATACACAAATCCTCCCCTGAGGCATATGCCTCCCCTGAGGCCTATGCCTCCCCTTAAACTTTGCAGTTAAGGGTTAAGCATGCCAATATGGACCACAAGGTGTTGAAACCTTGGTCCTTCAAAAGCCTTTGTTAACAAATCTGCCACATTATCATCAGTATGAATTTTGACCACATTAATCAAATTTTTATCATATGCATCTCTTATAAAGTGGTTCCTGATTTCAATATGTTTTGTTCGACTGTGAAAAACTGGATTTTTAACAATGCATATGGTACTTTGATTATCAATAAAAATTGTTGTGGTCATGAAATTGTACCCATAATCCAACAACTGATTTTGAATCCAAAGAACCTGTCCACAGCAATTTGCAGCAACAACATACTCTGCTTCAGTAGATGAGGTAGCCACAATAGTTTGTTTCTTGCATTGCCAAGAAATCAATCTCTTTCCAAGGAACTGGCAACCTCCAGTGGTGGACCTCCTATCCAGATTAGCACCAGCATAGTCACTATCACTATATGCTTCCAACTTAAAAGGAGACTCTTTTGGGTACCAAAGACCTAGAAGAGGTTGGCCTTTGAGGTACTTAAAGATCTTCTTAACAGCATTGAGATGGGAAGTCAGTGGAGTAACTTGATGCCTTGAACAAACACTCACAGCAAAAGTAATATCAGGCCTTGAAGCTGTTAAATACATCAAAGACCCAATCATAGACCTGTACAAATGAACATTCATAGGTGGATCTGCTTCATTATTGGTCTTTGTCTTTGGAGCTTCATAAGGTGTAGTGGCAGTCCTTACACCCTCCATACCAAACTTCTTCAAGATGTCCCTCACATATTTGTCCTGACTGATAAAGATACCATCAGGTTTCTGCTGAACTTGAAGACCCAAAAAGAAAGTCATCTCTCCCATGGCACTCATCTGAAACTCTCCCTTCATAAGCTCCTCAAACTCCCTGCACCAAGCTTCCTTTGTGGATCCAAAAATAATGTCATCCACATATACTTGCACAAGAATAATGTCAGTGGAATTCTTCTTTAGGAAAAGAGTCTTATCAATTGCACCTCTTCTGTAACCATGCTTCAGAAGAAGTGTAGAGAGCCTAGCATACCAGGCTCTGGGTGCCTGATGTAGTCCATAGAGAGCTTTGACTACCTTATAAACATGATTAGGATGATCTGGATCTTCAAATCCTTTAGGTTGAGTGACATACACCTCCTCTTCAATTTCACCATACAAGAAGGCTCCTTTAACATCCATTTGATATACCATAAAGCCCATATAGGATGCATAAGCTAAGAAAATCCGTATAGCCTCAACTCTTGCCACTGGTGCAAACACTTCATCATAATCGATCCCCTCCTCTTGTCTGTACCCCTGTGCAACTAACCTGGCTTTGTTTTTTATGACAACACCTCGAGCATCTCTCTTATTCTTCAGAATCCATTTAGTCCCAATAGCATACTTACCATCAGGTAGTGGTACCAATATCCAAACCTGTTGATTTTGAAACTGTTGCATCTCATCCTGCATTGCTTCAAGCCAACTTGAATCTTCAAGAGCCTGAGTAACACTGGTTGGTTCCACTTGTGAGAGAAAACAAGCAAACAGACAATGTTCATAGTCTGTGTGATTGTCTCTCTGCTGATTTGAGACATAAGAGATAAAAGCCACCTGTCCATATTTAGAACGCGCCACAGTATCTCTTGTTCTAACAGGTGCATTAGGATCACTAATAATATTAGACTGTGGATGAACATTGTTGATCCTTGTAGTAGTGGTGGTGTTGACATCAATGGAGGAATCAAGATTAGTCACAGTAGGTTCAAAATCAGTATCATAGGAAGGTGTGTTGAAGATGCCTGCTTTAGGTTGATGATGACCAAGATCTGAAGGTTTTGGAAACCTTGTATAAGGTTCTCCAAGGTCTGTTGACACTCTAGTAGAAATAGGAGTAGAGTCAACATGTCTTTCAGCCGAATTGGAGAGGTGAGGTGAAACAGAACCACTTTCAGCAGAATTGAACGTTCCACTGATTGCTTCACTTGTACTATTTTCAACATTCCTCTCAGCATCTAAATTGGCTGCATACTCTTGTTTCTTCAGTCTGGCAAGGTCCTCAGCAAAATAGAATTCATCTTCACCCATATCAGTATAATCTTTAGAAGTGTCACCTACAAAATTGTTAGGAGAGAAGGAAGGTACTACAATGGGTTGTTCATCATCATCAGACCCACTGTCAGAATGAGCTTCCAAAGTTTCTGCACTAGTAGTTGGAGATGCTTCAGAATCTGCATTTTGGTTAGCCATATGTCTAGCATAACCCAAGTAATCAGTCAAGTAATCAAGGTCAAATGACCAAACATGACCCTGTCCTTGAACATTAGGCTTGTCTTCAAGATACCTCAGATTCAATGTCTCCTCAATTTTCTTTGCAGATACATTGTAAACTCTGTATGCCTTACTATGAGCAGAATACCCCACAATGTAACCATCATCAGCTTTCTCATCAAATTTGCCCAATGGATCACTTGTATTCAAAATTGTCACTTGGCAGCCAAACGGTTTAAGGTAATGAATAACAGGAACTTTCCCAAAAAGAAGTTCATATGGTGTTTTAAGATGTGGTCTAGTAATGGACACTCTATTGAGTACATAACAAGCTGTACCAACAGCTTCAGTCCAAAACATTGTTGGAAGTTTAGAGTCTGCTAGCATTGATCTTGCAGCCTCTATTAAGGTTATATTTTTTCTTTCTGCCACCCCATTTTGTTGAGGGGTTCTTGGAGTGCTATAGTCCCTTTTGATTCCCTTTAACCTGCAGAGTTCTATCAGAATTGCATTTTTGAACTCTGTACCATTATCACACCTAATTCCTTTCACCTTTTTGTTCAACTGATTCTCAATAAGGGTAATGAAGTCTTTCAATACTTCAGATGTTTCATCTTTGGTCCTTAGAAAGAATACCCAACAAAATTTGCTATAACCATCAGTGATCACCAGACAAAAACATTTATGATCAATGCTTCTCACTTTAGTTGGACCAAACAGATCCATATGAAGCAGCTGAAGAGGTTCAGAAATAATGCTTACTGCTGTAACAGGAACACCTTTGTATGAGGCTCTGTGCTGCTTCCCTTTGTTGCATGCAACACAGTTATGATCATTGGTGAATACTTTGGCAGGAAGACCTTGAACTAGGCCCAGTTTAGAAAGCTGGTTTATGGTCTTGAAATTGACATGGGCCATCCTTCTGTGCCATTTGGTGGACTCATCCACAGATGCTTTAGCCACCAAACATGTTAAGTCACCTGCTGGTTGGACATTAGTTAAGTTGAATGTATAAAGATTGTGACTGCGAGGAACCTTCAGTAGAATTGAAGTTTCTTCTGGGAGTTTGAAGTCTTTAGACAGCACAAGACATTCATCCTCTGTGAAGAGTACTTTGTTCTTAGTGTCACAGATTTGTGAGACTGAAAACAAATTGAAGTGTTGAAGTTCCTTGACATAATAAACATTCTCAAAGTCCAGCTGAGGTGTTTTGATGGTCCCTTTTCCAGTAATTCGTCCATCACTTCCTCCAAAGGTTACATTGCCTCCTCCTTCAATGGGTACAAAGTTATGCATCATGTCCCTGTTTCCTGACATACTTCTAGAACAACCACTGTCTACAATTCCAACATCTTTATGCTTAAGGGGATGATCCTATAACAACAAAAATATACAGATAATTAGTACACTATGGAGGCTCAAGTCATTGCTGACTTGAACCTGCCTTGTGGATCATATGAGTTGTGCCATGTAGAAGTATAAGATCCACTATTGTTCTTGGGTTTCCATTGAAACTTAGGTCTCTGTTTATTCCAAGAACAACCTGCTGAGGTCTTGACAGCAGTATCCCAGTACCCTTTCCCATCAGTCATAGGGTGAACATATCTAGGCCAATAACTATTTTTAAAATATTCACTGGTTGGTTGAACATATGGTGTTCCAATTGATCTTCTCCAAGGAAAAGAATTATTATAATTAGTAGCTTGTGGAACATAAGGTGGTATATCATTAACATTGGTCCACATTGGGCTAGTATTCCTAGAATCACCACACCTACTCATTCTTCGCTCATGATAATCACAATCCTTAATTAAATGAGATTTACTTTCACACACAAAACATTTCTTCTGATTAGAAGATTTATTCAAACCAAAAGATGTATTATTACAAGCAGAAGTATTCAAACCAAAACCATGAAAAGAATTGTTTTTAACAGTACTATTATGCAAAGAATTAAAATGCAAGTCTTCAGAGGCAACTGTCTTGGAAGTGGATTCCTTGGCAGCAACTCTGACATGCTTATTGGTAGTCTTGGGTGCAGGCAGGGGTGAAGACTTGGGAAGTGCAGACTTGGGAAGGTCAGACTTGGGAAGGTCAGACTTGGGAAGGTCAGACTTGTCATTTGAATCACACTCTGTAGACCCTTGCTTGGAGGACTTGTCACTGTTAACACAAGAGACAAAGTCATTAGTAGTAGTATTAGGGTCTGGCATGTCTCTTGACTTTTTGCCATACAGATGGTGTGATCCATCAAAGTTATCAGGAATGGAAAGGTCAATGGGCATGTGCTCACCTCTAATGGGTCCACGTACAGCATGTAGGTCACCTTCTTTCACAAAATTAGCTAGGCCTGCTGGTGTAGATTTACGTGTGTCATCCCTAGCTTCTAAGCCTACATATTTCTTAAAGCCTAAAGCCACTGTAGAATTGGAAGCTTGACTACTATAAATGAAACCAGCTAACTTATCTCCATTCATTATCCATTCTTTATGCCTAGCAATTTCCTCCTTAAGTTTCTCCTTAAGCTCTAGATTTTCTGACTCTACATCTGCTCTTAACTTCTCAGACCATTTTAATTCATTTGTAGCACATTCGAGATCTCTTTCTAAAACACCTATTTTCTCATCATAAGCTATTTGATTCTTCTGAAACCAAACCTTTTGTCTTTCTAGTGTTTTTAAAGCCTGTTTATAAGCTTCTACTTCCACATAGCATTCATTATATTTAGGTTCCAAAATATCATAAGCTTGTTTGAGTTCATTATAACGTTCACTACAACCAAACAAACAGTTTTGTACCTGAGAGATACCCATCAAGGCAATCTGATCATGCCTATCCTCTGAAGTACAGCTTGCAATCAACCCAACATTATCAGGACCATCATTATCAGCCTCCTCATGTTGCTTCCAGTCCACATTGCTATCCAGAGTGACCAAAGCAGCTGAACCCTTTGAAGTTCCTGCCTCCTTCTGATACTGCTGATAAGAAGTGTATCTTGTCTCATCACCAGCTTTCCTGTCTTTGCATTCTCTAGAAAAGTGACCCATCTGTTGGCATGTGAAGCATTTAACCTTCCTCTTGTCAAACCTTGCTGGATCTCGTCCTTTGAATCCAAACCTTCTGCCAGCTTTGCGTTCAAAGTTCTTGATATCCATGGAAAGCATGGCCAACTGCCACTTCAGCTTCATCTCTTCCATCTCAATGGGGTCCACCTGATCAAAATCCTCATAAGCCAGATCCTGCTGAGGATCATAATCAGCAAAGAAAGATCCAAGAACATCTTCCATAATTCCACTTGATCTAGGATGAGAGCTTGATGAAGGAGCAGCATAAGATGATGACGGATATGGGCTTGGACCATAGCTAGACTTTGGAATGGAGGCTCCAACAAATGCAGTATGACTAGCAGAAGAAGATGATCGAAAAGGGCTTCTTACATCATGTTCAAGAGCTTTAAGTTTATGGTACAGCTCATCAAAGGTAATCATGTCCAAACCACCTTTAGCTTTTAAAGCTATGCTTACATGTAGCCAGGATGGAGGTAATGACCTCAGAAACTTGGAGTTACAGTCATCATTATCCGGCTTTGCCTGTAGCTGATTCAACTGACTTAAAATCTTGTGAAACTTATCATAGCCCTTGTGAATTCCTTCCTCTTCAGAGATTTGAAAGTCCTGAAACTGTTGTCTTAGCATGGACTTCTTCAGTCTCCTAGACTCCTCATTCCCACCGAACTTCGCCTTAATTGCTAACCATATATCCTTAGCATCTTGCATGAAGTGAAAATCACTCAAGTGATCCTCAGGAATAGCTTGCAGAAGAATAGTTCTGACCTTGGTTTCTCTCTGAACTGCCAGTAACTCTTCAGCAGTTTTGGGAGGAACATTCATCATATTACCAGCAGCATCCGTGGTAGTTCTCTTCAAACTGTTCCCCTTCATAATTATCTGCCATAGATTCCAATCAATGTTGGAGATCCAGTTCTGCATCTTCATCGCCCAAAGATCATATTCCTCCCTTTTAAGGTAAGGAAACTTAGCATTGCTATTAGAGAGACTTAGTTGTTGCAGATGGGTGGAGTTTTGGTTGTTGGTGAGTTCAGTATCAACATCTGAACCAGGCATGATGATTTTGTTATGGTTGTATGGGTGTTTAGAAAAACTTGTCCTTAGTATCGTAGAGACTCTCACGAGGCTCTGATACCACTTGTTGAAACAAACAGACCTTGAGAGATCTTGAGCTCGTGGATCGTTATGTATGCCTATGTAATCACAAGCACAATAAAAGACAATCTCTACTACTTATATTTATCAGCGGAATATAAACACAAGTAATAACTAAGAACTTCTTGATCCTCTATGGATCTTTATATTAACTAAAACCGAGTTTTTTAATCGGTACATAACTCTTTCTAATGTGTTCCTTTTATAGACAAGGAACCCTAAACAATATCGCTAAACCGTTTTCCAAGAAACGTATAATCATAAAACTAAATAAGATATACACAATCACTTCCTAATAAAGCTCATGTATATCCACACTAAATAAACTAAACACGGAATAAACACTTCCGCAGAAACAGACTAATAACTATTATACTTCAGCATCTTATGTCTTCGGCAGAATCCACTTCATCTTCAGTAGAAACACTTCGGCATTAATTTCAGCATAATCCAAACTTCACATAATTCCCAACAATTGCCTTGATGCTTGCTTTAATCCATAAATGGACCTTTTAAGCTTGCATACACGGTTAGGAAATAGTGGATTCACAAACCCCTCTGGCTATGCCATATAAATGTCTTCATCTAGACGACCATTCAAAAAGGCGGTTTTGACATCCATCTGCCAAATCTCATAGTCATAGTATGCAGCTATAGCTATGAGAATCCTAATAGCTCTTATGTCTGCTACAGGAGAGGATGTCTCCTCGTAATCAACGCCATAGATTTGAGTAAAACCTTTAGCTACCAGACGAGCCTTATAGGTGTGTACATGGCCATCCATGTCAGTTTTCTTCTTGAATATCCACTTACTTCCAATGACTTTAGCATTGGGAGGAAGCTCAACTTCAATCCAGACATCATTATCTTTCATGGATTGTATTTCCCCATTCATAGCAATCTGCCATTTATCCTTTTCAGGATCGGCCATGGCAGCCTTATAGTTGGCAGGTTCATTAAGATCCCTAACCATATTTTCCTCTACCTCTACGTTAAGACATAGACGGTGAGGTGCACATATAGTCCATTCAGACCTACAAATGGGAACAACTTCAGGAGGAGCACCTAAGCTTTCAGGTTCTTCTTGAAGTTGGCTAGTATTTTCAGAAGGTGTTGTATCTTCATGATCATCTTCCAGATTATACACTCTCCCACTAAGTTCTTGAGATATGAGATTCCTTTCAAGTAAGTCTCCATACCTAGATACTATGACTTTGTTCTCAGCTGGGTAGTATAAGTAGTAACCCAAAGTTTCCTTAGGGTATCCTACAAAGACACACTTAACAGATCTTGGTTGGAGCTTATCCGGTGAGTTACGTTTAACATACGCCTCACAACCCCAGGCCTTTAAGTAAGAAAAGTTGGGAGCTTTTCCTGTCCATATTTCATATGGAGTCTTAACAACCTTCTTCGTTGGAACCATATTCAAAATGCGAATAGCAGTTTCAAGGGCATAATCCCAAAAAGTTAAAGGAAGAGTCGTAAGATTAAACATTGATCGTACCATGTCAAGTAAAGTACGATTTCTACTTTCAGATACACCATTTTGCTATGGAGTATAAGGAGATGTGAGCTGCTGGTTAATTTCACACTCAGCTAAGTAATCTTTGAACTCTTGGCTTATATATTCACCACCTCTATCGGATCGAAGAGCTTTAATCTTCTTACCGAGTTGTAATTCTACTTCACTTTTGAAAACCTTTAATGTTTAAAAGACTTCATGTTTATGTTTAAGTAAATAAACATAACCATAATGACTGAAATCATCCGTAAAGGTTAAGAAGTAGGTAGCACCACGTTTTGACACATGTCTAAGTGGACCACACACATCAGTGTGTATCAATCCAAGTAGATCTGAAGCCCTTTCCACTTGATGTGAAAAAGGTTTCCTCGTCATCTTCCAAGATATGCAGGACTCGCATTTGTCGAATGATTCATCGTCGACACTTTGTAAAAGCCCTTCATGTTGCAGCTTTTCCATGCGTTTCTTGCCTATATGAGCAAGGCGACAATGCCAAAGATAAGAAGAGTCCTAGTTAGACTTGCTCTTCTTATTGTTAATGCTATACAACAAATTATTTCCATTGGACACACAATCGTGAATTACAGATGTGAGTACCACATCCTGTATCATAAATCCAGGAATTTTTCTTATGAGGAAAAGAAAATAATTCAAACATAAAAATACCTGATGAGCTAGGCACTATCTTATTTTTATTCTGAAGCAACTCACTTAGCAACAATGGACAGTTCCGCTTCCAATGACCATGTGTGTTGCAGTGGTGGCAAGCCGAATCCTTCTTAGGATTCTCCTTTTTCTTTGTAGGATTCTTCTTAGGAGCTGGTGGGATCACAACTTGTTTCCCCTTTCATTTTCCTTTCTTATCTACTAGCGGCTTTGGCTTGTTTACCCTACCACCTTGTATTGCTAGTACCGCAGGTGTAGGTTCCTTTTTAGGTAATCTTTTCTCGAAGTCTACAAGCATTGCATATAACTCATTCACTGTCTTCCCCGTGTAATGCATATTGTACTGGCACACAAAATCACCAAACCGCTCCTGATTAAGGGAGTGATTGATGAGGCCAACACACACATCTTGGGAGTAACCACAGCCGAGCTTCTCCAATTGGTCTAAGTGATGTTTCTGTGGAAAACTAGAAGGGGGGTTGAATAGTTTTACCAATTTAAAACTTCCTTTTAAATATTTAGATCGACTTATGTCAATCTATTTGGTTGTTTATGTTGGACGTTGATAGATAGATATATAAACGTGTAATGAAAGATAAAGAGTAAGAAGCACATCACCACAACACAAGTATTTATAGTGGTTCGGCTACAAGGACACCTTCCTTGCCCTACTCCACTCCCCGAGTCACCTACTCGAGAGTTCGTAAACACTAAACCAACTCCTTAGGGCAGAGAAGCCTTCACAACGTCGCTTAACGTTTTTCCGGTACAAAGCTAAATACCGAGTTCCTTCACACCAAGGTGAACCACACCTAACACAACGTCGCCTACCCTTTATACGGTGCTAGGCTAACCACTGAGTTCTTTCACACCAAGGAGAACTAATCCTATCACAACGTCGCCTACCCTTTATTAGATGCTAGGCTAAGCACCTAGTTCCATTATTATGGAGGAACTACAACCCTTCACAACACAACACCTAATCTCAAGGAGATCTACTCCTTGTTACAACACCATCAAGGATATCACCGTCCTTGGAAACAAACAAATACTTATATGTATAACGATGCACCTCATCGATTATACGACCTAGGCATTCTTCCCAAATGCCACTTGATTTGATTCTTAGGCATCCTTCACTAATGCCTTTAACACAACGCTTGGCACCATTCACTAATGCCTTCGTCTTGACACCTTTACCATTCTTCACTAATGCTCTTGACACGGACGATAAGCATCTTTGTTAGGAATTAGAAATTTCCATAATGAAGTATCGGTCACCCCAAATACTATCTAGCATAAGTTAGCTCGTAGACATTACGTTATTTACTAAGTTATTTAGTTAGCTATTAGTTTAGTGCAACACCGTGGAGGAAGGACGGGTCTTTACCCATTGTATACATGATCCATAGGCCGTCAGGAGGTCGTTTATTTTGCAACCTATAAATACCCTCTACCTTGCAAGGTAGAGGGTTGGATGTTCATTGGGAATCTAATATTCCACAAGTTTCTCTTTCTAAAACATCCCACTTTCTCTCTCTAGAAATCATCTATACGCCTATGTGTGTGCGTGTTATGATGTGTATTTGAAATCCAATATGTTACAAATGGTATCAAGAGCCATGGTTTGATCATCTCTTACATATCCTTGGATTTCTAGTGATTTTTAGATGGTTTTAGAGCTTGAGAAAGTTTAGTGGTTTTTTGCATCATTTGGTTCATTTCTAGTGTTAAAGTTTGAATCTTGGGTGTAGTTTTGTGTTTAGAATCATTGTATGTGTTTGGGTTTTGATTTGGTAAGCTTGAATCATCATGGTTGGGTTGTTTTTGGATTGAAAAGTGGTGTTTGTAAGATTGTCTAGCTAGCGACTTGACCCACGGAGTGTTATTCTAGCTAGCGACTTGCTTTGCAATTTGGTAGCGAGTGGTAGTTGATGGTGTTAGCGACTTAGGCTTAGTGACTTGTCTAGTGAGACAAGCCGACAAACAGTACACTTAGTGGATTCTCCACTACGGGTAGCGACTTGGTGAAAGTTAGCGACTTGTAGTTAAGTTTGGTAGCAATTTGGTGTTAGCTATTTGATGCCTAGTGAGTTGCTATTTAGCAACTTGACTACTTAGCGACTTGGTTCTTAGCGAGTTGCTCTTTAGCGATTTGCCTACTTAGCGACTTGGTAAGTAGCGACTTGCTGTCAGAATTTGTAGCGACTTGGGAACTTAGCGACTTGCTTTGTCATTACTTAGCAACTTAGTACTTAGCGACTTGTTCAAGGATTATCAGCGACTTGGTTGATTTTTGTGTGTAATACGGTTTTCTCTTGATTTAGTAAAATCCCGTGAAAGAATCTATTTCCCGGTTTAATCATAGAGTTATAAAATCCCGTGTAATTCTTAAACATGTCTACCAACATGTCCACAACTATATCTACTATAGCCGAGGATGTTCATGCAGCAGATACTCCTCCACCCACAATGTCCTACATCACTGACCCGTTTATCTCCAAAGTGCTTGAACTCTATGATACCTCACAGAACAATGAAACTGGTTGCATTTCTGAACGTCCTACCTTGATTGATTCAACAAATTGTGATCAAAACTCCTCACCTTCTGAGTCAAACCTCAATGAACCACACCTGTTAATGAACAATGATGCAAAACAAATGGAATGCAACATTGAGCCCTTTCAACTACTTCATCAGCATCTCAAACTACTTTTATATACAGCTATGGATCGAACAAGCAGTGCTCTCCTCCGTCAGGACTTTCCCATCTTGACTAGAACTGTGTTTCTTAACTTAGAACAACTGAGGTTTCAAATTACCAAAGAAAAGCTCTCAACTATTAAGTCGAATGCAGCTCTTCAAGTAATCTACAATCAATTTCAGCCACTTATCCAGGGGGAATATTCCTCAGATTTTGATGATGACATGATTGGAATCTCATTCAAGAAACACACTGGAATGGAAATTCATGAGTTCAGAAACACCTTTATTCAACTTATGGGTAATGTGGAAATATACATTAAGGAAGCTGCTAAAGAGAATGACAAGCTGAATGAATTGAATGGGTGTCAAGTGATGCTATGGGAAGATTGTGATAGGTTATGCAATAGATCAGTTGAACCAATAAATGATACCGAATGCAGAAGTTCAGTTGCAATAAAAGAGGGTGAAGACAACTGTACTGATTTCAAAGACTCAGAGTCAGAAAAGGTTTCATGTGATGAGGTACACTTAACTAATCAAAGTAATTCATATGTTAATGTACCTGATTCTAATTCTGAACAAAATACTATGAAATCGATCTTGGTTGAGCATGAATCTAAAACTATTAAAGCTAATGACATGATTGAAAAAAGGGTATATGATGAACTTTCAAACAAATACTCAATTCTTGAAAAACATTGTATTTCATTGGAAATTGAAATACATCAAAAAGATGAAAGCTTTTATGCAAAAAAATCTTGCATTAATCAGAAATTTCCAGAATTTCAAGAATTTTTTGAAATTAATCAGTTACAAACCCAGATTCAGGACAAAGACTCAACCATATGCAATCTGAAATTACTTTTCTCAGATATGCAGAAGCATGACTGTCATGAGATGAGTGATACACTTGAATCTAGAAATGCTGAACTAGCTCTATGTGTGTCCAACCTATTAAGAGAAAATGAGTCATTAAGGAAAAACTTAGAGGAGACCAATTCCAAGTTGATCAATCAATCTAACATCTTGTTGAAAGACATTGATGACCTCAAAGCCCAAATTCAATATAAGAGCTTCAATATTGTTGCCTTAAAAAATGAGCTTAGGAAATCTATTGAAAATAGGGTGAACATTAAGTTTGCAAAACCATCAACTTTGGGAAAGTCAACTGTTCAGAACCATTCTAAACATACAGTAGTTAAGCAGCCTAATGCCTTTAGAACTGAAAGAGTTAAACCATCGAAATCTAGGCTTGCCTCCCAAGTTGATGAGAATACTATTTTGACAAAACCAGTCACTTCATTGCTTCGTTCCGATATGATGAATCTCAAACCTCAGGCTAATGTTCAAAGCTCAAAGATCAGAAATACTAGAAGTACGACTAGTTCTCATAAGAAACATCAACTGACTGATCAATCTCCTAAGAAACATACTAATCACATAAGGACCAATAGTCAAAACAGGGAAGTGCACACGTACAAATCTACTAGTAGCTGCTTCAAATGGATTCCCACTGGCAGATTATTTAAGTTTACAGGATCCAAACGGACTTACATACCTAGATCTTGCCTTAAGTGGATGCCCACAGGAAAACTCTTCAAGTATATTGAGCCTAAAGGGATCTCTAATAATGATACGTCTATATTAAACTGTGATACATCCAACATTGAGATTAATCATGCCACTAACCCATCCATTTGCAATTCTACATGTGCTTCTAGTACAATGTGCTCTCAGTCTTTTTCAGGAACAATGCTCAATTCAATCAGGAACTTCATGACTTGGTTTCCATCATAAATGAATATAGCTCACTCAGGAGCTATAACATGCCAGAATTGATGTACCCCGTACTTTGACTCCTTTTTCATCTTGAAACAGGACTCGCTCTTATAAATTTGTGTAAAAAAATAAATAAAAATAAAAAAATAAAAAAAATTAAAAAAATTAAGATATCTTTGTTATCATAATTTTGTCATTTTCCCTTTGTTTTAATACCTTTTAATTATTTCATTCTTTTAAATTCATAATTTTGTCATTTTCCTCAATCTAATAAAGGATATATTCTTTGTTATCGATAACATCTACGGTCCTAGAAATGTCATTCAATAATGATACGGGATCATAGATGAAGTTCGAACAACTGATATATTCTTATCTTATAACGGGTGGGTTGAATTCAATCAATGGTCTCTAGTAAAATTGATTGAGGGGGAGAATTTTTCAAGATATCTTGTTTATATCTGCGCTGGTTATGTTTTGTACTCAAATGCAAGTTGGTAGTTTGCTTATCCATTATGTTAGTTTGCTTATCTTATTATGTTATCTCGTTATGCTATATGTGCTAGTTTGCAATCTGATAAGTTCATAAAACTAATGAGTCTGTAACTCACAATGTGACAAGATAACAACTTACTTTGTTAAGTCTTAGCAACTTGGTTTGGTAAATTTGAGGTTAGAGACTTGCTTTGAAAAATCTTAGCGACTTATTATGTTTCTAGGATAGCGAGTTGCTAATCACTCACAAAACTACAGGGACTAAATGTGACAACTTGGTAATCTTGCTTAAACCCCTCCCTATACCTTAGCGACTTGCCGTTTTATATTTCAAATACTTAAAAATTATTATCTTCTTCTACTTTTTCTCTTTCTCTCTCGATTCTTCCTAGCGACTTGTGTGTGGTAAGGCATTATTGACCTGTCTCTTGTCTCCAAATATGAACAATATATGCGTTTCCTAACTCTTATTCCTTAACAGATTCCACGGACCTTGATAATCATCTCTTGCTTCCCTCGTAGAGATTCCACGGACCTTGATAATCGTCTCTTGCTTCCCTTGTAGAGGTTTGTTGTTGGATTTGTTGAATGGATCAAATTGAGATATATATGTTAATGGTTTAAGGGTAGTTTGGGTTCTCTAGGGTTGTTGTAATTCTCATGAATATATGTATTAATGGAGTTGTGTGCGTCATCTATGTGATTCAAGTTGGGTTATGTTTCTGAAATCGTTTATGTATATGGATTAACTATACGTGTTGGGTTGTGTTTCTAAAAAAATGATCTGATTATGTTGAATGGTTTGCGATGAATGATATGATTGAGTTCTTGGTGGCGAGTTATCTGCCGTGATAATGTTCTTGGTAGCGAGTTAGTGTACATATTCATCGTGGCGAGTTGTTACTTTTAAGTGCGTTCAAGTTAGCGACTTAGTTAACCAATCTGTAGCGACTTAGCAATATTACTGTTGATAGCGACTTGTCTTTAAAATTTAGCGACTTAGTAATTGCAGCGATTTAGTAAACTGACTTGTAGCGACTTGGCTGTGTTACTGTTGATGGCGACTTACCTTTACAAGTTAGCGAGATAGTATGTTTTCCTGTAGCGACTTAGCTTAGCGACTTGTCCATTCATGATTAGCGACTTAATTGGTTTATTTTTCATAAGGCGACTAGGGCTATTAAAATGTTTTAAGGCAACTTGCTAGGATAATCTCATGCTTACAATCCTGATTCAGGATTTCCTGTAGCAACTTGTATTGACAACTTACTCTTTGTGATCTGCTATAACATTTCTGTTTGAGCAAGTTGTACTTGGATTCCCTTGTAGCAACTTAATATTACAACTTGTTTCATACAAACTGTTATATCATTTTTACATTTGTATCTTGTTTCATGACATTATCTCTTAGCAAATGTGCTTTTTTAACCTTTTAATTCCAAAACAACTCTTCTCATGAAAACTGTATCAACTGGAGTCTTTAATCTTATAATCTCGCTAATGCCTCTCAATCTATCTCAATATGCTTATGGGAACCCTGTCTGAGCTTCTAAGTTTATGTGTTTATGACACAAGGGTGTATTCAATGTTGTCTAACTAACCATTTATAATCTAACTTGTTCCCAATCATTGTTGTTGGTTGTATTTATCTTCATATCTTCAATGGCAAACACAACCTCAGCTGAGAACATTACTTCTTCTGCACCACCCAATGTTCTCTCAGACGAAGAAATCCTTCCTAAAAGTCAATGGGCAGAAATTGGAAAAAGTAACTGTTATGTGGACTTACAAAAGTTGCAACAAAATCCTACCCTCAAAGTGTCTATTGATATCCTCAAAAACACTAACTTATTCGGTGCACTAACGAAGCAATGCACAATTCCCACCATTTACATACAACAATTCTGGAACACCCTTGAATGGAACAAAATCACAGCTAAATATTCCTGCAAACTGGATAATATGGAATTTGAGATAAATTCTGACATTCTTAGCAAGGCTCTAGGAATCACTCCCTGCAGCCCAACATACGATCTGAACCTCCACCTAGTGCTGACAATCTAATAGTCTTTCTAATTGGTTTGGGGTACCAGAGTAGCATTACAAGGGCTTCTGATATCATCACCGGACACATGTATCAACCCTGGAGAGCAATGACTACAGTTCTCAAGTTGTGCTTATCTGGCAAAACATCAGGGTTTGATAAAGTGAGAATTCCCATCTTGCAAATCCTATGGAGTATCGTCAATGGTGTGAATGTGAATGTCTCAGAATGTATCTGGGAAGAATTTTCGTTGTCAATGAACACATTCATATCTGATAGAACAAACTTTCAGAATAAAGCTCAGGGACGAAAGAAACAGAACAAACTTGTGATTCCTAGCATTAGATTTTCGAAGCTTATTATCCAGTACTTGCAACAGATTCACAACTTCAACCCTAGGATTGAATCAGATCTACATAATGCTGAGGATGAATTTGTTCTGGGCAATATCAGATATATTTCCAGTGGGGTCAATAAAGAGGTCTTTGGATTACAAATTCTTGATTCTCTTCTTACTGAAGATATTAAAAAGATGGATCATTTCAAACTATTCATGAAAAGGGCTTCCATATCCAGTGATGATGTTGATGTCTCTCCCACTCAACCACAACCCAAAGCTGCTAAGTCTGGTTCTGGCTCAAAGACTTCAAAGACTTCATATGCTGCTCTTCCAAAAAGAAGACGTGAAAAATCAAAAACCTCTGACAGAACCACCCTGAAGCAGAAAAGAAAGAAGAAGGAAGGGGAAAAAGTAAACGTTGAGGAAACTGAGGTTTCTAGGGGTAATATGAGGTTGACTGATGAAGATGATGCTGCTCTGCAACTTGGAATCCAGCAAAGCCTAGAAAGTCATAATGTGAGAGCACCAGTTGGAGGAGTAGTGTTAAGAGAACCTGATCAATTGCCTCGACAAACAACATCAATCACACAAGACAAAGAAACATGGATTGTTAGTGTTGATACTGAACAAGCCGCACAAACGCTTCTAACAATCTCATCTTCTCCATTAAGAACCACCAATCAATATGAACTGAAGAGAAGAACTGAATCCTCTTCAGCTAAAGAACAATCTGGGTTGGAAAAAGTGCCTGAAACATTAAAAGAACCTCCTGCATCAAGTGTTACTCAGTCTGATCAGAATGTTGATGACTTGGTGCATAAAGACTCGCAGGAGAATCTTGAGTCAAGATCTGATGAGACCATGCACATGGAAGAACCAAATCTGTCTACCGGTTCTCTATCTTCACTGAAGAACCTAGATACAGACTTCACTTTCGGATATCAATTCTTAAATGACAAACCCATTGATACTGAGTCTTCTTAGCAAGATAATGATAAAGAGGATGCTCAATCCATGTTTACTGTCAATATTCAGCAAGACATATCTACCATTCCACCTATGTCAGCATCTTCACTTTCAACGGCACTTCCACCTCCCAAACCTGCTCAAGCAACCGCACTTCAACCACCTGAATCTGCAACGAATCTATCCCTTGAACCGGTGGTTACAATTGCTGATATGGAAACTCCACCAGCTTCACCACCTCAAATACTTACATCAGATCAACTGCTCGACAAAGCAGTGAAAAGAATTGAAGCTCTTGAAAGACAACTACCGAAATCTGTTGATGCCCTTGTGGATCGTGTCTATAGGTTGGAGCACCTCAACTTTGATGAAGGGATTGCAGACGCCATTGAAGGCAAAGTTAAGGATGCTTTGGAATGGGCAATGGAAGCTCCACTGCTTAGACAGTTCAAAGATCTATCTATTGCAGATATGAGAGCTGTTCTTTCAGATAAGATGTATGAAGCTGACGAGCATAAACATGAGGTCCATAAGAAGCTATATGAGGCTCTCGAAGAATCTATTAAGTACGACAATCATGAATACTTATTGATAGACATTGGAGAAAACGAAGCAAAGAAGAAAAGGAGGACCATATTGTTGGAAACATTACGCAAAGGTCCTAAAGACCCTCCTCCACCTCCACCTCCAACTGGGGGTGCTAGAACTTCTGGAGCAGGTGGATCTTCTAAGTCAACCTCTACACCTCCGCCACCACCATCATCACCACCAAAGCCTCCCAATCAACCCAGTTCGTCCAGAAATCAAGGAACACATAAGAAATCAGTTGCTTGGACAACGGTTGATTCAAGGTTCACACCCACAGTCTCTTCAACTCTTGAAGATCAAATGGTTCATGAAGAGTCGCATGTCATGATAGAGTCTGAATCGGATGACGATGATGCATCCACCAAGCATATTCCCAAGCCATCTGAAGATGATTGGTTTGATTCATACGTGGCGGGTAAACGCACTAACACATCCAGAGTAGCACCTTCAAGAGATTCAATTCAAAGCTGGATCATCGAGGAGAGACCTCATACTCCAGAACCTTCGTGGACCATCCTAGAGTCTGACACGATGATTCCTGACAACAATTGGATATCAACTATCACCAATAATTATGAAGTTCTAGCTGAAGACTCTCTTCTGCACTTCACTGGTGATATGGGAAGCTTCATTAGGTGGTTTTGTGAATAGAAGAGTATCTCATCCATCACTCCAAGGGATCTTGAAGGACAAGCTTTTGAAATTGTTAAGGTTTTTCACTCAGATGCCAACCAGCTCCAATACCAGATGGAAGAATGCCATAAGATGCTGAATGATCAGGTCAGTGAGCAGATCAGTCATTTCAATGTGAACAAGCCTCTTCCTCTAGGTGGTGAACCTGGACAGATGACCATTCAGGCTGAATTCTTCTTCAATCATGACTTAGATTATCTGTGTGCTCGTTCTACAGAAAGAAGACCAGCTCTTTCGATCTCTAAAATGAAAGCTGCAACCTACTCTGATCAGGGACTTGAACAGATGGTTCCTAATCAATTCTGGGCTGTCAAAGAACAAAATTATGACATTGCTGCTTCATATGGTATTTCTCACTGGTGGTTCAAAAAGAAGAATTTCTACATCGAGAGACATGGTGCTGATAAAAGACGCAAAGATGTTCGATCCAAGCTGCGAATCTTAAGTGTTGTACGAGTAGAGGTCTTCCCAATCTATGGATATGAATATTTGAAGAAGATCGTTCTTAAAAGAGCAGATTTTAAGGAGTATGTTATTGAAGAAAACGACTTCAAACACCTGCTGCCAAATGACTTCGAAGATCTCTATCTGTTAAATCTCCAAGGAAACCTTGAACATCTGCCCATCCGTGAGAAAAAGGCTCTCTATGCTGCTATCAATCTTTGGATCAGGGGCTTAGTTATTCGAAAAAGGGTTGAGGACTTTCAGCTTAGAATGGAAAGCTACCAGACCCGGGTCAACCTTACAAGTCCACAATGGAATGTTACAGGGCATGAATTTCATCGCGAATATAGAGTTATTGACACCCCTAGAGCTGTCATCTTCATCGACAGATACGAGACTCACATGCTTATGAGACTTTGTGAGCTCTACAAATTCAGTGATGGTACACTCAAAATGGTCGAAGAAGAATTACACTCTAGAGTGAATGAATTTAGAGTTGATCTGAAGCCGTGGGAGAAGACTAAATTCTGGACTGATGATGACTTAAATAGGTGTGAAGATTTCATTGCTGCGATCAGGCGAAGACTTAAGACTCGAAGAATCTTCCGCAGCCTTGAAAGCTTTGTTGGTGGCAGACTCCGTGAAGGCCATTACAAACTGCTTCAAAGAACTGAATGATGATATCTCCCTGAAGTAGTGTATGATCTGTATTTTGATGTGTAAAATGTGGTGTAACGACAATTAAACAACTATAATGTATGTAATAGTGCTAGGTTGTGTGTTGTGGTTTCCCTTTTGTATAAAAAGGGAACCTCAGTCTTGTCCACTTCAATCTTATAAACTAGACACATTTTTCTCCAACAAATGTTTTGTTTCATACATATTTAAATCACTTGAGATCCAAAATCTCAAAGGATTTGTAATTTTTGATCGGGGGAGAAAATGTGATATAAATATGAAAGATGATAAAAGACGACCTTTTCAATGTGCATACTGTTCTCTCATATATGCTAAATTATTTTTCAAATCTCGAAGCATATATTAAGGGGAAGCATTTCAAAACAAATTCAAACCTTCAGGGTACAAAGTTTTCCATGCTTTTACGTAAGGTACCTTGATTGTGTGTTAAATGGTTTCTAAATGTTTGGTGATCATGGTTGTACTTCAAAGAACCTCCCTCTTATATGTGCAAAACTCTTTCAAACCTCGAGGCACATATTGAGGGGGAGCAAACTTTTGAAAACCTCATCCTTCCCCAAAATGCTTTATCTACTTGATTTGATTAGGGAAGTGATGTTGATATTTTTTAAAAAATGGAAATCAAAGAAGTTAATTCTTCCTCTTGCCTCCGTGTGCTAAAAGATTTCAAACACATGATGCACATGTTGAGGGGGGACTCTTTTTCTAAAAATATCAAAAACAATTCATGTACAAAATGCTTTGATAATATATCATAAGTATCTGGATTGATTTTCAAATGGTTTTCAATTGGTTCCAATGGCAGATGAACTATACCAAATAGACCGACCAACTTTACTTTATGTATGGTGATATAAGGATGATAAAGTTAGGTATTTGTTCTCATGATCCGCCATAACCGGAGGGATCTACCCAGGGACAATCCACTAGATAGTGTAGAAGTCTTTAGGTATATTGAAAAAAGGAGAAAAATGAGATATGGGAAGAGTGTGGACTGAGTATAAGCTAGTACTGGAATAAACCCAACAAGGTTCTAGCTATGAAGGCTCGGTAAGCACTGAAGGGGTTGAAGAATGAAAAAGAATTGAATGAGAAAAGGGTGAAAACAAATAGCCCTCCAATTATTAAACCTTAGGGCAGAAACCGGGTTCAATTCATTTGTTACTGGTGGTTACCAAGGTAACATCGGTATTGAAGACAAGACGTCATAGACCCAGTGACGCACTGCACTGCAACTTCCCAAACCACTCAAGTTCCTCATAAAATGACTTGTTTCATTCTCACGGGGAACCGACATTATCTATCGACTTTCTCTTAGAGATTGTTGATATTGAAGAAGGAGACCCTCTCCCTAGTCTCCGATACAGGATCCAAATACGCACAAATTGAGTCTAGATCCACGAGATCATCAATAAATCTCCTTAGGACACTTTCAATGAAGACTCTCTGTTTCACACAATGTGGAAAGAGAGATTATATCTTGAGTCCTACGCATTATCCTTGTGGTATTGCCAGAACATCCGAGTGATATGCAAACATATTCACAATGAAGATGGAAAGCCTTCTGGAGCCAACATTAAACAAGCTCCTGGTAGGTGGCATGTGAGATCTATTCTATAGATCAACCATGAGACAACTGAACAGAAACAATGGGGCGATTCAATCTTTTGAATCAATCCTGGTTCAGGTTATGGATTGACGGATACCTTTGAAAAACCGGTCAGTGTGCTTAAAAACTCTTTTTCTTTAGCACATCGACCGTGTACGAATATTTCAAATCAAAAGGTATTTTATGATTGATAATTGATTTTCATTAAAACCTTCGTTGTATTGCAAAAACAATTTCTATTGAGCAATACACGATTGTTTTTCAAATCTCTTTTCATCAATCAGTGAATCTCTATTCGCTGGTTCACTCACTCCGTGTTGTCTTCTTTGAGACGTTCTGGTTTGAGAACAGCTAGAGCAGTTGCAAAACCCTGTCAAGGAAATTCTTCGGAATTATACCTGATCACAGGCAGTACTTGTACTGATCAACGGGGAACCGTGGGCCGTGTACCTCAATTCAACGAAAGTGATCAAAGACACTTTCGTGTGATTTATTGGTAACTGTTGTATGCAGGTACGTCCTACATTTGCAGCTGATCAGAATGAAGCGGTCAATCCATAGCCGCATGCTCACACACAACACATTCATTTCCAAAGAAATCATGATTAGTGCATCAATGACTCTGATATTATCACTCCATGCTTCTGCTACGCTGCTGCCAATATCATGAATCAACAAAAGCTTCCGCTACCCTGATAAGAAGAAATCATGATCCAGAATGTGAGCATGTCGGTCCAATTGTCACAACATCATATGCTGGCAACACAAAAATGGGTGATGCTGAGATTTGCAGTGGCTGATGATCTCTAGTAATGCTCAAAAGGTCATCATGGTGGATCAGCTCAACAACTTCCACGAAACATTCATCGTAGTTGAACAATGATGAAATCAACACAGATGCACATAGTTTGAATACTTTGATGAAGAAAAGTCTGCGAGCTCAAGACTGAAGATTAATTAGAATGCTAGGATTCAAAATGTAAAACATGGGGTGACCTCCCTTAGGGGGAGATTGTTAGGAATTATAAAATTCCATAATGAAGTATCGGTCACCCCAAATACTATCTAGCATAAGTTAGCTCGTAGACATTACGTTATTTACTAAGTTATTTAGTTAGCTATTAGTTTAGTGCAACACCGTGGAGGAAGGACGGGTCTTTACCCATTGTATACCTGATCCACAGGCCGTCAGGAGGTCGTTTATTTTGTAACCTATAAATACCCTCTACCTTGCAAGGTAGAGGGTTGGATGTTCATTGGGAATCTAATATTCCACAAGTTTCTCTTTCTAAAACATCCCACTTTCTCTCTCTAGAAATCATCTATACGCCTATGTGTGTGTGTGTGTTATGATGTGTATTTGAAATCCAATATGTTACAATCTTTCACAAATGCTTTCATCTTGACACTTTCGGCATCCTTCACTAATGCCTTCAACCCAACATCTACGGAGGAAGAAAGAACTATCAACAAGAGAACCTTAGTTGTCTTGATGATGACGAAGCATGGCAACTCATGGACTTGAGCTTTCTCGTCTTCAAGAAGTGGTGATCTCGCCTTTAAGAGGAACCTAGAGAATCACACAAAAACAAAAGACAAACTACATAGATCACTTGGATCTGAGGTTAGAGGGATATAATACTTGGGGAAGTATGTGTGTAAAGTGGTAAGTATAAAGGAAGAAATGGCTCTCTATTTATAGAGGAAATTTTCTACTGTTCCCCGGATCCCACGGATCCCTCCCACAAGAGATCCGGCTAGCACAAAGCTAGGGATCCGTGGGACGCTCCTCTTTACCCATGGGTATTTTTGGTTATGGGTCATGGGTCATGGGTTATGGGTTGATCCATGGTTTTCTTTCTAGATACAATGTATCTCAAGGATACAATGAACTTGGTTAAGTGGTATATATAAAACCATGGGTTATGGGTCAATACCATTTGCTAGTTTTTACCCATTTAGTATATACTTGTTTTTACCCATTTTAGTATATACTTGTTTTTACCCATTTTAGTATATACTTAGTTTAAGTATATGCTAGCCCAATATGTAAACACTAGTTGTTGTACATATGTATCTAAATCATAAAATCACTTATACTTGTTTTAGTGTTTTATGTGAATACGTAAGTGTGTTAGGAAACTATTGACTCAAACTTATTTACGTATTTTATTTGTTTCGTTAAAATGATTTTACGTTTGTTATCGGCAAAACATTAGAAGATCGTAAAATATAAATAAACGTTTTTACGGCTTATTTGTATTAACAATCTCTCCCTTTTTGTTGATGACAAAACATAAAATTATTTTAGGAAAAACTAAAATTCGTAGCAAAATTTGAATTAGTAGTTTTTACTTTCTTCTCCCCCTTTTTGTCGAAACAAAAAGTGTTTGAAAGAAACTAACACAATTTTTATAAAAAAATATGTAAAAAATGTAAAGAGAGCAAGTGACGGGAATGGTACTCGTCTTAACTCCCCCTTGACGAGTCCATCCCTTTGAGAGGGCGTCAAGAACATGACGTAAAATAAACTAATGTGTTTGCAAAAGAGTTTGCAAATGGTTCGTCTAAGTGTTGAAAGTGTGCTCCCCCTTGAGGATTGCAAAGTTGCAATGGGGTGTCATGAAGTATAATCCAAAATCGGATTAAGTTGCAAATGTTTTTGCAATATCGTTTGACACAAAGCTCCCCTAGCTTTATGGTGTCAAAATCTTCATGTGTATTTTGAAAATATACAAAGTAAAGGTTAGAAAACAGGGGTATAGTGCATAATTTCCTGCAAGTAAAACTCAAGTTAGTAGAAATTTGTGCTTCTGTACCACGGATCCCACGGTTCCCTTCTTGAAGGGATCCGTCTAGGCATTTTGGAGGGATCCGGCTATCTGGTGACATTTTCTTCAGCAGTGAAGATGTGTCAAACAATGCTAATGAAGAGATGAGATATGTGTACAATAACAAGCACAACGCACAAGATAATCATAGCATATAAATATTCATTCAATAAAACAAGAGATAATCAAACAAATCTCTAAAACTAAGAGAATGAACTAGCCATACAAGTGCTACTAATGCTAATGAGTTACCCAAACTCAAGGTTCAACTAAAAGCTTAATGATGATCAAGGATGAGATAAGTTTCCTAAACGTTATAAGTTTGAGCTTGTGACTATGATGCTCATTGTAGTTTAGGCTTGTTTACCTCTTCGAAACGTTCGAGGAGGTGATAAAACATGAAACGTTTCTCTTCACGTAGTTCATGTATCAACCTTTCAACATGTTTACAATGATAGCAATCCTTGTCATGGTTTTGAATTTCTTGAAGTGGAAGTTCAAGTGGAGTGGGTTGAGGATCTTCAAATGAAGGAGGAATTGGTGGAGGCTCATTAAGTATTGGCTCTACAATGTTTGAGGGTGAAGGTAAAGAAGCATCAACTTCCATGTGGTCGGGTGGTTGACTTTGATGTCTTCTCATAATCCAAAATAGACTATTGGGGGGAATGAGAGAGTTTGATATTGGAGCAATTATTGATTCAACACTTTGATTTTGTTGCTCAATCTTTTCAAGTGAATTTGTTGGTAGTGGTGGAAGGTGAGATGGCCAAGGAGGTAAGTCTTATACATTATGAGAATGTGGAGATGATTGTGAGGTGGCTCTAGGTACTAATGATGTTGGTTGAGTTGTGGAGGGTATATTTGGTTTGGTTGAGTTTGGTGATGAAATCCTAGTGGGAACAATTTTCTTGGGGATTAGTTTGATTGGTTTCCTTGGTGTAGGAGAAATCCTAGCATTAGTGGGCTTAACCGGAAATGATTTGGTTGAGGAAACTTCGTGTATGATCCTAGCAAGTTTCTTGGGTGGTTCTTGAGTGGATGAGTTAGCACTAGGATCCTTTCTCAAGATGAAATGACTAAGGAAGATGGTTGTAATTGCTTATAATTGTGTTTGTGTTTGATGACTAAAATGTTCTTAGCAATATGGCTTATAAAGGGAAGAACTTGGCAAGTGTATTTAAGACTTAAGCCACTAAGATTCTTAGAGATGTGATGATTAACATGCACAAGGTTGAAGTTCAGAGTTTCACTGATCTAGGAACTCATTTAAGATGAGATGGAGTGTTTGAGTTAGGAAGATGAGTTGAAATGATTTTTTAGCAAGGTTTGACATAATCTGTCACCCGGATCCCACGGTTCCCTTACTTGAGGGATCCGTCTAGGCTAATCCTAGGGATCCGGCTCTCAGCAGTTATGACAGGTTAGAAATAAAGTTTCTAAAAGCTAGATCCTATATTATTTTGATTGTTTCAGTCCTCCTAAGTTCCTAAGATGAGGGTACACCTGAATGATCAAGAGTAATGAGTGTTATAGCAAATGATTGCTTTTTATGGCAGGAAGATGGGACTAGATGACTACCAATGGATGTTCAAGGATAACACTAAGAGTTTTGGTGGTGTCAAGTCATAATAAATGATCCTAGAGATCAGATTTTAGCTTGAGGTGAAGTTGAAAAAAAATTAAAAATTACAAGAATTGAAAAACTAGTTTTTGATCCACTTTGAGATAAAGATGACTAGAAACAATTTCCTAAAATTGTTCAATATGTCCACTTAAGTGTTTAGAAATATGAGAAGTAATTTGTGAGTATTGAAGCGGAAATATGGTGAGTTTTGATGTGTTGACAAATCAAGAGGCATTTTGATTAAGATCTCAAGTAAGCCATAAGTGAGTCTAATCCTTTCTCATCCTTGAAGTGGACTTAGTTGGGTTCTAATATCATGTCTTTAGCAAAATGTGATGTTATCTAGAAAACTATTTAGATGTAAGGGAAAAGGGATGTTGTATTGATGATCTGATGTCACAGATCCCACGGTTCCCTCAAGGGAGGGATCCGTCTAGGCTAATCCTAGGGATCCGGCATCTGCAGATCAGAATCTTCACAGAATTGATGTGCAGATTTTGCACACTAATAAATTGTTAAATAAAGCAATAAGAACAAGCAGGTTATCACAAAGCACCACTTATAAAAAACATGATAAAGTAACAATATCCAAATTACCACAAACCAAAGTGCTAAAACATAATCATTCATACATAAAATAAAATAAAATAAGCATATTCCTATTGTCTCTTTCGTCAATCCTTTCTTTTCCTTTTTGACGGCTTAGTGAGGTTGTAAGCAAGGTTTTGAATCATGCCCCTCAATTGTTTGAATTCCGCGGTTTCATTTGGAATGGTTGGAAGTTGTTCGTAGTAATCAAAGGGTTCCAATTTGATGTTGGCTATAGGGTCGACATCTTCTTCTTCTTCATTTTCTTCTTCTCCTTCCGAGGAGTCCGAGAGAGCTTTAGGTTTCTTTCCATTGACCTTGAAGCATTTAGAGGGTATTTTGGTAAGAGGTACCATTAAATGATCGGCAACGAAATGATCATTGTTGATAGGGGATGGTGGCAATGCACTAACATACTTACAAAGTCGTGTTAGGAGCATACCATATGGAAGTACCATGTTGGAAGCTTTGAATACCCCAGCCATTCTCCTTACCATGTAATAGGCGAGATTAAATGGCTTTTGGAGGATAAGACAATAGATCATTTGCACAAGGCATGCGTTTAGATGATCTTTGTTTCCAACTAGGCTTATGACGTTTTCCCTAAGAATTTCTTCCCATTTTCTATACATGGGATGGATTTCGAAAAGTTCCATTTGAAAAGGATTAAGGTGAATGAGTTTCTTGTTTCGGTCGAAACGGGATTGGTCGGCTCTTATTTTGAAAATGGTGTCTCGGATGGTTTCGGGTTCATCAAGAGGAGTATGGTACATTGGTTTAGAATCAAGTGCAAGGTTTTGAGTGTTAATTGCCCAATCTTGAGAGTACATACAAATTCCTTCACAAGGAATGCGAAGAATTTGAGCAAAGGTGTTGAGAGGAAGATTAAAGTTTCGTGTATTGATGATGAAAGCGATTGACATGCTATCATCGACGTTTCAAATGATCTTAATGCTTCTATAAAACTCAAAGATGAAGACCGGAAAAATTTGTTCATCAATGTCAAGAAGACAATCAAAATTGATTGCCGAGAAGATTTGACGAATGTCGGTATCCTCAAGGAAACATTCCTTGAATACACGACCTTCGTGGATAAGTCGTTTTTCGAGCTTTTTGAAGACCTTGCGGTCGGTTTTTGAGAATTCCTCATTTCGATAATAATGAGTAAGGTAATGGATGGTATCATGATGATCTTGTTGAGTGGCTTTAGGCATGGTTGGTCCTAAAAACACAAAATTTTCAATTAGGTAAGATTAGTTGAGGTGGGTTTATGGTTTTGATTTGTATTAACAATGTTGTGAACACAATGTGAACTTAGTTATGTTAAAAGCCCCTTTTCATGATTAATTTTGAAAAACCCTAATTAAACTAATTGATTAGAGATTTGTGAAACCATAAAACCTAGAATGAGGATGATGAAAATTAGGACAAGTTAATGTAATTACTTACAATGGTGTTCTAGGAAGGAATACTTGAGAGTATGGAATCCAATGAGGATGAAATCAGTGGTTTGGTTGTTTTTGTGTTATGTGAGTAGAGGGAAAAGATCAGTGGTGATTTTTTGAAAGCGTATAGCTGAGTTCTGTTCCACGGTTCCCCTGGGTCCCTTGTATTTGGGATCCGGCTAGTACAACTAGAGGGATCCGGCTACTGTGGACAGAAAAAGGGTTGTTTGGCATTATTTTTGTAGTAGGCTATAAGCTAGCTTACTAAAAAATAGTTTGGAGGTATTAGATGAAGATTGTTTTTGGATGACGGGTTTTGAAGAATCACAAATCGAGGGTTCATATGTGACGACGGCATTAGTTTGACGAATCAAAAGGAATACTATTCCCGATGATGAATAAGACGGAAAAGTGACAAAAGAGACTCCTAACGATGCTAGCAATATTTAAACAAAGAGAACTATGAAATAAATTAAACTCATGTAACCTATCTAATGAAAAGTAAGACATACCTCTATGCTTCTTGGTTTGGCATAATACCAAAAATACTTCATGAGATTTTAAAGTAATCCTTTGTACTTGGTGTACGTAAGTTGTGATTACTTTTTAGATCCTTCCTTGAATGTTGACTTCATTATTCTTTGAATAGAGATGAAGATTTTGGAGAGATTCTAGCATGAAGATTTCTTGAAAACAAAAATTGTTAGAATGATCTAACAATGTCCAACAAAATGATTTAAAAGAAAATATGACCTTTAAAAAAAATCCTTCTTTGTAGTTTTCAAACATGCACGGATCGTATCAAGTCTTTAAAGTACAACATACTTTAAGAAACTTGGTAACGAAGCTCTGATGCCAATTGTGGAAAACTAGAAGGGGGGTTGAATAGTTTTACCAATTTAAAACTTCCTTTTAAATATTTAGATCGACTTATGTCAATCTATTTGGTTGTTTATGTTGGACGTTGATAGATAGATATATAAACGTGTAATGAAAGATAAAGAGTAAGAAGCACATCACCACAACACAAGTATTTATAGTGGTTCGGCTACAAGGACACCTTCCTTGCCCTACTCCACTCCCCGAGTCACCTACTCGAGAGTTCGTAAACACTACACCAACTCCTTAGGGCGGAGAAGCCTTCACAACGTCGCTTAACCTTTTTTCGGTACAAAGCTAAATACCGAGTTCCTTCACACCAAGGCGAACCACACCTAACACAACGTCGCCTACCCTTTATACGGTGCTAGGCTAACCACCGAGTTCTTTCACACCAAGGAGAACTAATCCTATCACAATGTCGCCTACCCTTTATTAGGTGCTAGGCTAAGCACCTAGTTCCATTATTATGGAGGAACTACTACCCTTCACAACACAACACCTAATCTCAAAGAGATCTACTCCTTGTTACAACACCATCAAGGATATCACCATCCTTGGAAACAAACAAATACTTATATGTATAATGATGCACCTCATCGATTATACGACCTAGGCATTCTTCCCAAATGCCACTTGATTTGATTCTTAGGCATCCATCACTAATTCCTTTGACACAACGCTTGGAACCATTCACTAATACCTTCGTCTTGACACCTTTAGCATTCTTCACTAATGCTCTTGACACGTACGATAAGCATCTTTCACTAATGCTTTCATCTTGACACGTTCGGCATCCTTCACTAATGCCTTCAACCCAACATCTACGGAGGAAGAAAGAACTATCAACAAGGTAACCTTAGTTGTCTTGATGATGACGAAGCATGGCAACTCATGGACTTGAGCTTGCTCGTCTTCAAGAAGTGGTGATCTCGCCTTTAAGAGGAACCTAGAGAATCACACAAAAACAAAAGACAAACTACATAGATCACTTGGATATGAGGTTAGAGGGATATAATACTTGGGAAAGTATGTGTGTAATGTGGTAAGTAGAAAGGAAGAAATGGCTCTCTATTTATAGAGGAAATTTTCTATTGTTCCCCGGATCCCGCGGATCCCTCCCACAAGGGATCCGGCTAGCACAAAGCTAGGGATCCGTGGGACGCTCCTCTTTACCCTTGGGTATTTTTGGTTATGGGTCATGGGTTATGGGTTGATCCATGGTTTTCTTTCTAGATACAATGTATCTCAAGGATACAATGAACTTGGTTAAGTGGTATATATAAAACCATGGGTTATGGGTCAATACCATTTGCTAGTTTTTACCCATTTAGTATATACTTGTTTTTACCCATTTTAGCATATACTTGTTTTTACCCATTTTGGTATATACTTAGTTTAAGTATATGCTAGCCCAATATGTAAACACTAGTTGTTGTACATATGTATCTAAATCATAAAATCACGTATACTTGTTTTAGTGTTTTATGTGAATACGTAAGTGTGTTAGGAAACTATTGACTCAAACTTATTTACGTATTTTATTTGTTTCGTTAAAATGATTTTACGTTTGTTATCGACAAAACATTAGAAGATCGTAAAATATAAATAAACGTTTTTACGGCTTATTTGTATTAACAGTTTCATCTCAAGGATGTGGTCGGATACAGATTTACCAACCTCCTGCTTGCAGCTATGAACCTTTTCAATAAGTTCATACAATTCAGCTACTGGTGGCTTCTCTAACATACATTTGAGTTCATCTAACATGCTCATAGGCGGATAGTGCTCAAATTGTTTTTGCAATTGAGCAGACATCCCCGAAAGCATAAGACACGCCACATCATTGTGCTTCTTATACTCGACCCGATACTCCTCTTTTTCACGAGCAGTAGCCGTATCAGCAAGAGCATCAGGCATAGGTGTAGTCAAAATCTCAAGTCTTTTGGCAACACGAAGGATGATCCTAAGTGCACAATGCCAATCATTGAAATTTGGGCCAGTCAGCTTGTCTCTTCCAATCATATCTTTGAAAGCAACACTCATTAAGCTCATTGTATTTTCAGGTTGATGAGTCATCTACAGAAAAAGTTCAAAGAACCATAATTAGTATTTTGATAATTTTCCTTTTCAAAAAAATTAAATACCCACAGTTCATATTCATATAACCAATTAATTATTATTGAAAACTAGGATCCAAATTATCATAATCTCATCACATCAGTTGATCTGCTAGTAATGAAATTATACAAAATGGTACGAGCCCTTGCCCAATTGCGAATTTCAATTGCAATTCCTAAATTTATGGGATTTACATTTAGCCAATTTCAATTGCCATGTAAACATGTTTTATCCCCATCTTATGCCTTGAGTTGCTAGTTCTCACAGCCTAACTCAATTAAGTTGTCCAACTTAAGAAACTGCAAAATCATCCATGCCCGTTCTCACGTCACGTAGATATTTTACCCTTTGATTACGATCTAAATCACGTTCTCACGCAAATAAAAGGTAATCTCAGGTGTTTCCGTTTCGTTGGATGGCATACAACTTAAATTAAAGGGTAATAATTTTGATGTCAAATCAAATATGTACAAAGATATCATGCATTCATCTTCGTAGCATAAGTTTTTATTAAAACATTTATATCATTGTTTTAATGTTTAAGATTTTCATCATCAAACTTTAATCGAGGTATTGGTAAACCAATTAAAGAATTACCTTTAATTACCACTATATCTTACTGCTGCATGAGTCATAAGACCCAAGTTATTCGGATAATTACCACAAAAGTGGTGCGTAAAATTTAAGGTCAATTCACCCTTAAAATTTTATGCACATTCATAGTAATACTTGGTATCTCCATTAAGACGCACAAACGAGCGGAGAATTAGGTCAGCGTGAAGCATATTACATACCTTCATCTTTAAGGTCACAATTTAATGCGTACCAACCTTATACCCATCACACAGTTTGTCAATAATGGGTGAGCCGTTTTAACTATTTTGTGCATAAAAATCAATCAATTAAACCTTTACGATTACTATGCTTAAAAAAACACATGTTTCACCATTATTTAGATCAGTTTATTTTTCTTATAAAAATACCCTTGTCACAGAACACAAACAAGCAAGTATTTTAAAAATAAACATATAAACAATGAATACATAACTTAACAATTAATCATGCATATCAAATAGCCACACGCAAATCTTTTGATAAATCCTATTAATAATCAATATCTAGATCTGTCAATATGTATATGTATAATTAAGACTTTCACCCGTTTTCATCTATGTACAAAGTGAGCCATATGCATCGATTCATCGATTGCGTAAGTCAAAATTAAACATATACCACATAGCACATAATTGATTTAATAATAATGATTGAGGTCTTCCCAATTTTAGATCTATCAAAAAATTAGTGTATATCACTTAACCAATTAAAGCATACAATAAAAGAGATCCATGACAAAACATGCATGTTTTTATCATGGACATAAACTACATTTAACAATTAATGCAATTAAACAAGAGTTACGTAATTTAATACACATAAAATTGCATGCAACCTTGGGTCTTCTAATCCAATTAAAAAAACCCCCCCCCCCCCTCAGAAAATAATAATAATAATAATAATAATAATAATTAGGGTTTAGGTTTTGCAAACCCTAGATCTACACATACAATTAATAACACAACACATTTATTTGTTTTATGCATTTCAGTAATTAGTTACATATTATACAAGGCCCGTAATGCCACTGTTAGAGTTATGATACATGATATACAAATAATAACATGTAGACATCACATAGTACACAGTGGAAGAATTAGAACATAATAGTAATTAACTAACTAAAAATAAATGCGTGACATACCTCTTGCAATTTGGTTAGATCTTAACTAACTGAAAATAAATGCGTAACATACCTCTTGCAATTTGGTTAGATCTCTTGAACAAAGAAGATGAAGTGGTTTAAAAAGTTATCCCTTACCGTTTTACAACTCAAACCAATTGGTGTAAGAATAATGTCTTACCACCACAATTTTGTACACACGAGTTAACCACGAATCAAAGAGATTGCAAGATCTAACACAAGCCCTTGTTTTATGAAAAACAAAACCAAAACACCCTTGGAGGGGGGATTCGGCCGAATAGTGCAAAAGAGGTAGAGAGGAAGATCTAGGGTTAATTCAATGCACAAAAGTTAACCTTAAACCTTAACCCTAGACCTTGTATATATAGTGATACAATAACTTGGGAAAAAAGCTAGGGTTTGGGCTTGGGAATACCCCCTTTGGCCGGCCACTTAGAGGAAGAAAAAGGGGAACCCGAATCTTTTCCATTTTTAAGTTATTCACCATATATTCTCTCCTTTTTAACATTTAACGGTTGTTAGTCATTTCCGTTAAATAATTAACGATCGTTAGTCGGACTTTTGTGTAACAATTAATCGTAATCATTAACATTAATTATTAACTTTAATTCTCATTCACTAATGTGTGCAATCTCGTGGTCACGAGTTCAAATCCGGACATGCACGGTTTTATAAATATATACATATTCCAACAATATATGCATAGTTTCTGAGTAGATTGTTATAAATCTTCTTTAATTAGTTGTCTGGAATTTATGCGTTTGATTTGCTTTATAATCATGGCCAAATAGCCCATAAAACTCACTATGTCCAAACTGGCCTGAAAACACATTATAACATATCGTGCCCACACCCCTTTTGTGTTTAAGACGTGGAGATCTTAATAATTGCTGAAATATGTTGCGCAGAAAAAAAAAAAGAAAAAAAAAATGTATGCACAGCTGTTTCGTGCAGAATTTTATGGCTTCTGTATGCATAATATCAGATTGTTTGTTTGGTATACTTTATGAGGATGTCTAGTGCGGACTTCTGTTACCTTTGTTTGTGCAGAAAAGTGTGTTAAACGCTGTTTGGCTGCTGTTTCTTATATGCTATATAGGGCTGTTTGTTTGATGTTTTTTTTTTACACAACAAAGTTACTTTTAAAGCGTTGCTTGTATGCTGATTTTATATGTTGATTTTTTTAAAGGGTTGAAATCTTGTGCAGCATAGTGACTATAAAGGGCTATATGCTCGCTGAATTTGTTCGTACACAAAAGTGTTTTTGAAGGCAGCTTAGTTGCTGAAACTTTTGTTAACGACTGAAAAACATTTTAATATTGTTTTGTTGAAATAGTTTGTTGCTGTAAAAGGTTGATTACTCATTCAAACAATGATAAAAAGCTTAAGAATATTTTGACAACAATTTTTGTTGATATATCATTTTTGTTTCTTTAGTCTAACAACCAATTTATTTATTTATTTATTAAATTGTTGTGTGAAAGATGAGAATTATTAAAATACATACACATCAATGTATGTGAAATATTTTTGGCTTGGTTTGAATTCTCGCAAATATTGATGAATAGATAAATATTATAGGGCAAATAATAAAAAAAAAGTATCATACTTGTCATCATTTGTTTTTGTGAGTAGCGAACAAAACATTTTGCTTTTGTGGGTACTACACTTTCAAATTCATCCTATTTAGGATACTATGTGACATTTTTGCTTTTCGGGAAAAAGAAATTTCTATTAGCTAAGAGGGACAAAAATGTCCAAAAATTTCGCAAAATACCCTAAAGAGGATGAATTTGAAAGTATAGTACCCACAAAAGCAAAAAAATTTGTTCACTACCCACAAAAGCAAATGATGTCAATATAATACTTTTTTTTTATCATTTATCTCATTTACTGGTGGGATGTTGAAACAAGAAAAAAATGGAATTACTAGATGTACAGTTGTGTCATTTATCATTTTAGGTAAAAGAAGTGGTTATCTTGAAGTGTTTAATAATAACTTTGATTTGGCAACTTATTTTAACAAGTTTTGGTATGGTGTTTAAGGAAATAATAATATTAACAAATTCGTTAATATTTGTGTGATTATTATACCCTAACTTTGCCTTATAACTCGGTATGCTCTTTGTCCTTCCATATAACTTTGTCATTAATATGATGTACATGTGCTAAGTAGGAACTTCCATTGTTGGAATTTATGTCTGATTAAAACATGTAGACAATATGGTTGACTAAATATGTACAAGTTTATGTGTGAGTTCAAGTGACCAGTTATTTAATCAACGTAATAAGAGGCAATAAATAAAGAAAACAATGAGGTGCGTTCACTTGTTTATGAAACTTTATTATCTTATAAGCCGTTATCTACGTATGCATATTTTACATTATTTATTTGTAGTAATATATGTTGATGATTATCATCTAATATATTAAATGTGAATGATTGCTTGAATAACGGTTTTCGTTCACTTGATAATGATTGCCAATAAAGTAGTGTGAATTGTTTTGGGATAAAGGTTATACACGATTGTAGTGTTGTATAAGATTGAAAGTATCTTTATTTCTCACACCCATAAATGTGTTTTGTCAATCATGTATAATTTGTTTTTTTTTTTTGGCCTTTTAATTTTCAATAGAAGAAACAAGATGAGTTTTATTTAATCATTATTAGATAAATATCAAGTGGTTGTTTTCATGTTTTGGAAAACATTATTTTATGATAAAATAATAGATTGTTCAAAGCGCGTTGGATGAAATATTGTTGTTGTACTGGTTTGTGTAACTAGTATTCATTTCATGATATGGATATTGGGATTAAACTCATTCTTGCGGAATACGAATTTTGGTATTATTTGAAATCCAAAATAATTATTGTCGCAGCTACGCAGTCGCGGAAAAAGGTGTTGTTTGCATAGTAAATAAATGACTTTTGCACCCAATTTTTACAATGATTAGGTAACATTGAAAATTTAATTTATGAAAAAAAAAATTGAGCTTAAACGAATAAAATCATTTGATCGCAGTACAACAGTTTTTTCACTAAGTGGTTTAGATTTTCTTGTGCTAAAATTTGGGTTGTTTGGATGCATACGTTTGAGTTGTTTGGTATAACATTTTTTGGTTGTTATAATACAAAATTATATGATATTTTGTACAATGTTAAACGCAAAATTGTCTATTTCATTTGGTGCAAAATATTGTGACAAAGTAGTGTCTATTTAAAGTTGTTTGGTTTTGTAACATGAGAATAAACAAGTCGCTCAATTTTGTATCGAGTATTGAAAGTTTGGATGTTGCAAATGTTCTGTTGTGAATATTGTTGCGAATAATCAAACTACTTGTTATTCTAGAAAGATGAATAATCATCAAGACTTGTTATAACTCATATTGCAAATAATCAAACGGTTTGTCATATGTAAGAAATGATTATGTGTTGAATATAACCGTGTAGGACATTGTGAAATGTCAAGAAAGAACACACATATAGATGACAACGAATTACGTTGGTTTATGTAACTAACTTGAACGATGTGATTGTCATCCAATGTGAGCTTTTGTCCATTCGCTAAGTTGGACATATTTTGATTGTGTAAAATGATTACACATTGATTTTATGTGATTATAATCACATAATAAATTGTGATAATCATATAATGATAAGAGATTAAATGTGATTATATATATAATCACAACTAAATTGAAATGACATGTTATAAGTGTAGGACTTACACATATAACTTATGGGATCCTCCTAAAATATGTGTGGTTTAAGGTGGTGATTTGTCTAAAAAAAGAATCTTAGTAAATGAAGCTATGAGTAATCAGAATGATGCATCTTCTGTCATACGCTTGATTCCTTTGTCTATAGCATGCTAGATTTGGAATCTGTCAATTATGATACGGAAAATAATTAACATAAGACATTCAAAAAGCTTGCATACAATAGTATAAAACTTGTGAAGTGACAAATTACTAAGGATCTTGATGTCATATCTATGTGAGAAAAAATCATATAAACAAGATTAATACATTGAATGAAAGAATATTTCTACAAAATTCTTGAGATAAATTCCATGTGGGGGATTCCGGCCTAGCTACAGTTCAAAAGAACGTCAACAAACAAGAAGTTCTTGCCTAGTTGGAATACTCAAGAATTACTTAGAGCATGATATATTTAGAGTTTCACGAAACTCAAATTTGTACAAACATATTATGTCGATGCGACAACTACTCTCAGCATGGGTTATCCCTATTGACAATATGAAGTCATAGAACAACTTTGCTGATCCGCTTGCGAAAAGCTAAATGTGAGAGTTAGTTAGCAAGTCGTGAAGAGGAATGTGACTAAAGCCCTTGAAAAGCTTATATAAAGGAAAACCTAACCCAACTGACTGGAGATCCCAAGATCTGGGTTCAATAGGACAACCTACTTGTATAAACTGAGGTCACTGTAGGGGAGTAATAAACTCCACATTTATTTAAGGAAGTTAGCAAACTTCCTAGTCCATTCCTATAACAGTGACAATATGAGGTTAAGCATATGGCTTTTAATGATTCATCGAGAATCACCTATGTGAGAGAGAAGTGGGGTCGCTTCTAAGGGAATTGTGGGGGCGCAATTCTTAACAACTCTCGCAGAACCAGACTAATGTTCATGACCATAACGAACATAACTAAGAGAACCAAAAAGTGTCAAGGAGATATGTGTGTGAATATATATTGCGTCTCCACAAACAACAGACAATTCAAAGACATCAAGTTCTATTGGCTGCTAGGAGTCTAAGTATATTTCACAAGGGAAGGTTCAAAGGGTAACACCAACCTATCCTGTGCAAATATCAACTGCAAAACTCTATTACAACATCGAGTCGTTGAAATTTGTTTCCCTTTATCAATTTCATTCATGTGGGGGATTGTTGGAAAATATGGTCAAATTATTAGTTTGAATGACAATTGATGGTCATCATGTATAATAATGAGAGTTAAGAACGAGGGTAATGTTTGGTCAGATGTAACGACTGAATTAACTATGTGTTCATGAGCCATTAGTAGGATTAATGGTATTAATTGTGACCATTTTTTTTCATCCCCTTTACCTATAAATGAGAGCTTTTCTCATTTGTTTTGACACACCGAAAATACACACTCATTCCTCTCCTTTTTGTTACCATTCATATTTCTTGTGTATCCGGTTCGTAATAGAAGGAAGACACGTTTTTGGTTCGCCTTGATAACCCGTTTGTGCTAACGGATATCCGTTGTTGTTGTATCCTGGGAGATAGACGTTTACGATTCTCAAGCACCGTGGAGAGGACGAATCTGTCTTAAGGAAACTGTGAGCATCACAGGCCTCAACATTTTTCTTACTTGTGTTTTTGTGTCTCAACAATCAAAAGAATTACGGTATCATTCTATACACTTTTATGTTTTTCAGGTTATGGTTTATTTGTCTCTAATAGCAATATACACATAAAATATCTAAGAGTAAATTGCAAAAATCGTCCTTAAAGTTTGGCCAAATTGCAAGTTTCGTCCCAAACATTTAGAAAGTGCAAGGATAGTCCCTGAGGGAAACTTTTGGGGCAAAAATTGTCCCTGGCCAACAACAAATGACTAAAATGCCCTTTCTAAACGTTTGGGATGAAACTTGCAATTTGGCCAAACTTTAAGGACGATTTTTGCAATTTACTATTTTCTATATTATTTTTAGTTTTCTTACATAAATGATCCCGGTGTTGTACAAAGTTTTACAATGTTAGTCCTGATTTTTCTTTTTTTTAGGGGCAATTCCCTATTTACCCAACTTAAACATGATAATGCCATATTTACCCAAAACATGTTTTAAATGCATTGTACATCATGCATTCAAAAGTTGTATTTTTGGTATATATGACATTTTCATATTTAGATTGGGTAAATATGGAATTATCCCTTTTTTTTAACCATCGCCACCCTCTGCGACCCACTACCACCGCCACCCACCACCATCACCATCTGCACCCCACCACCGTCACCCACGACCACCACCCCCATCCACCACCACTCATAGCCACCACCGTCACCCACTACCACAACCCCATCCACCACCACTCACAACCACCACCGCCACCCACCGCCACTGACCACCACCACCATCGCTACCCCACCACCGCCACTCGCCACCACCACCATCTCCACCCCACCACCGCCACCCGCCACCACCACCATCTCCACCCCACCACCGTCACCCACTACCACAACCTCATCCACCACCACGCACAACCACCACCGCCACTCACCATTGCGTTGGTGGGTGGTGGTGGTGGCTGTGAGTGGTGGTGGTAGTGGGTGACGGTGGTGGGGTGGCGATGGTGGTGGTGGTCAGTGGCGGTGGTGGCTGTGAGTGGTGGTGGATGGGTTGTGGTAGTGGTAGTGGTAGTGGGTGGCGATGGTGGTGGTGGTCAATGGCGGTGGGTGGTTGTGGTGGCTGTGAGTAGTGGTGGATGGGGTTGTGGTAGTGGGTGACGGTGGTGGGGTGGCGATGGTGGGTGGTGGTGACCCCACCACCGTCACCCACTACCACAACCTCATCCACCACCACGCACAACCACCACCGCCACCCACCGCCACTCACCATTGCGTTGGTGGGTGGTGGTGGTGGCTGTGAGTGGTGGTGGTAGTGGGTGATGGTAGTGGGGTGGCGATGGTGGTGGTGGTCAGTGGTGGTGGTGGTTGTGAGTGGTGGTGGATGGGTTGTGGTAGTAGTAGTGGGTGGCGGTGGTGGGGTGGCGATGGTGGTGGTGGTCAATGGCGGTGGGTGGCGGTGGTGGCTGTGAGTGGTGATGGATGGGGTTGTGGTAGTGGGTGACAGTGGTGGGGTGGAGATGGTGGTGGTGCCGGTGGTAGTGGATGACGGTGGTGTGGTGGAGAGGGTGGCGGTGGCGGGTGGCGATGGTAGTGGGTCGCGGTGGGTGGCGATGGTGGTGGTTGTCACTGGCGGTGTGTGGTTGTGGGTGGTGGTGGATGGGGTTTGTGGTAGTGGGTGATGGTGGTGGTGGATGGGGGTGGTAGTAGTGGGTGACGGTGGTGGGGTGGAGATGGTGGTTGTGGCGGGTGGCTGTGGTATTGGGTCGCTGTGGGTGGTGATGGTTAAAAAAAAATCAGGACTAACATTGTAAAACTTTGTACAACACAGGGATCATTTATGTAAGAAAAACTGAAAATAATATAGAAAAGAGTAAATTGCAAAAATCGTCCTTAAAGTTTGGCCAAATTGCAAGTTTCATCCCAAACGTTTAGAAAGGGCATTTTAGTCATTTGTTGTTGGTCAGGGACGATTTTTGCCCCAAAAGTTTCTCACGTGGACGATCCTTGCATTTTCTAAACGTTTGGGACGAAACTTGCAATTTGACCAAACTTTAAGGACGATTTTTGCAATTTACTCTATATCTAACAAAGGTTAATTGAAATGATCAAATTAAAACAAAGTATCAGTTTGATAGAAACATGACACGCTCAGGCGTTCAAACATACTAGTCGAATTAGGTTTGAAGGATAACTTGCGCGATTTACCTGTTACATCTTGGCCGTCAGACTAGTCAGCGTGGGCCGCCAGATGGTCGATTTCCCCAAAGAACGTCTACTAAGAATAGTAGAACAAATGATATTGTAATAAGATGTAGATGATTTTAACCATGTAAAACTGGATATTTAAATAAAATCATGAGTAACCAAAAGGTATGTAGCTTAAGCACGTTGTTCATCAACTAGAAAATTGTGCGTTTACTTTTAAAACAAGACATAAGTCATAAGGTGAAATTTAAGTGCGTGAAAATATACTATTCAAAAGAAACATGTAGTCATGTATTGTATTATGATTACTTAGGCCGGGCACACTCGTGACTCAGGTCACCCCCGTCACATCAGCTTTCTCTATCCGACGACCAGACACGATTAAGTTGCCACAGTCGATGACCAAAATTTTTTTTTTATTAAATATCAAATAAAACATATTTTTGTGTGTATACTATCGGTCGAAAAAATGACCGATAGTCAATTTTTGGGAGCCTCGACCGATGTCACGACCAACACCCACAGTCGACTCGACCGACTTCAAAGTCGGTCATCAATGGAAAAAAAGGGTGACCGACCGATTTGTTTCTTCCGACTGTGCCCAGCCTGAGCCCCAATAAATAATTACAGGATTTCAAGAGGCCCAATATACTTTCACACTTTTAGTGATTTTAGGCTACTCCCAACGCGGTGAGCAAATGGCAAGCTCCTTCACGCGGCAAGCTCCATTTGGGGAGTTGGAGCGAGCAGTTGGCAAGCAAGTCAAAGATTAAGTATTCACTTTTCGAGCTTTGTGCATAACGGTTTATTTTATATTTTATATTTTAGTTTGTAAGTGTCTGAGAGATATTTAATGGCGTATTTTTAATAAATAAAAAATGTGTTAAAATGTGAAGTGGTATGAGATGGTTAAGAGTGACAAGTGAAAGGGTGGTGAAGGAGAGAGAAAACTGATGTGACACAGATATGGAAGGTGAAGTGGTGTGATGGTTGGGGTAGTCTAAGGGCCTGTTTGTTTAGTTTTTATATTAAGTTCTGTTAAACTAAAGTGTCTGTCTGGATATATGTTGTCTGTATGTAAATGAATAAATGGTTGTTTGTTTTGTATGCTGAATAAAGTGTCTGAATTAATAAAATTATTGTTATACCCTTTTATTTGAAATAAGTGATGATTAGTGGTTAAGAAGTGGAAGGGTAAATAGCATCAGTGTAAAAGACTTGGTATTAATGAGTGTAAAGAATTAGTGGAGAAGGTGAGAACTAAGGTTAAGGATTGGAAGAACAAATTTCTGTCTTTTGCTGGCAGGTTGCAATTAATAGCATCAGTGTTATCCTCAATGCAAGTATACTGGGCTTCTGTCTTTCTCATTCCTAAGGCTACTGTTAAAGAAATTGATAAGGTTCTTAAAGCTTTCCTATGGTGTCAAGGAGATTCTGTGCAAGGTAAAGCTAAAGTTGCTTGGAAGAATGTTTGTACCCCAAAAAATGAAGGTGGTCTTGGTCTAAAACCTTTAAGTTGGTGGAATGAAGTTCTTTTGATTAAGCAAGTGTGGAACATAGCTGCTAAAAAAGAGTCCTTATGGGTAAAATGGGTTCATGTTGTTAAGTTGAGAGGTAATAGCATATGGGATATTGAAATTGAGAAGAATGATAGCTGGATTTGGATGGTGCTAATGGGATTAAGAGAGAAAATTAGACCACATGTGGTGAGTAAGATTGGAAATGGGAAGAATACATCTCTATGGTATGATAATTGGGGTAATTGTGAAAGACTGTGTAACATTATTCCTAAAGCTTCAAGATATGCTGCAAGACTGAATGATAATCTGAATGTTGCTGATATGATAGATAATGGCATATGGCAATGGCCAAATGGGTGGGTTCAGTCTTTTCCTGCTCTAGCATCAGTCATTACTCCAGATTTGAATGAAGATATTCCAGATAAGGTGTTATGGAAAAGAAGCAATGGTGATTTATCCAATTTCAGTGTTAAGATTGCTTGGGAGGATATGAGAATTCAAGGCCAAAGAGTAAAATGGGATAAATTGGTGTGGTACTCACAAGGTATGCCAAGACATGCTTTTATACTATGGTTGGCTATAAGGGAAAGATTACAAACTCAAGATAGAATGATGGAGTGGAACTCTAATGCCAATATGCTATGTCCATTATGCTCCATAAGCAAAGACTCTCACAGCCACTTATTCTTTAAATGTGAGTATACAAATACTGTATGGAAGGTGATGAAAAGAAGAATGAGAGTGCAAAACATAGATGATGATTGGAGAAATATAATAGATAAGCTCTCTGAGTTACCTTGTAATAATAACATCAGAAGTGTGATTAGAAAGATGGTTCTCTCTACATGTGTCTACTATATATGGAGAGAAAGAAATGCGAGATTATTCACCACTGAAAGGAAATGTACTGAAGTGATCATTAAAGATATTGAAGACAGTGTTAAGTTGCAGTTACTTAGCATTCAAGTCAAAAATTCAGTCCAGGTGAGAGCTGTAGCAGAAGAATGGGAAATTAAAATGAAAATTCAAAACCAATAGTGGTGTCATCTTAAGGCTGTATTCTAAAAAGGTGTATACCATTCTATTATGTTTCCATGAGTGGTAATGGTGCAAGCCTGCATATAGGGGTGTTTGGCACAACAGGTGAATTCATGGAAATTGTTGTATGAATGGTTATATGATCTTGGAGGGTGGTACATGGGATGAATGGAATAGTGAGGGATGCAAGATGACCCTACTTGGTCTATTCAGTGTACCACCAAGGGGGCATGTAGATTCTCCCTCAAGGTGAGTGTTTCTAGGACCTTGAAGCCTTTTGTAAAGAGGGAAATGTAGGGGTCCTAGAAGAGAGCCCTTGATTGGAATGGTTTGGTGCCTAGTGAAGCCATACATTTCACCCTACCTTGACTGTTGTGGATGCTGGATGAATGGTCTTGGTGGAGGAATGATATGGAAATGTAGCTAGATGGTTAAGGTGCTTTATAAAGGTGAATTGTGAAGCTGCTGAATGAATGCTTTGTGGAGTTATCTAGCATGCAGCTTTTTGGATATTCTGGTGTACCTTGGTAGTCATTTAGTGTGTTTGAATTTGTTGTCTGAAGTTTCTTGTTAAGAGTAGGCATGTCTACTCTTGATGTTCAGTGATGTATAGTCTTTATGTTAATAATATATCTTTCACCTTTGCACCAAAAAAAAAAAGTGGAAGGGTAAATATGTAAAAACTAGGATAAAAGTGATGACTTAATATAGAGACCCTCATTCTCATGGCTTTTTCTAGAAGGTCATCCATTTAAATTAAGCACCAAACAAACACTCAATTACCAAACAAACACTCAATTAGTGACTTAATTAAATTACCTATTTTACAATTAAGACTCTTTAAGTCATTATCAAATACCACCTAAGACCATCCCAAAAAACTACATACGAGCATGTACCAAAGGAGCTAAAAATGTTTACAGCTTATAACCTCTTAAATCACTTTCTATAAAAAAAATTCCATAGGTTCTAAGTCTTTGTAATCAAATATTACGTAGTAATACATTATTAGTTATTTAATTTTCTAATAGACTAGAAATTATATCGCCCTGTACACCCAACCCAATAGGTCTATAACAATACCATCCATTTTAAACACCTATACAAACCCACCCATTTTGCAACCTCACGGATTGGTTAACCATCATTTCATTGTTGATAGTTTCAAATCTAATCTCGAAACATAAGCAGTTTTATTAAACCAAGAAAAGCGTAAAAGTTATGATCTAACAATGTTACATAAACTAAAGCAAACAACAACAAAGGCTGTAGCGTCATGCATCATGCCTTATTAACGTAGAAAGTAAACATATTCGTATGTCTAATTGTTTACTTGAGCAATGAAGTAGCCGGTTTATCCAAAAACCATGTGAGTCCACCTTCCGGTTTAACCTTCTGCACAGGCAAAGGGTAACCATAATCAGCATGTTCACCCAAAGTCACCTTGACTGCATCGGCTGCATCTTCTCCTGTCACGACCATTGCAATTTCAGACGCAGAATTGATCAGAGGGAATGTGAAGGTGATCCTAGGAGGAGGCGGTTTGGGTGAATCTGTGATGAAAGTCACCCATTTCTTCTTCTCAAAGCGTTGGAAATACCAGCAGAAGAGAGATGCAACGTGCCCGTCTGGACCCATTCCTACTAGCATTAAATCGAATTTAGCCATCCCTGTAATTGCTGAGGTTTTCAGTTTCTTGTTTGCTACCAACTGTTTAAGTCGCTGCTCGTAATCCTCTGCTGCTTTTTCGGGTGATAAATTTTCCTTGATCGGATAGATGTTAGCCTTGGGTATTGGCACCTAAAATCATTTCAGAATAATGAGCAACGAAACATATGCTGACGGTGTAAAGATAACTATCACAAAAAGGAAAACATAAAGTGACATCTCATTAGATGGGGGTGTTTGGGATCACTAATTTGAACTGCTTATGCTTTTTGAAATAATCAGATAAACAGTTTGGCCTATTATTCAAAATTGCTTATATCACCCTGAGATTATTAGATAAACAGTTCGAATAAACAATACCAAAACATCATCAAAACTGCTTACACGATGTATGAAAAGGCAATAAGATGATAAACAGTTTTAGTAAGCAATCCCAAACACCTTATTAAGTCATGTCTTGAGTTTGTAAAGATACTTTGTCGATTTCTTAATTCATAACTCTGTTTAGTTTCAGTTAGTTTTATTCCTGAAACTGAAACCAAACAAGGGTAGTTCAGGTTTTAGATGGTTACTGGTTAGGTTTCAAAGTTTTGGGTTTTGCACGGTTTCAGCAAAGGACCAAACCAATCCTTTCATGATCCATATTTCAAATACTGGACCGCCCGTCTATCAAAACTGTTTAGGTTCTGTTTTTTTGCCCACCACTACTGAAGGCGTGTTTGGATAATTTTACTATTAGCAAGTTATCAGCTTATTGCGTTGCCAAAATGCACCAAGTCATTTTGAGTGTTAGTGATTGCGTATTCAAAATGCTTATTTTCTGAAAACTACTTATTTAAAGCAGGTACCAAGATGCTTATTGTTAAGTCTTTATTCAGTGTCAAATGAACCCACAAGCAATTTTTTACATCACTTCAAGTTCAAACCACTAATTTTTATAGAAATAAGCAAATAACTACTTAGATAAGCAATCCAAACACCCTCTTATAACCAATATGATAATTAAACATATATGACCAGCCTAAAGCATAAAATTTACCTTACTAAGGAATCCATCATTAGCAAGCTTATAATTAGAATCGGGATGATTTAGCGGAACAACTCTTTCATCCAGCCAAAATATCAACCAATTCTTCCAATCAATCTTACCAACATAAGGAGGCTGCACCAACTTCCTGTCAAAATATTAAACGTCAAAATCCATCAACCAAAAACACATATCATTTCATTAACGACAAAGTATATATTATAAGCATAATCACTTTAATGTTGTGAAATGCCGGAGCTTCCCTCAGGCAAGGGAATGACTGTCTACATCTTGCCACTCATACCCTCATAACATGCTCGAATGATTGGGCGTCATTATTGTTGTTATGATTAATTAATTAATTTATTTATTTAGGGTAACCATAGTTTCCGACCTTTTGGCCAAATAATAATCGGGTTTGAAACCACCGCCACATAAACTCAAACATTAAAACCGTCTCAAGTGGTTGGCTTGGCCACTTTAAAGTTGCTTGCACCTCACACAAATTGAACCTAAGCTCTCACGTTTTTAGTCACTAGGCCACAACCCCCGAAGCAAAGGCGGAGACAGGAGGGGGCAGGGTGGGCACGTGTCCCCTAGCGAAAAAAATTGTAGCGTAATTTCTGTATAGACCATAACTTTCTAACTCTGCCCAAACCAGTACCCCGAAGTGGTTAACATTTTGTCGGTTGCAGCAAAATAAATATTACTTTTTCACAAAGCAAATAAACTATTCTCACACAATTTTAGACAACACTTATATAATTGCACGTGATCATATTATCATTTATATACTTTGGAACTCCATTAAAAAAAAACATCAAAAAAACATGTTTTGATCATGGGTACCTCATAGTATCAATCAAACTACCACCTGATAACACAACAGAGAAAGACCCATGATTAGCAATGGATTTAGCTGACAGATCAGCCACGTAGGCAGCAAGAGCATCTGCCACGTGTCCCTCAGTTTCCAGCTTGTTAATCTTTGGTGACGTCATGATGGGTTTAGATGGAGCAGCTTGTTTTGATTTGCCTAAAGTGAGCAAAAAAAATGTAATGAAACATAGAAAAAGACAAAAGTGTGTTTTTTGGTGTTTCATTGTAGCATGTTTTGTTTTTTTAAGGGTAAGTTTTGCATTTTATGATAGTTTTAGTGATTGAAAAATCATGCATGTGCCTAAAAAGTAGGTATACTTGTTGTTATTATATATGTATAGAATAATCTTTTCTACTATTAAAATATCTACCTAACCAAAGCCGTCTACACTACACAACCTGGTTTCGTGTCAAACTAGGTGCGTTTCGTATCCTACTATGGGAATAAGATTATGACTATAAAAGTGATTAAAAGTGTTTGTTTAAGATGAGAGGATTCACCACTATGGTAATGAATGATAGATATAATCTATACTCCATATACATCAAGTGAGCTGGGTATGAATCTTTTATAGGTGAGGGACCCACCACTACTATCAAACTCATAGCCATTGTCATTCATGGCAACATACCAAACGCACCCATTGTTTTTTTTTCTTACCTTAACCGATTAAAATCGAATTTTGCGAGTCAAGATTATATTTGATTAGTTAATAAATATATTGATGTTACCTTTTTTTTAAACTATATTCTTTATCTGTGAAAATAATTTTGAGACGGACAGAGTACTTTGTTACCGAAATATGTCTAGTTTTCTTCATTGCTTTGATATAAGGCCACAACAGACCGAAAATTTGTTCTATCTTTGACCCATTATTGTTTTGCGTGTATCAAAAAAAAAATCTTCTGTTGAATATATTATGCATAAATGAATTTGTCGAGATTCATAGTTGGGACTAGGGTTGAGCATATCATACTGATAACCGAGCCGAACCAGAAAACTGAACTGAACTAGACCGAACCGAACTGACCATATTCAGTTCGGTTTCAGTTCTACATCCTAATGGTTTTCGGTTTCGGTTCAGTTCGGTTTGAACCAAAACCGACAAAACACACACATAAACCATACAAACAAAACCGAACCGATCCAACCGACACAAAACCAAACCAAACCGACCATAGTCGATTCATGTTTTTCGCAAAATGAGTTCTTAATTGTTTTTGTTAGGTCGGTTCGGTTCAGTTTAGGACCTTTGCTCAGCCCTAGTTGGGACTCGGGACCAACCACAATTAATAACAGTATTCGAAATATGAGATCTATCAATGATAAAAGTAATAATCGTAACAGTTGCCATAATTATGAAAATTGTAAATTTATACGAGTAAGTAACAAAAACATTAAGCTAAGTGCATGGAAAATAGTTTTTTCTATAGTCATCTAGCAATTTGAATCGATTTTGTGTACAAAATACAAAAATTCGGTATACAAAAAATCGAGGATATGGATCCTCTAAAGTTGATATGAACATATAAGTCATGTTTGTGTGTATTGTGAGAGGGAAAAACACAAATGGCCCATAAATTTTATTAAAAGAAAAACATGTATTTATTTAAGTTGTTCATGATTTGATCAACATGGCTTATCATGTTAAAACCAACTTTAGATGATCTTAATTTAAAAATTAATACAACGGTAAAATGTAAAAGAAAAGTACAAGCTTAAAAGTCCACTAGAGTAGCTCGAGCTATGGGTATTTGCACTGGATTTAAATCAAGTCGATTTAAGTAATTTACAGATAAACAAATTCTAAAACTATGTTTAACAAATTTTTAATTCTAACAAGAGCTATGGGCTTTTGCGCTTGGGCTATTTAGACTGCATGAAGGCTAGCCTTTAGCAGGCAGGACAGCACTTCTTTTGGTCTGGGCTTTTGCATTGAATAGTTTATGGCTAACTTGGCATGGTCCATTTAATAACTTATTAGTGTTCGATCAGTTTTTATTTATTACGAGATGCAGGTGCCCGCCGCGTTGTGGCGGGGGCGTTTACTATATTTTTGGATTATTGTAAGTGCGAATTCAGATGCCACTATTGTAGCAAAACAGGTAGTTACATTGGCTGCTGTTCACGCTTGCCAGTCATTCATGTTGAGTACCTAAACCTTCCTCCTCTTCCCGGAGTCTTACATATCAAACTTTAAATTACTATAAACTGTAGGATCTTTCAAAAATTTCTACTAAAAGCCAGTCTTTCAAAAATGGCTGCTGTTCACGCTTGCCAGTCATTCATGTTGAGTACCTAAACCTTCCTCCTCTTCCCGGAGTCTTACATATCAAACTTTAAATTACTATAAACTGTAGGATCTTTCAAAAATTTCTACTAAAAGCCCTCAAAAATGACAGGGATTCCTTTGACTTTCAACTTCAAATATGACATAATCAACTTTGTATAATAATTTATATAAAGAAAAACAACCAAACAATACCAGCATGCAGTAAAAAAATAAATTCAGTAGCTATGTAAGCAAATGTGATCAATGACAATATGTGAATACCCGTAGATTGACAGTCCACTCATCTCAACATTTTTACATTTTCGATGAGAAGAGCACCTTCTTGAACATCTTTCGACCGAAAGTATGTGGTGAATAATAAACTTAGGAAGCTGGAAATCCAGTCTGTAGTATCTATCATTTAACTGTCCTCTTCGTCACCAATGTCACTCGGGTTATAACCAATCAGAAAGTATAACTATGTATTGATGTTTTTGTTACCTGCAAAAAGAATGCAAAGCAGAACTTTATTCTATTAGTAAAAGCTATACTAAGCTGCTACATCAGTTGATTAAATCTGGTGGAAGATCCAAGAAGCATAAGCAAAATGGATGTTTCAAAATAGCTGCAAGAAACCATCCGTCCAATAACTTTGATGCTACAGTCAAAAGCTTTACAACTGTTTTCCAGATACAAAAATCTACTGATTAAGCGGACAATGCAAAGCTAGCAATGATCTCAGTCCACGTTGTAAATAGTCTAAAGTACCAGCTATATAGTAATAAACTTGTATATGCATCAGTAAAAGAGTTTGTTATACATGTTTCCGCAACCTCCTGACATGGGCATTTTCCCAACCTTTGATTCGTGAATGAAGACAAAATTGCTCAAAAAATCATCTATTGTTGGCCTAATACTTTGCAGCATCTTCATATCAAATTTCACATTGTCCAAGAGAACTGAATGACCCACAATTCTAGCTCAATGAAAAAGATCGAAACACCCAAAAAAATATTAACGTGAACTTCAATTTAGATTGGTTTAAAAATTAAAGACGACTTAAAAAACAACTCTAACCTTGGTTAAGTGCAAAAGAAATCAGCCTTAAATTATCGTTTGCATCATGTACGACAAAAAATATATTTTAATCCGAAAAGGTAGTAAGCAATATCTCTATTTTTATCAAGTTAATCCTATCAAGAAAATCGATCAATTAGAAGGCATCGAATCAGCACTAATGATGATAACATTAACAGAAAATCATTCGTTACACACAATTGCACACACATTAGTGCAAGAACATATGTCGTTTGCTTATGTGCAAATAAATAAATAAATAAATAACTTGTTATAAGCTGGAGATCAGGAGACATTACGTTAACTTTGCTGAAAATGTCTTTGAATCCATCTTCTTGAGAAGCAGAAGGTGTTACCTTAGCGTTCATGAAGCGGTGAACGCAAAACACGCTTTTGCAGTCGGTTAAGGTGGCGCAATTCGGCTATACCGGTCTTGTCCTGAAGTGAAGGTCATCATGTTAGAGTTAACATCTTTTTTGTTTAAAACAATACAATAATATAAATATATACTATTCACACGAACGATGGAAGGTGCAAATGTAACAACTAACAATTCATGTGTAAAAGTTGGAAGATCTCACCTGGTTTGATCTAAATGCCCCCGTCGTAGTTCAGCTGTTCAGTCATCTCAAACCCATCGACTTCAGCCTTAGTCGCCCCCGTCGCGCTCCCTATTCAACCCCAAACTCTGCACCCATTTTCAATCCCCAAGCTGGGCTGTTTTAGCCTCAACTTCAACCCCATAAGCGCATTCACTTATGCCCTATTTCGACACCTAAGCCAACCCAAACCAGCCCAAAACCGCAGCCGCTCCAGGTCCTATCTCAGCATTCAAACAGACCTGTGTTGGCCTCTAGTCTAGGCCCGAGTGCCACATCCATTTCAGGCCCCAAAATGACGCATTTCAGGCATGCGATTGATTTTTTTTGAATAAACGTATGATACTTTCCCAAAAATCCAAAAGATTTTAAACTTTCTTCAAATACCGTAGGTCATTTTTTTCTAAAATTTATCAACATATATAACTCAAAGGTCCACTTCCTCCTGTTACAAAAAAGAATACAACGTTAAATGAAAACAGTTTTTCACAAATTGCAACAACCCATGACAGTTAATACATTAATATCCTTAAAAAAACTGAGCTTTTAGTCACATTTGACCCAAAAAACAGCAGTTTTCGGTTTGATTCCATTAAACCTGCAATTTATCAACATATCGTCACATTAAACCTGCAATTTACCCATGATGGAATTAGAACAAATTTTGCATTAAGATTAACAAAACTATCTTATACAAACCAACAATATCCAAAACAAAAATTACACTTCAATCATGTGGCTTCATTGGTACCTTTAGTTATGAAATTCATTATATTTCTACGGCCATCAATCCTTGTTCTGTAACCCTAATCATAACCAAGCTCTGAAAATGAACAATACAACTCATAAATGATACAAACAAATATAGATTCTGATAAATGAAAACATAAAACCTAAAAGCCCTAATTTTTCTTATATAAATCGGATATCTAACTTCATACCTGGGTTTCACAATTAACCTAAATTCAATAATCATGCAATCCTCGGAATTTTTTCTTTTCGATTTCTCCAAGTAACTGATTTTGGAGGTTAGGAATAGGTTTGATGGATTTGAGTGCCGGTATGTGTGAGCAGTTTCTAGAAGATGTGACTACAGAGTACAGATATGTATGAGTGAGGCGGTGAACACATACCAGGCCGACACAAAGCAGGCCAGCGCATGTAATGGGCTACTTGAAATGGGCTGGTGGTACTGTTCATCGAACGACGCCGTTTTAAACGGCTTTTACTATATATAGTAATACAAGGCGAACTCACACGTCCGATACTAGGACTACACATTTTGTCCTGGTCTCGATTAATTTTCCAGACATTTATAGAGTTCCAAACTCTCTCTCTCTGCGCGCGCGCATATGTGACCAGTTTAACAAAAGATTTAGGTAAATCACAATGTAATAATTAAAATGTTTCGAGTTTGTAAGGAACCCATAAATATCACATCGACACATCATAACTAACATAAAGCTAAATGAACATTGATCATTATTACACATGTTGAAAGAATGTGTCGAAAGTAAACAAAAGCTTATGAAATTGATCAACGGGAAGGTGAAAGCTACATGTTACCCTTTTTGTTTCCAATAACCAATAAATTTTTTTTTTTTTGAAAATAATCCTAAAATTAAAAATAACCTAACAGTAAAACAAAATTTTAAAAAAGTACACTCATTTTTGTGATTTGTGTTTGTCACCAAATCACCCCAATTGATACCACTAGAAAACAAAACAACAAGACCAAAAGCCATTTTTTTTTTTTTTCACTATTTCTTCTCCAATGGCTTTTTCATCTTTCTCACAATTTCTAACAAATAAATCCCGCTTTTCATTCTAAAAACCACCTAATAATGATTTTGACTTTCGAACCAGGCAAGTGACACTATCTTAAGAGTGGTGGGGGGTGCCCGCCCACCCACCTTAGCTCGGCCGCCATCATAGTAACTCCTCCTTCGTATAGCGTATGCATTTCTTTTTTCGTATTTTGAAACAACATGTAAATGCACAGCCTCGAACATGCCTAGTAAATAATTATAAAGTGTGAAATCATAATCTTATCTTACATATCTTAGTGACGAAGAAACCGTTGCAAGCACTGAAACCCTAAATTCTCTACACAAAATCTCTCAAAGTCATTCGACTCATTTCCACCTAGTTCTCGACAAATCTCCTGTTCAATCCCGACAAGAACATCGTCCCAATCCGTTAAAAACCCATCCCATGATGAATTCCCATAATCTCTTGCTTGATCACATATAGAATCCAAAATTTCTTGCAACCCTACAATCCTCCGACTGACACTCCTCCTGAGTTCCCTAACTGTTGGGTCATGTCCAGGAACCGAATCTAGAGTAAACAGTAGCTTCATTAGCGCCTCGTTTATCTTGATTCTTTCTCGATTATTGGTTCGAACGGTGTCGACTGTTTCCTGGAGCTGGATCAGTTGTTGGAGTTCGTTGGCTTTGGAGTTGACTGTTTTGATCTTGTTGATTAAGGTACGAGTTGCATGAGATCTGTAAGCTGATTGTATCTTGACAGCAGCTTTGGATTCATGATTAGGGATGTGAAATGTGATGGGGATTTCGGTGCTCGCTGAGGAAGAATATGATCGTTTTCTGTGTGAAGATTTCATTGTGAAGCTGATGATATGAAGAGTAAAGTTAGTGATACAGATTGTTTTTCATTTTTTAGGATGTTATGGAGATGAGGTGTCGGTTGTCAATTATCCGTTGATTTCATGCCCCACTAGTCTCGAGTTTTTGACTTCGCTATCTTTCTAGAATAAGCTATTTGACAACTTGACGCACTTCATTTAAAATTACTCCCATCCGCTCACAATATAACCTTTTGATGCATGCAATGCAATGATTAAAAGCCTACTATAAATGAGTTTATATAAACCGCCTTTTTCTAATTTTTGGTTTGTTTTAAAATGATTGTCCATGCTTAAACATAAAAGTGAAAATAGTTTAATTTTACTTTACTACCCTTAGTCAAAGTTATTATTTACAAAATAAAATGAAATCATTAATTAATAGACAAAGAGTAAAATTGTCTTTTAGTAGTTTTTACAAAATTAAAGCAGTAATAAATACATTTTTCTTAATTTGTGTGTTTTTTGTCAGAGGACAATAATTTTAGGACGGATGGAGTAATATTTTTTGAGTAATTTACGTACATGATCCTTGCGGTTTAGCGAAATTGCATCTACCGTCCCTGATAGTTTAAAGTCGTTTTCTTGGTCTTTATCTTTGCAAAGAATAACACCGATAGTCCTTCACCGTAACACCGATAGTCCTTGTGGTTTGGCGAAAGGTTAGGGTTTAAGATAGATCGGCTGAGAAAGAGGGAGGATCAAATTTGTGGGAGAAGAATCAAGAGATAATATTTTCTGGCTTGATACCATATTGAATGTGAAATTTTGCTTGATTATTGTTAAGTCAACATAGCCGATATATATGTTACAAGAGAGTATTCTAGAAAACTAACAAAGGGCTAGGCCTAATTACAAGCATAATACAATCGGACCTAACAAATATAAATGACGTCTAATAGATGGCTGTCCCACAAGGAAACCCACCGTCTAACAATTCAAGGCTTTCAACATATGTTTCCATCTCCACCTCCCTACATGTAGATCTAAATTTCAAAATTTTAGTGAACGACTCTATCTCATGATCATAAATAGCATGCCTCTTCTTGTCATCTAACAATAAATCACCATTGGTGATAGGTTGCAAAACATTGACATAATAATCTTCTGTTTTCAATTTGAAAAACATGAACCAAGATTCAACATTATCATACTCTCTCAGCAACCATATCTTAGTAACATAAAAAGACTGAGAAATCACTACTACGGAACCGTTGATGATTGTTAGTTGTGCATCCTACCTAGGCTTTGCCAGCTCAATCGTACCAAAACAACGAGTAGTCAAATGCATGTGTATAACCAACAAGAGAGGTGATAGAATATGAATATAAGTGTATACCAAAATCCAAAATCCAAAGTCCCCGAACTTATCGTAAGATACGTTTAAGGGCAGAAAAATGTGGCTCGCGAGGATTTTGCATGTAAAGAAAAATCTGCTTCACTGCATAAGGCAAATCTGATCGTGTAAATGTGAGATATTGAAGACCACCTGCAAGACTGCGATATAGGGTAGGATCCTGAACTGGAACACCTTTAGGACCAGTTCGGACTCTGTATCAAGTGGTGTCCGAGAAGGGCTACACTTTGCCATGTGTGCATGCTCAAGAAGCTGAATAGCATACAGGAGATTCAACTTCAGGTTCTCTTACTTTGACAGAGTTTGTGAGAGCTGGAATAGACATTCTAGATTATGTGACAGAGTTTTTGAGAACTTTTATTCCATCCCACATAATCTAGATTCAACTACGGTTGTGAACTTTTATTTCTAAGCCTTGAAATCTTCCCATATCAACGAAGCATAGTCAATGCGAGTGTTGGTGACGATTACCCAAATGATTCGAAGAGTGTTCAAAGTAACACCATCCAGTCCTATCACCATTATAGTGTTGCAACGGTTGATTTTTGTGAATAGTTTTCCAGAAGTGTTTTAGGTATATGAAGGTACATGATGAGTTGTGAAACTTGACAGTTTTCCAGAAGTGTTTTATGTATATGATAGGTACAGTGACAGAGTTTGTGAGAGTTGGTTCAGTAGGATGAAATTTGAGAATTTCAATGATCATTTGGTATTTAGCGTTACAAATAGGGTTGTTGAGCTTAACTCGAGAGTTGGAAGCTCCAAACTCAAGATCTTCATGTCCTGGTATAAGCTGATCCTTAGTTGCTAGCTGTTGTGCCATCATGAGTTCTGAGATGAGATACAAATGAATTAGTTTCAAATGAATACAAATAAATTTAAATTCTCTCTGTCTGTTTTTTGTATTCTGGCATTTCTTTTTCGAGTACTTATTTTCAGTTTCTTTCTCATGTTTCTAGTACTTGCTTTTTCTGACACAAGACATACGCTCTTTCTTTTCACACACGATTTTTCTCTCTTTATGTTTTTCTTTGATTTTCTCACAAAAAACATTTATTTTTGGAATGATACTAGTCTGAAAGATTGTGAAGAGATTTCTTTATTTTAAATAGATCTCATTGACATGAAAAATCAAGAATCCTGCTTCACATTTTTGAAAATTTCAGTTTTGTGAAAAGTATCATCTGTGGCATTTAAATCACTTTTTGAGAAATCAGATATTTGTACGGTTAAAGCACTTTGAGAGATTTGTTGAAAACAAGCACATAAAAAGTACTCTATACTGTAAAGATCAACGAGGGACACGCTTACGTCGCTAGTCAAATGGATGCATTGCAGTTTTAAGTAACAACTATCACCAATGACCAACTTGAAATTATTATCCGTTATAGACTTTAAACAGTAAAGAAATGTTCCATATACTTTTGTCAATGAGATTTCTGATGATAGGCTATTGAATTTTATAAGACCATGCGAAACACGCTTACGTCGCTCAGTAAAGAGTTCCATATAGCTCTAGTAAACAACTTAAAGTTATTACCCATCTATGTGCTTATTAGTCTTTAGCTTCTCAAAATCATTTAACAAACTTTGACAGAGTGAAAGAGTCATTGAGATTCTAGATGGTCATAAACGGTGAAAAACAATACACTCTTTTTAAAAACTAGATTATGCGAGACACATTTACGTCGCTAGTTGAAGGGATGCATTATCAATTTTCAGGTGAAACTAGCCCTAGTAACTAACTTAAAATTATTACCAGTCTAGGAGCAAGTGTATAAAAGAGCATATATCTTTGGAATTAACTAGAAAGCTCAAGACAAATTTCTTTAAAATATCTCAGAAATTAATGATACATAATTAGGTTTGTTATCGGTTCGGGTTATCGGGTAATCGAGTCTATCGGGTCGGGTTGAATCGGGTTTTGAGTTTTTTAAAGTGACCCGCAACCCAACCTGATTAAGAATAAGGTTATCGGGTTGGATTTGGGTCGGGTTATGTCGGGACGGGTGATTCAGGTTATCGGGTACAAAATGTCAATGCCTCCGCCAGATTAATTAGTAAAGGTTTTAAAGATGTTGATAATACAAACCAACATAATTAAAAATATAATAGCATGACTGAATCGAATTTGAACCATTGCTTATTTGCAACTGCAGTCTTATTACAACAATAAGCATCAAGTGTTTCCAAAGTCAGAAATCCTAAAACTTTAAGTACTTAATTTGCATGAGATTACAAGTACTACAATGATTAGCATTTTATGTTTTTCTACATTTTAACAAATACATTGATTTAAAGACTTGTTTTATAGTCTATAAAATGAACTTTACATATCATCTTGTGTTATACCCCGTGAACGATTTGACTCAAAGTTTAAAACTTTTGCGCGGAAGCGACATGATCAAAACTGACCTGCTGTTACTCTTTTGACCATTGAAAAAAATCTATAAACATTCACACATTGAGACTAATTTTAAATGATACTAGACTCAATTACGTTCGAAACTCTGGATGGCACGACTCATGGCGCCTTACGGATCAAAAGATATGATTTTTTGAAAACCGACAAAATCTGCCCACAGATTCACTCCCAAACCGAAATTTGGGAGTTTTGGTTCCATACCGAAATTTAGTGTACCCCATATCAAAGTTTCACCCATTTTCATAATAAACAGCCCATACTACCTTATTTCCACACCAAACTCACTCAAAGCCATTAACATTTCATAATAAATCGTTTACATAATCAATCAACCCGTTTGCTACCCAAAATGGGTAAGAACACACTTAACCCAAACACCCCTTTTTCTGCATAACCCTTTTATGCATCTTTTTGACCCATTTTCCGGAAAAACAACTTCTATGACCCGAAAATTAACGAAACTTTTCAGATTTAATTATTCTATCCTTGGGCTCATTTTCATATAAAAACATTTACCGTTTGACCCTCGGAATAGTACTTTACAAAATAACGGGTTTTGAGCCAAAAACCGTTTCGACCCATTTTCACCATAAACCATTTTTATCACTTCATTTTCCCACCGAACTTAACCAACATCATTAACTTAACATATTAAACTCGTTCCATAGACACATGACCCGTTTACATCCTGAAATGGGTATTTTGACACTTATGTCAAACACCCCTTAAACTTTGACTATAAACACATCAAACATGCTTTGACACACCTTTTGACCACCAAATCGTTATGACACCATTAACATACATTTTGACCCTTGACTCCACTTTAAAAACCATTAAAAGACTTTCGGGGGTATAACCTTGACTTGAGCTCGGTATTTTACCTAGCTCTACTTTCTTAACAATTCCTTCTACATTACGCATATCTAACCTTAATCCTTATCCAAGCCATCACATTAATACCATAGCCTGCAAAACATTGAAACATTAAACCATAAGCACAAATGCTTAGTAAGTAAAACGGGTATAACTTAACATTACTTCATTCACGCAATACACATTATATAACCATTAATCCAAAGCAACATTAAACATATTCACATACCTTAACTACATAAAGCCTTAACCTTCCTTATTCCTCATTCCATTCTTGACTAACACCTAACTAACCTTATACTCACTTCCATATAAACACATTTACACAAGCTATACATTAACCTTAACACATTAACCCACATAACACATAATGCATAGAAATCATTATAACTTTATGTTATAACCGGTTTACTTACCTTAGCTCTAAGCTAAGATATCATTCTTAATTTCACCATTATCATCATCATCTTCATCGCCATCATCATCCTTACTATCATAGGTTAATATCATCAAACACATAAACAGTTAACACATAATTAACTAACTATAATAATGGTTTATATAACCATTAAGTTAATATCTCTAATCATAATATAGTCATATAAGGATTATATGATAACCAACCCATAAATTACTAACTTTAATCAATATAACTTATCTCATAATTTACTATAACATCTTAATTAGCCTTTAAGCATCTTTTACCCAATTTCCCAATTTAGGTTTCATAAACCTTAACTTTTCAATTCTTCAATTAACTCAACAATTAGGATTACTTACTTGATAAGAATCATAGTTATGGCTTAACTCTTGGATTAGAACACTTAAACATCATCAATTTAGCACTTGGAAAATCCTTGTTCTTCCCTCTCTTTTTCTCTGACAAAACCGATATCATACATACACTCCTGGATAATTATGAAATGAAATATCCTGGATATTTCTAGTTATAACTTTCTTCACAACAAAGCTATTTCTCTATTTGACACTTTTGGTCCCTCAAGTCATTTTGCTTCTATTTTGACCATATTAAACTTTCTATAACATTTATAACTTAACAACTAAGGCCCTTTGAGTCCATGTACCTTATAAATGTGACACGTCATACTTTTTATTACCATTTACATACATTTAATACTTATAATTTGACTATCGGGTTGACTAACCAATCCCGTAAGTCCTTTAAACTTATGAAAGTCGTAGTCAACTATTCAAATGGTATTCTCGCAATAAATACATAAGGCCTGGTTTTAGGGTGTTACATCTTGCACATCTTATATCCATGATATAAGATATACTTGTAAGGATGTAACTCCATGTGAGCATATTGTCAGTAAGCAGCAATACTAATCGTGTTTAATACTTTCTACAATCAAGACCAACAAAATATACGAGTACACATCAAAAACAATACATTTAAGTTACAAACAGCACCACAAAGTAATAATTTCATAATATAAACATTCAAATGTGCAATTAATACATAAACATGTGCACTATCGGGTTTTATCAGGTTGAACCAATAAGCCTTATTGGGTTCGGGTTCGGGTCGGGTCAAATCGACCCTACTGACATCCTTATACATAATCATGTTATACATATGGTTAGCACAGTCATGTTGTCAAAATGTTGTATTTTGCAATCAAAGTCTTTTAATCTGATTACCAGATTATTTTAAAAAATCACATATTTGACATTTTGAAAATTGTGTATGAATTATGAAACCATTTTGATGAAACTTGTCAAAATTTTGACTTTTTGACTTTTGACCATTTAACCATTGACCAGTAAAGTACATAATATGTTGACTGTGTTGACCTATTGACCTCTCTTTGGTCTTACTTCGCTGGTTGACAAGCTTTGTTGACCAGTCAAAGTGTTGACTGTGGTCAAAGTTTGACCAGCGAGGTAGTAGTCTACGTCGCTTCAATAAGTCAAATTCAAAGTGGGGTAGAAATCTAATCCTACAAGGTAGTAGAAATTAAGTTCCAATATGTTATCAAGCATTCTAAACACATTTTTAAGCCTAAATCATAAGTAAACAAGCACTTTTCACATCTAAATACTCAAAATCATTCCTACTTCGCTTAAAACAAATCCAAAGATTCAAATTTGTGCACCTATAGTGATACAAGTAGTTTGGCATGTAAAAGAACAATAAAATACAACATCTATTGGTTCTCTAAAGCACTTATCAATCAAACTACTTAGAACACTTTATCAGCGACGTAGCTCACAACGGAGTAGGCAACGATTTGATCAAGGACCCTTTAAATGATTTAATTAAGTTACGTCATCCCAAATCGAGTAACCTATAGCCATTTCCAATCATAATCAGCTAAAAATCCAAGCCTATAATGCACTAAATCAATATTCTCTCATAAAATCCATTCGAAACCCAAGTTTTCTCAATTTTGATCGATTCAGTGGTTGATACGCAAAGATATTAAAACCATTCTTTAAAATATGATTAGAAAGCTTACATTTCACAAGATTTGGATTGAAAAGTTTCTTTTTAGATTTTGTTGTTTTAGCGAGGTAGCAACAACAAAGTAGCAACAATTAGGTAGGTTACAACAGCAGCGAGGTAGAATTTGATATTTTTTGAAAAAAGTGTTTTCACTTCGCTGAGTTTGACCTTTTATAGTACAAGTCAAACCAACCTGTTGACCAATGGTTTTTACATTTTCAGTCCCTTAACTTGAGTGGGTGATTCTTTTAAAGTCCAAAATATTTTTCAAAACCCTCCTCAAGTTAAAATCATTTTGCATTTAAGCCCTAAAACTTTTAATGACAAACTCCTCCTCAAATATTGATATAGTTCTTCCAAAATTCCAGAAAATTTGTTTTTCTTTTGTTTATTTTGAGGAAAACTCATACTCGCCTTTTAAGCACAAGTTTTTTTCTTTTATTTGAAAATGTACAAAAAAGTTTTCTAACTCCCGCTCGAACAAGAAAGCGTCTAATCTAGAAAAGTTTCAAAACTTTTGAACGATTGTTCGAGAGTTCATTAATTTTGAAAACAAAATTGTGTTTTTATGTGATGATGAAGGAAAACATTTTAAGCAACCACAATGTTTCATTTTTCTTAATGTGTTGTTGAAAACCTTTGAGTTTAAGTTTGGCAACTTTTTGTAGTTAAGCGCTTTCAATAAGAAATGCAATCACATGTTCTAACGCATTTGAGTTGTGTTAAATTTCTCACCCTCTAAATATGATATGTTAAAGCATTTATAGTTCTTTTTGGTATTTTTGAATTTTTCAAATTTTGTATTTTGTTTTAGTAAAAAATATTTACAAAAAAATAGAAGTTTTTTTTGGTTTTTGTTTGGTTTTGTATTTTTGTATTTTTGTTTTTAATAAATATTTACAGAAATTTTGATGTTTGAAATTTTACCAAGAAGACTTTACTAACTCCTCCAATTCCTCTGGAGTCAAATATCGCATACCGAGTCAACGTACAAGTTCAGAAAACCGATCTTTTGGAAGAGCTTTTGTGAATATGTCAACCAACTGGTATTCCTTGTTAACAAAGTATAGTTGATGTGCTTCAATTTAGTGTGCTGGACATTGTTGCAAGTAATAGCGATGGCAGTCTTGGAGTCACAGTACATAGGTATTATGTAAAAAACGTAGGCATAGTCCATGAGTTGTTATCGCATCCAAGTATAGGATTTACATTTTCAATTGTAGGATCGATATATTTATTGTGTTGATGATTCGGGTGGTCTTGGATGATCAAAATACATGTTTGCCATTAGAGAGAGAAAGTAGATAGAGAGGGTGTTCTTGCTAGAGACTTGGTTCACAAAATATGGAAGGTTAGATTATGAGAAGCACCACCCCTTCCAAGAATGGAAGGGGTATTTATAGTTACAGAATACACGACCTCCTATCAGCCTGTGGATCAGGTATACAGTGGGTAAAGACCCGTCCTTCCTCCACGGTGTTGCTCTAAACTAAACTACGCTACAAACTAACTAATAAACTACTTAATAATGTAAATAACGACATGTCTACGAGCTAACTTATGCTAGATAATATTTGGGGTGACCGACTCTTCACTATGGAATTTTCTAATTCCTAACAATCTCCCCCTAAGGGAGGTCACCCCATGTTTTACATTTTGAATCTTAGCATTCTATTTTTGACTTCGTTCTTGAGCTCGTAGACTTGAATTCTTCATTTCTGCAATCTTTGTGCTTTAGTAGCGAATCTTCAAAGTCCGCATAGTTTTGTACTTTTAGTGGAGGCCTTTAAATGATCCACATCTTTGATGATCTTTGAGCTTTCATTGAGATCATCAGCCACAACAAATCTCTCTGGATCATCCATAGTTGTTTTGCCTTCATGTGATGTTGTGACTTTAGGACCGACATGCTCAACTTTCTGGATCATGACATCTTTCCATCAGAGTAGCGGAAGCTTTACTGGTTCATGATATTTGCAGCAGCGTAGCAGAAGCATAGTATAAAAATATCAGAACCAGGTTATGTAGATATGCACCAGTCATGATTTCTTCAATTAAGTGTGGATGCCGTGAGCATGCGGCTTTGGATTGACTCCTCAATTCTGATCAGCTGCAACCGTCCAAATGTACCTGCAAACAACAGTTAGCAATAAAACACACGAAAGTGTCTTTGATCACTTTTGTTGAATTGAGGTACACGGCCCACGGTTCCCCGTTGATCAGTACAAGTACTACCTGTGATCAGGTAGGATTCCTAAGAATCTCCTTGACAGGGTTTCGCAGCTGTTCTAGCCGTTCTCAAACCGGAACGTCTCAAAGAAGACAACACGGAGTGAGTGAACCAGCGAATTGAGATTCACCGATTGATGAAAATAGATTTGAAAAACAATCGTGTACTGCTCAATAGAAATTGTTTTTGCAATACAACGAAGCTTTTGATGAAAATCAATTATCAATCATAAACACCTTTTATTTTGAAATATAAGTACACAGTCGATGTGCTAAAGAAAAGAGTTTTTAAGCACAATGACCGGTTTTTCAAAGGTATCCGTCAATCCATAACCTGAACCAGGATTGATTCAAAAGATTGAATTGCCCCATTGTTTCTGTTCAGTTGTCACGTGGTTGATCTATAGGGTAGATCTCACATGCCACCCACCAGGAGCTTGTTTGATGTTGGCTCCAGAAGGCTTTCCATCTTCATTGTGAGTATGTTTGCATATCACTCAAATGTTCTGGCAATACCACAAGGATAATGCGTAGGACTCATAAGATGTAATCTCTCTTTCCACATTGTGTGAAACAGAGAGTCTTCATTGAAAGTGTCCTAACGAGATATTGTGGATGATCTCTTGGCTCTAGACTCAATCGTGCACATTTGGTTCCTATGCCGGAGACTAGGGAGAGGGTCTCCTTCTTCAATATCAACAATCTCTAAGAGAAAGTCGATAGATAATGTCGGTTCCCCGTGAGAATGAAACAAGTCCTTTTAAGAGGAACTTGAGTAGCATGGGAAGTTTAGTGCAGTGCGTCACTGGGTCCATGACGTCTTGTCTTCAATACCGGTGTTACCTTAGTAACAACCAGTAGCATATGTATTGAACCCGGTTTCTGCCCTAAGGTTGAATTATTGGAGGGCTATTTCTTTTCACCCTTTTTCACATTAATTTCTTTTTCATTCTTCAACCCCTTCAGTGCTTACCAAGACTTCATAACTAGAACCTTGTTGGGTTTATTCCAGTACTAGCTCTGTCTCAGTCCGCACTCTTCCCATTTCTCATTTTTCTCCTTTTTTCATCATACCTAAGGGCTCTACACTATCTAGTGGATTGTCCCTGGGTAGATCCCTCCGGTTCTGGCGGATCGTGGGAACTAATACCTAACCTCACCATCCTTATAACTCCATGCTTAAAGTAAAATGGTCGGTCTTTTGGTACAGTTTATTCTTCCTTGAAACCAATTGAAAAATCATTTGGAAAAACAATCAAGGTACTTGTGATACGAGATCAAAGCATTTTGTACCTTAATAGTTTTGATCATTTAGAAAACCTCCCCCTCAACATGTGCATATGATTTAGAAAATGTTTAGCACATGGAGGCAAGAGGACTTTGAAATATTTTCTTTGATCACAATTTTCATAGAAAAAGCCATTTGATTTTCTTTGGTAAATTCTCCCCATCAATATGTGCATAGGATAAGTGAAAACATTTTGTCACATAGAGGAAAGAGTTCTTTTGAATCACATTCACGATCACAAAAGCCATTAAGAAACCATTTGAAAACTCAATCAAGGTACTTTATGTTAAAACATAAAAGCTTTTGTACCTCGATAGTTTATTTTGTTTTAAAATGCTCCCCCTCAATATGTGCTTCGAAATTCGAAAGTGTTTAGCACACAAGGGAGAGCAGCATGCACATTTGAATCAAAACGATCACCTTTTATCAAATTTCATTATTAAATCACAAATTCTCCCCCGATCAAAAATATCAAACCCTTTGAGATTTTGGATCCCAAGTGATTTAATAAGGTTTAGAAAACATGGGAGAAAATGTGCCAGATTTAAAAACTCATCTTGTTTTTGGATAAATGCTCCTCCTCAACATGTGCATTATGTATATTGAAATCGTTTGGCACATGGAGGCAGGAGTGCCTATAAAGGACTAAAACCGATTCCATTAAAACAGATTTAAGATTTAAAGCACGATCTCTCCCCCGATCAAAAATTTCAAACCTTTTGAGATTTGTGATCCCAATTGATTTAAATCATTTAAAAAATTTTAGGGAAAGACGTGGCAAGATTTAATTTTGAAAGATGACAGATAGGAACAGATTAAGACATTAAAGATTGTTAGTGTCAGGTATAATAGTTTTTAAGAGATCTTTAAGTAAAATAAAACAATTTCACAATCAAACAAGAACAGAAAAAATTTCATTTTGAAAGATCTTGATTCTTTATGAAAAATCATACCATGACATAACATTAAATCTTTAGATCACCACTTATTTTATACAAACGGACTTATTATGAAGAAATATTGTTTAAAAATAATTTATTTTAAATCACTCTCCCCCTCAATCGATGACCGTAGTCGATGATTGAGTGACTTAAGTTTTGATTAAATGAAGTCCGGTGATTTTCAAAATTAAGTCCAATTTATTTTCAAAACAAATATTTTTCCATTTTTTCAAAACAATATTATATAAAATTGTTTAAAGAAAATGGTATAATCACAATTATCCTGCACAAAGATACGTTAGGTGGTTGAGCTGCTTCAGTTGATGTTGTTGTTGTAGGGCTTGGAAGAAAAACCGTCTGCTAATGCAGTGAGACTTCTTACGTTGCATTTTAATGCCAACTGAGGTCAAATTAAGCTCCGTTTCTTCAATCACTTAGAAGAAAACTATCTGCTGATGCAGTGAGACCTCTTACGTTGCATTTATGCCAACTCTCCATAGAAGTCCAATTAAGCTCCGTTTCTTCATTTGTCAACCCAAGATCTAGTTACCCTTTCCTTTCGGCATCCAAACATCATATTATGTGGGATCCGGATCGGGAACATTCTTATACCAAAATACCTGCATACGTTAGTGAACACACATACAGATATATGGTGGTCGACATCACCCAAATAGCAATCGACTAATAAAAGTCAATTCAACAAATCAATCAGTTCACATAAGGTATGGGATTATGTGTTCATCAAACTCTAATCATCTAAACCTAACAATCATATCCTAGAAACCTAGTCCTTCAACATAGGCAATTATATTTTACAGATAAGCACGTAGGATGATTAAGAAAGTCTGATATATGATATAAATTTGAAAACATTCTCCCCCTCAATCAATGACTTATTTTCTGAAGATTTTAAAAGTGCCGAAGTCATTGATTGAGTTTGCAAATTTTATAAAAACTCTGAATCTGATTGTTTTTAAAGCAACTCATTTTTACCACCATTTTGTTAAAAACAACAAATATTTTTCTGAAGAATTTATAGAAAGAAAAACATTTGTGTAGGAACAGCAGTCCTTCGACATACTTTCCTCATTTTGTTTTAGGATAAGTGCACGAAATATTTGAAAATTGGTTTAGCGCAGCACTTTCCTTTCTTTAAAGAGCGGGTTGCTGTTGGAAATAATAGCAAGCCATAGTGTTAAGCACGGGTTACAGTCTGAAATAACTGCAAGCCATAGTTTGTGACATGTTTTGGAAAAGAATATTTACACCTCCTGTTCGAACTTCATCTATGGTCCCGTGCCATTATTGAATGACATTACTAAGACCGTAGATGTTATCGATACCAGAAGACATGTCTTTAGAAAACATATTTTTGGTATTTTTAAATTTTCTGATTTTTATGGGTTTTGTTGGTTTTATATTTTTCTATTTTCTTTTTGTTGGTTTTATATTTTTGTATTTTGTTTTTTTGAAAACTATTTACAGAGATAGAATAGATGATATAATTTAAGAGGATGGTGATATGAGTACCGAGATAAGGATATCAAGCAGCACATCGTAGAAGATAGAATTCGTTATCTCTTAAACTTCCACCACCAAAGCTTCCGAGGCTCCAGAATAGAAGATAGAACATGAGCCTTTGAGAAAGAGAGACTTTGGCAGCTTCCCCCCAAACCGAAGATCCATTAGATGAGTAGATTCGAAGCTCTATTTCAAGCTTTTATTAGCCAGGTGCACAGAGAAGCACACCATTATCATAAATCCCGCTGCTCCTTTTAAGAACGATAATCGAGAATCTCCATTCGGGGTTATATCATTAAAATAGATCAGCTACGTATCATCCCACTTTTAACTACTCTTCTCAAATTTCATTCCACTGAAGTCTGACGCAATCCATTCCAACAGGTGTCAAGAGAACACTTCCCCCAAGTAGATGAATTGATGCAGTCAGTCTCTTATACTAGAGCTCACGAACCCGAATACACATACCCGAAGACAAAGAAACTTATACCATCGAAGTAGCAGATTAAGTCCAATAGCCAAAGAATAACCCCGATGTATACTTTTCTCTCCCCCTGAAGAAAGTGTATGAAGCTCAAGAACCCGAAGTACCCGAATGCCCAAAGAGAGAATAACCGATAACATTGAAGAAGCATGCCGAATCACTGATTATCTCTGCGGGTGACAATCTCTGCGGATGTCAACACCGAAATAAGTGATTATATTTCTGAATCACTGATTAAGCCCTCAAGTAAAACAGCTGAGCATCCCTAATGTATACAATCTCTCTCCCCTGATGATTGTGATAACATCAAAATCATCACACACTTGTGTACCTCTTTCATCTTCAGAAACTAACTCTTCCATCTCTTCCCCCACATAGTTGGAATAAGAACACTAAACGCCTTGATGAGTAAAACCTTGAGTTTCTCTGCGGTCATGACATTTGTTTTCCCGGGATATCTTCAATCACTTAGAAGAATTAAGTTCATCAAGTTTACTCGCCATGAGTCAAACCTTGAGTTTCTCTGCGGTAATAACATTTGTCTTCCCGGGATATCTTCAATCACTTAGAAGAATTAAGTTCATCAAGTTTACTCGCGTTTAGATGCTTGTCTCCTTCCCCTTGCTGGTTTTGACACTTCAGAATCAGCAACATATTATAAGCCCAAATACTAGAAATCTGTTGAGAAGAACGCTTGAAGTCTTTGTGAGAATCAACTTGCTGAAGCAGAATGTGAGCAAGTCTAATTGGGGATTAAATCAGACATTTCACCCTCCCCCAATTAGTGCTCTCCCCTAAACCGACAATCTTTTTGATAAATGCCCAGATTAAGAAGAAGTCTTTAGATCATTAAATGCAACTCGTCTTTGGTCTTCTAACATATAGCAGGAAATGTAGAACAGACTGTAGACTCGACCTTCTTCAAGATTGTCCGAATGGGGAATAGAGTGTTAACATCTTCAACTCACACCACAAAGCATCCCACCAAAAAGCATCCCAATTAACTTACATCTTGCAAATCCCCTTAACTAAAATCTCTCCCAATCAAACAAGAACAGAAAGATGTTCATCAAGGAAATCAGCAGTCAGGCCGCAACGAACACACAAGATGGTAACACCAAACTACCCATCACATCAAACAAGAACAGAGAGATTGTTCGGAATCATCATGTTGATGTATACGTGAAGCATTAACCGGAAGCACTTTGTCGATAAACTCATCAACCCGAGTGAAGATGTCAACCAACGACTCTTAGACGAAACTCCATGTAAAGATGACCCGATAAGAAGAAGCTCGGTTCTTACATAAGTTTGGAGCCGTTTGACCATTTATTCTCAGATAACAATCAACCATGCAGAATTATCATACTTCTTCTCCCCCTCAAGAATTGCAGACGAAGTTGCCATTCTTGACTAAATAAGTGAAATCATCCAAATGTATTCTATTCACACTTTTCCCCCGCAAAATTAGCACATGATGTCGCCATCGTCCTTATAGTAGAGCAAGTTGAATAAGAAAACAATCAATGGTAGCCCGGTTCACTTGATGACTGAAGCACATGGAAAAAGTATGAAGCATGTTGATGAGAATGGTCATAATAAGAAGATTTCTCTTCTTCAGAAGATAAAGCGCGCTGACACGTACACTTTTCTTTTCTTTAGAGTACGAGGCATGAACTGATGTGTTCATACGTCATTATGATGAAGTAGGAGGCCTGAACTGATGTGAACAGACGTCATAATCTCTCTCTTTTCAATCTTTTTAGGCAAAACATGTAAATGTCACCATTATCATTCAGTAGGCACTTTGTGGTGACAGCTGATGGAGATAACCCAATATGATGAATTTGACTCTGAAGTAAACTAACCCGAACTCGTGACTTAAACTTGCACATATGTAACAAAGAGCGGTGCCGATTTCCATTAGCATCTCTAAGTACTCTCTATGTACTCTATACTCTTCAACCAACCAACCATCAAGTATAAGACGTACATCACCTCTTGAAAATCCACAATTAAATGTGACACTGAGCACTACAACGTAACTCCTTAAAGTGATAGTTATTTTTGTGGCAAAAAGAGCCCAATTTCTCCTCGTGGTAAAAGAAAAAAGACTCCCAAAAATAACTAGATTTCCAAGTCTTCATTTTTGATAATAAGCTCGAACAAGTTATCTTGAGACATGCAACCAACCAACCATCGTCTCAAAGATAAGGAAGATCACCCATGAAACGTTACTTCAATTTCGCGTCAATAATACCGTATAAAAATCCCGTAGTCATTTTTCACTTTTTCGCTCAAGCCGTGAATTTTGTATCCCTCCGAGAAAATATACCATGCCAAAATACCATTCTTGACCGACTAATATAAAAATTGTATCCAATAAATTTTAAAAAATTGTGTCATAAAGTTTTGTAACACAAAATTTTGTATACCAACGTTTTCATTTCAGTCACCACGAATAATGTTAATCAATCATCCAGATCCACACTTATACGAGCCATTAAAATTTTTATATCCATATGTGAAAAATTTACACTTATACGAATAATGTTAATCAACCACGAATAAAAATTTTGTATCCATTTAAGGTCCAGTTGACACATTTTCCTATCAGCCCAAGGCCCAAGTAACAAGTCCGATCCCAACACCAATCCAGAGAATGATCGGATCCATATCCCCTCATGAATTAGTAACCGGATATATATCACATATCACAAATCACTTACTTAACCTAACAATTAGGTCATAACCCTAAAATCTCTCCAAAATATAGCGCCTCCCACACAACTTTCACCCAGTATCTCTCAAACAAAACTACTCATCCAATCCATCTCATATCGCCGCATCTAACACTCAAATCTCATCACGTCTCATTCTTTTCTATCAAACATCTGATCTTATCAATATCATTTTAAACCTCAAATACGAATCTCACAACCTTAAACATAACGAACCATGATTATCTTTGTTTCTATGTTGAGTCTTGGATATGAGATGGAGAATGGGTTAGGGTAAATTTTGCTCGAAGTTTGAACAAGGACCAGTGATGGAATATCCTGAGGTCGAGACGTATATGGTTAATGGTCTAAGGTTTGTGGTCGAGGTCTTGTTGTGGTCATGGTCAATTTAGAACTTCTTTATCATTTCTGTAAGTCGCTAGCCAAATGAGTCAAGTCCCTAGGATTTTTATCAAAGCAAGTCGCTAACCAAAGTTTTCAAAACAACTCGCTACTTGATAAATATCAAGTCGCTAAACAGTGACAAGTCCCTACCCTTTTTCATTAAACAAGTCGCTATGTATAAGGTACAATGACCTTGGACACAAAGACAAGTCGCTAACTTGATAAACAAGTCGCTAGAATGTTTTTTGAAAATTTTCCGATGAGTTTTTTGGACCAAATTCCGACCATCTTTATGTGAAACCCAGAAAAACTGCTATTGAAAGATCTATTTAGCCAGTTTGACCCAGAAAAAGACCATGTTTGACCACGTACTTTACCGTTTAAGACCATAGTATATACGGTTGGTATAAAAAAAAAAGTCACGAAACAAAATAAATAATCAAACTTTGGACAAGAAAATGACACAATAACAGATAAAAAATTATGGACTGATGACTTTTATTTGATTACCAAACAAAAGGGATACAAGAAACATATTAAAAAACTGTTATACCAAAGTTTGTAAAACTGAAAACATTATTTTCCGACCACCAATAGTATCACAAAAACAGTTTTAAAACATGATCCAAAAACCACCATAACCATGATACAAAACCACACAAATCAACACAACACCAAAAACCTTGGCTCTGGTACCAATTGTAGGATCGATATATTTATTGTGTTGATGATTCGGGTGGTCTTGGATGATCAAAATACATGTTTGACATTAGAGAGAGAAAGTAGATAGAGAGGGTGTTCTTGCTAGAGACTTGGTTCACAAAATATGGAAGGTTAGATTATGAGAAGCACCACCCCTTCCATGGATGGAAGGGGTATTTATAGTTACAGAATACACGACCTCCTATCGGCCTGTGGATCAGGTATACAGTGGGTAAAGACCCGTCCTTCCTCCACAGTGTTGCTCTAAACTAAACTACGCTACAAACTAACTAATAAACTACTTAATAATGTAAATAACGACATGTCTACGAGCTAACTTATGCTAGATAATATTTGGGGTGACCGACTCTTCACTATGGAATTTTCTAATTCCTAACATCAAAAAATAAATAACGATTCTCACAATACATATGATTTACAGAATGGTTACGTTATAAATTTTTAAAGATATCTAATAAAAGCATATAAAATAAGGTCCCTAATATCTCATGGGCCTTGCGTTATACAAGTCATTCATTTCATTTATAAAAGGAAACAGAAGGAATTTATTCCACGGTGTAAAGTTAGGTGTTTGAAATTGATAACTGTTGTGAGGGTTGTGATTCCAGTTTGTTTGGTTGTAGTTGCTTTTTGGAAAGACGGTGTTTTGTCTCCTAAGTGGTATTTTGAGTTTTGGTTGTAACATCGGCTTACCTTTTATAATGTCTTGACCATGTTTTAATGATGGTGGTTTATTGACATTCTTAACAGTAGCAATGGGTAAATTCTTTTTAGTTATGACTACAAAGTCTGTTCTAGTAGATGTGGTTGTGTCAAATTTGGTTTTGCTGAAACAGGTGCCCGGATCCCTTGCTTAATGCTAGCCGGATCCCTTTTTAAAGGATCCGTCGGATCCGCCTGATCAGAACCTTGTTTTTCAGCAGATTTAACAAATTTTGTTTGTTTGACTTCGCTAGTCGAAGCAACACATTCTGTAAATCCTACACCCTTTTTGTTATTAGATATCTTTTAACTACCAAGTATTACATCTAGACACTGAGTACTAGATTTCTTCATGTTTGGTGAAAGAAAAATACTTCAATTAACTCTTTTCATTACCATGTTAGGCTAGATCACTTAGTATTTGCTTAGGATTGCATGAAACCTAGTTTAATGATTGTTATGTTGTCGTCTCTTATTTAATGGTGTTTACGTTAGGAGTTGGAAAATTGGCTAAGGAAAATTATACTAGCTTGAACGTCCACTAAAACGTGTAGTTAATAATTAGTTAACTTGATATTAAGTAATGCGTAGGCTAGTCGAAAGGTGTGCTTGACAATTCATATAGGCGTCATACAACGAAAATAGTTATATACACGTGGGACTGACCAAACCACAAACGGTAATAATACAAATTACCTTCTAGATTAAATCATTCGTTTAGAGGAGTTGACATCCCATCGATTTTTTGTCCCTTTTGCAACTCGGCTGTGGAATCTACTTTTTTTTTCATGTCCCTTGGCTCGTCAAGTGTGGAGAATTTTTTTGCTTTGGTGGGAGCTCAATGATATGGAACTTAAGTCTTATAACGAGTGGCTTATTTGGCTCGTCAATACTCATTTACCTAAGCACTTGAAGGTATTTATTACGTGATATGGTGGCTTATTAGCGTTCTAGAAATCAATTATTGTTTGATCCCACTCAACCAAGACAAGAGCTTCTATTTGATGATGTTGTGCAAATTCTTACATGTGGTATTCTAGTCGTTGTAAGTTTAAAATCAATTGAGTTTCTTGGTTACAAAACCCCAATTGCAGAACCATGACAGGGTAATTTTGGTAAAATTTTAGACGCAAATTTCACCGATTCGACAACTGAATTATTGTAATAACCAAAGTTTTGAGTTTACTTCATGTGAGTTTTTATGTATTGGAGTGAGTATCCTTTAGGGGTGAGCATGGGGCGGGGTGGGGCGGTTTTATTGTAAAACCAAAAACCGAACCGTATATTTCGGTTTTTGAAAACTACAAACCGTTTGGTTTCGGTTTTTTTCGGTTTTGGTTTTTCGGTTTTTGACATAGAATCGGTTCGATTTCGGTTTTATTCGGTTTTTTCTTACTTGAAAACAAGCATGTTTTAATCTTATATAAAGTTTACGATTCCAAGTTTCAAGCAAAAATATTTAAACCAATTATCAATAATAGCATATTATCCAGCAATCCAAAGCTTCAAAAAAGCGTACAAAACAACCAAACATCAATCTAAAATATAAAATGCACGTCTTTGCGGCTTTGCACTTTTCGTTCGCTCACGAGAATTGTAGGGTAAATTTTCAAAGAACATTATTGTTCGAAAACAAAGATATAATATATCTATAAATAAAACAAATTTCAATGTATAGATAATAAACAACACAATTTTTTTAATAGATAAAGTTGCATACTCAAATCTTTAAAATTAAATAGCAAATCTCTTATATAAATTAAATTATATAAAAACATATGTAAAGGTGGGGCGGGGCGGTTTTCTCGGTTCGGTTTTCTTAAGAAACCAAAAACCGCCCCAAACATTCGGTTTTTATAAAATTCAAAACCACCACCATCGGTTTGTCAAATGGGGCGGTTTTTTCGGTTCGGCTTTTTCGGTTTTTTCGGTTTCGATTCGGTTTTTCGGTTTTTGTGCTCACCCCTAGTATCCTTATTCTCGGGTTTACATATATGAGGCATTTAAGAAGGTAAAATCTATGCTACATATAGCGAAGGAAGCTTATTAACTCTTTTAAATGACTAAAACAATCTTATTTTAAAAATATAAAATGATATGCAATATGTACAAATGATTTATGTTATGTATAATATAGAAAACAATAATTCTTTTACACTATTTAAAACATTCATTAAATAATGCTAAATTTTTGTTCGGTTATGAATATTTAAAATGTTTGGAAATTGCATATTCATTCAAAAAGCATTAATCATATATATATATGAATGTATTTAGTAAATTTAAGTGAATCCAGACATATTCGAGGGTGTGCGGAATGTGCTATCGCACAGGGCCTCAAATTTTTTATATAATATGTACACATATTCAACAAAACTGACTAAAGATATTTAATTCAAAAGGTTGCAACAAAAATTATCGTCAAAAGCATTTTTAAAATAATTATGTCTCATTTATGATTTAAAATATTATTTTAGTTTTATTGTTAGGCCTCACTTTTGTAATTAAATTGAATTTTGCATGGGGTCTCTGCAAATCTAGAGACAACACTGGTAAAATGCTAATGATTTTGATAATAAATTCGATGAAAAAGAATTGTACATGTTAAAGCACGAAAAATTTCAAGTGATTTATAGAGTATGAAAACGTGTAAACATATAAAGTAGGAAGATTCTTTATGTTTCATGTTATATAATATTGTAAAAAAAAATATTATAAAACATCTATAGATTAGCTAGTACTTTGCACATGTACGTGACAATTTAATATGAATAAATAGAGTACGATAAAATTATATTTTAAAAATATTGTCAAGCATAAAGTCATTATCACGAAAAACATGTGATCGAAAAATATGAATCTGAGTTTTGAAGTTGAAGTTGAAACTCGGTTGAATACCATAATTACCAAAAATAATTGTTCCAATAACGTGTAATCGTGTTTCAAACTCTTAGGAGGTGTTTGGTTGGTAAAAATATAAGTGCATGTATTTTAAACTCAATAGAATTATAATTAGAAAGGAATATAAATTACAAGATTTAAAAACCTTTAACATGTTTGGTATGACGTATTTGAATAGCTCATTCAAATCAATCATAAATAAATAACACAATTACCCTTGATCAGGGCCGGATTTGGGCCTCTGCAGAGTGGGCAACTGCACAGGGCCCAACATCCTAAAGGGGCCTCAATATTCCTGTCAAACTGTATATAATATAATGTAGCGCATTAAAGGCCCAAAATCAGTTAAAATCACTTTTCGTTCTTTCTATTATGCTGCAGGAAGCCACCAACATTTCAATAATTTTTCACCAAATCATTTCCTTTTATAATTTAAATTCATATCATGAATCGATGCAATTTTAGTTATTATCTCAGCAAAAAATACAATCTTTGTTCTCCATACTAGTTATTCAATTTTAAAAATAAAAATGGCAATTTAAACTAGATATAGTATATATATTGTTGTATTTTTTGGAAAGTTAGCGAGCTTTCTACAAATAATTGAATATTTAAGGGGCCTGATTTATAGTAATCGTACGGGGCCACTTAAAACCACGGGCCGGCCCTGCCCTTGATTATTCATATAACCAAGTGAGAAGAAATAAATTAATAAAGGGCATTAGTGTCTAGTGGTTCATTAGTTCCATTGAGTTTTAATTATATCACTTAGAGCATCTACAATGTACCAAGTCTTAAAGACTTGATGCATTTAATTTATAATAGATCGAATAACTAAAGCTTGGAAGAAAAACTTAATGTATATCAAGACTTTGTTAAAAAGCTTTTCAAAAAGCTTGCCATGCAATGCAAAAAACCTTTTCAAAAAGCTTTTTAGAATAATAAAAAGCTTTTCACAGTTTGATGCATTTCTCATGCTCTTATAAAGTGGATTAAAAAACCCTCTATTTTTGCACTAATCACGGGTCTTACTAAATTTAAAATATCACATATTTTACTACCAAAACAACTTTTCTATGTATTTATACAAAACCCATGAAAACCATCAATTAATTTGATGAACCAAACGTCCCCTTATTTTATTAACATTTCAAGCTTAAATCAGCTCTTAAACATGTGATAATGCTTGATAAATCACAATCTAATAATTAAAACGTTTAGAGTTTGTAAGGACCATAAATATCACATTATAACTAACATATAGCTTAATAAAAATTTGATTTTTTATTACACATGTTGAAAGACATATGTATGTCGAAAGGAAATAACAAAAGCTTATGAAATTGTTCAATACATTTCACTATTTCAGGAAGGTAAACAACTTCTTTGTTACTACATGATACGTTATATCCTCCTAATTACCGTCCGGAAAACTTTTCAAAAACTACATAGTTCTGATTCTTGCACGCGAGTGTGCTTAAATTATGCTAGACGTCAATTGAGATGACTTATATAAAAGATAAGGATTAATTAGCTGAATATAACATTATTCTGTATCATTTTTTTCTCCAGTTTTTACTCGGGTAGTTTAATTAAGTTGTGAAGTAGCTTCTTTGTCCAAGAACCATGTAAGATTACCCTCAGGCACAACCTTTTGCACAGGCAAAGGGTAATAATCATTAGCATGTTTCCCCAATGCCACCTTGACCGCATCAGCTAGATCTTCACCAGTAACCACAATTGCAATCTCAGACGCTGAATTGATCAACGGGAAGGTGAAAGTGATCCTTTGGGGAGGTGGTTTTGGTGAATCCGTTATGAAAGTCACCCATTTCTGCTTCTCAAACCGTTGAAAATACCAGCAGAAAAGGGATGCAACGTGCCCTTCTGGACCCATTCCGACTAACATTAGGTCGAATTTAGCAAAGCCTGTTGTGTTCGATGTCTTTAGTGTCTTGTTTGCTACCAGTTGTTTGAGACGTTGCTCGTATTCATCTGCTGCTTCCTCGGGTGATAATCCTTCTTTGATGGTATAGATGTTAGACTTGGGTATTGGTACCTAACACCGTATTTGAATAATGAGTAACATTATTGTAAGCAAAGAATATCAAACACAAGAATGATAATGTTTGACGGATGTTATGCAAAACATCAACAAAAAAAAAATCATAAATAAAAAATCCGTGCAAACAATGGTTATAAGAAACTGAAAGTAAGCTGCATGTTATTATGTTAGTGAAGTAAACATCACAATTTAACTGTATTATACTTCAAAATCTTAGGCGAATGACTAAATATACTAAAGTTACCTTACTGAGAAATCCATCATAACTGAGTTTGTAATTGGAATATGAATTATTTAGAGGAACAACTCGTTCATCCATGTAGAAAATTGACCATTTTGACCAATCTATGGAGCTATTATATGGAGGCTCCGTTAATTTCCTGTCAAAAATTAAACTCGAATTCATTAAAATGACTCAAAACATTAACAACATCACTACTTTTACTAATAGCAGATTTGATATTTACCTGAGAGTATCTATCAAGGAACCGCCTGATAGTACAACAGAGAAAGAACCCTTGTCGGCGATGAATTGAACAGAGAGATGGAGAATATAGACAGCAAGAGCGACTGCGACTTGTTCTTCAGATTCAAATATTTGAACAGTTGGTGGAGCCATTTTTTATCATGAATAGAGATGAAGTTGATAGATGGTATACATTTATGTGCTCTTGTTATATACTATTATTACGGGCTCTACCAACCAGTCTCACGAGCCATGACCTAACTTTCATATACCCAAATTTGAACAAGGGACTTTTTTGTGAAAGTATGTTCACTATTCTTTCAAAACTATGTGAAGATGTGCTCTAGTTGAAAAAGTCGTTTTTCATAAAAAATGAATGCCCTAGGATTTGAGGCAATTACTTCACCTAACAATATGCTTCGCTAAGTTATGTCTATTAGGTCCGTATAAGTCATGTATGCTCCTTGAGTAGCTGATAGGCTTAACTTTCTTTCTACGCATATACTTAAACAGCTGGTTATCAATTAAGAGGCTGAAAGCCTGAAACTACCTTAGATGACACGTTAAGATGAAACGCAATTAATACCAACACATTACTAAAAAACAAAACAGTATTCTGAACATGACTTGCCGCATACTAGTAATCAGAATCTGCTGCACTCGCTGACAAGATTATGATGAAACACTGAATTATTACTGTTGAGTTTATGATATATAAAATAAAATAAAACATAAAGACATCAAGAGTACACAGCGGAAGACTTAAGATCATAACAAATAAATTAATTAACTGAAAGTATGCGTAACGTACCTCTTGCGAATATCAAATCTCTTGAGCAAAGCAAAACCACCCTCGAGCAAAGCAAACCAAAGAAGTACTAAATGGTGTAAGAATAATGTCTTACAACCACGTTCTTGTACACACGAATTAACCAACGAATCAAGCGATTGCTAGATCTAACACAAGCCCTTGTATATGCAAAAACAAAACCGAACTCCCTAACAAATGGGGTTTTCGGCCAAGCTATGCAAAAGAAAGAGAAGAGAGGAGATCTAGGTTAATTCAATGCACAAGTGTATGAAACCCTAGAACCTACCCCTCTATATATACTAGTAGGTAAACTTAGGGAACAAGTTAGAGGATTAGGCTTTTCTAAGCCCCTATGGCCGGCCACCAAAGCAAGCCCAAAGCCCATTCCATAACTTTTCCAAGTTTCCATTTCTAGTCCTTCTCTTTTCCATTTAACGGTCGTTAGTCATTTTTCCGTTAAATACTTAACGATCGTTAACCGGACTTAATGTGTAATAATTAATCGTAAACATAAACATTAATTATTAACTTTAATTCTCATTCGCTAATGTGTGCAATCCCGTGGTCACGAGTTCGAATCCGGACATTCACATGTTTGTAAATATATACATTTCCAACAATTACAACCAAAACACAAGTAGCATACCCTAATTTTTTCCATGAATACTCTGAGAAAACTTTTTTTGATCTCATCAACTCTAGCTATTTTCCATTTAACTCTTCGCAGTTTCTTCAAACTGCGACTTTGTACCGTATAGTTCCACACTTTATCGCAACGAGTTAATGACCTCAAACTTCTAACTGCTTACAACTTTGACCTGAAACATCAAACATCTCATAATAAGATCCCTCTACACATAAGTTCCATTTTAATTGACATATATAGGAATTAAGACTACTCATTCTTGAAACTTTTGGGAATAGAAATATTACACTAAAAGGTTCACTTGTTTAACATTTTAGCAAAACACCCTATACACTCTAGATAATTTAATCAATCTCTATCTCACTATAACCTATTAGATTGGTCCATCACCTAAAGCTTTGTAAAATGCCAACAAATATCGGATACTTGATAAATTGCAACATAATAACAGGTAGTTTAAAACATGAGAGGAAATCAAGTCAAACTATATGAACTCTCGAAAAGGCTACAAATTTGGAAACACTGCATAGGCTAAATCATTCAACAACAGACATTGTGTGATAACACCAAACTAACCGTAAATAATGAGTTCTTTATATACAAATAAAAGTGCTAAAAAGTAGCGGATCAATCCATCCTTTGGCCCGGTTTTAAAAATGACCCATTTTTAACCAAACCCATTGGACCCACATTACCTAGCCCACCCCCAATTTTTACCCAGGGGGTGCGCTCAGAGTCTCAGACAATGCAAAGTGTCAACCAAGAGACTTTTATAACAAATAATTAAGAGCATATATAATATCTCATCATAAAGATACCTTACTTGAGCAATGAAGTAGCCCCATTGTCCAAAAACCATGTGAGTCCACCTTCCGGTTTCACCTTCTGCACAGGCAAAGGGTAACCATAATTAGCATGTTCACCCAACGCCACCTTGACTGCATCTGCTTTCTCTTCACCGACTATCACCAAAGCAATCTCAGATGCCGAATTGATCAAAGGGAAGGTGAAAGTGATCCTAGGTGGAGGTGGTTTTGGTGAATCAGTTATAAAAGTCACCCATCGTTTCTTCTCAAACCGCTGAAAATGCCAGCAGAAGAGGGATGCAACGTGCCCGTCTGGACCCATTCCTACTAACATTAAATCAAATTTAGCAAACCCTGTAACTGGTGATGTTTTTAGTGTTTTGTTTGCTACTAGATTTTTGAGCCGTTGCTCGTACTCATCTGCTGCTTCCTCGGGTGATAATCCTTCCTTGATGGGATAAATATTTGACTCAGGTATTGGCACCTGATAAAATATTTGAAAGTTAATGAGCATTGCTTGTGTATATCAATATATATGATGTAAAGATGATCAAACAAGGGTATAAAAACAAAAAAGTTACCTTACTAAGGAAACCATCATAAGCAAGTTTGTAATTCGAATCGGGATGATCCAAAGGAACAACTCGTTCATCCAGCCAAAATATCAACCATTTCGACCAGTCTACTGAACCAAGGAAGGGAGGCTCCACTATCTTCCTGTCAAAATTTAAACTCAACTTCATTACAAATACAAAAATCATAAAACAAGATCAACTATCATCTCTAACTTCTTACACATGGGATTGCTTATTTGTCTATACGATATCTGGGATTGCACATTTGCATATTTAAAGTGCTTATCACTATCTGTTCTGATTATTCCGAAAAGGGTTACATCATTCTAAGAAGATAAGCAGTTTTCAATGATCAACTATCATCTCTAACATCTTACACATGGGATTGCTTATTTGTCTATATGATATCTGGTATTGCATATTTAAAGTGCTTATCACTATCTGTTGTGATTATTCCAAAATGGGTTACATCATTCTAAGAAGATAAGCAGTTTTCAATGATGTAAAGTGTTTTGTGTTGCTTATATGCTAAAACAGTTGAGGTTTTCTATCAGATACAGTAACAGAAAAGCACTTAAAATAATAAGCAATTCCTAAAATAGTAAGTTAGTTACCTGAGGGTATCAAATAAAGTACCACCGGACAGTACGACTGAGAAGTAGCCATGGTCAGCAATGGACTTAGCTGAAAGATGGGAAACGTAAATAGCAAGTGCATCAGCTGTAGCTTCCTCTGTTTCAAATTTCTTGATACAACTTGCCATTTTTAGTACTACTAATTAATTATGTTAAGAGTTTTGGATCGGTCATGTATGTATACACATGGATATGGGTTAGGTAGGCATTTTAATAATTAGGGTAAATTACACCGTTGGTCCTCAAACTCCGCCCGATTCTCAAATATCGTCCCAAAGTTTCAAAAATCGCAATTATAGTCCCAATATTTGCTATTGATTGCGCAGTTGGTCCTTTTTTGCTAGTGCTCGTTAGCATTTCTCGTTAGTCAACACTCTTGACTTATGTGTGATGGGTATACCCGTAATTTACTGTTTTTCTCAGTTACCACATTAGTCCCTGAAAATTCCAAATATTAGATTCTAAGTAAAAATACTTTAATTCATACAAACACTCTTCTTTAACCTTTCTTCCACCACCATACCATTTACCTATAATTCAAAACTTATTAAAAAAAAACTTTTGAACACAAATATTTCCTAACCTAATTTTAAACATTATGTCAAACACCTCCATTTAACGCTTGTTAGCTTGGTTTTAAAACATTTCGGGAACCAAATTAGACGCTTTGTCTTATCTAATTAACTCAAGTTTCCATGGTAATTATGAGAAGCCGTTTGTCGCTGTCTATTTGTTTCCAACGAGACTGTCAGTTTTTTAGGTAATCATTTTGATTCCCACTTAGCTTACTTCTTGGGGATGGTTTATTGTAGTCAAAAAGGGGTAAACATAAGCAATTTTATTCCACATATCTTACTATAACACATAACACTTCAAAAAAAAAAAAAAAAAAAAAAAAAAAAAAAAAACAGCTTCCAGCAACAAAACGAACTTTGTTTTCAGAAAAGATTGGTTTGCAAGTTCGTAAGGAGATTGGTAAAGAGTGGGAGCTACAGAAAAAGTTACTATGATAGGGGTTTGTTGATAATAGAGCTTAATAAGGCGCCTTTGTCGCCTGCTGCTAAAGAGGGTTGGCTTTTTTGAGGTTGATTAGGGGCCTTGATTTTGCGAAAGCTAAGGCCATCAAGCAAATGAGTGATGAGGCAGAGAGTCACATGCTTGAGAAGGTTGTTTTTCTCAAGATGATCGAGGGTATGTGAGGGGGTTGTGGTTATGTTTGTGGTTTTTTCATTTTGTTGTTTTAGTTTGTGTAGTGACTCTTATGAATGTGATGCTTGGTATAGTAAATGAATGAAGTTGGTTTCCTGTTTTATGATTAATTTTTTGTTCTTGATGTTTTTTGCATTTATGGCGGTATTGTGTTACCAGAAGGTTTATAAAAAATAGTCGACACTTTTAGTCAAAGGTATTGTGAGCCTTACTTGTTCGAAAATTATTCCACTTTTTGGTGTTTTGCATATAATAATCTTAGCCACTCGTGTACTAACTATGTCATCCACACACAAACTCGTTTTTATTTGTTAATCAACAGCTAAATTTCTCTAAATCGTATCTCACATAACAACAAAACCTGTAGATCTTGTTATTAATTTTGGTTTTTGGAGTTGTTATTTGAAATTGTTGTTGGTGAAATTGTTATTAATTTTCACATAAGAACAAAAACCATAGATCTTGTTTTAGTTGGTTGAAATTGTTATTATTTATGGGGTTTTGTTTGAATGATTGGTATTATGTTTGTTGCGATTAGATCTTCAATGGTGTGTTTACCTACTTGATAAGAAGGTGTTTGTTGTGATTAGATCTTTCGGAGTTTTTGTTTCAAAGATTGATGTTATTAATTTTTATTTTTGGAGTTGTTGGTTGTGGTAGAGTGGTGATGTTGGTGGTGGTAAAGTGGTGATGTTGGTGGTTGTACAATGGTGTTGTTGGTGGTTGTACGGTGGTGATGTTTGTGGTTGCACACTGGTGGTGTTGGTGGTGGTACGGTAGATATGTTGGTATTAGTAAAGTGTGAAGAATTAGAAGATATTCATATAAAACACATTACATTATAAAAAAATACATATAAAAAACACATTAATATAAAAAACATGATACATTATAAAAATAAAACATTATACAAAATAAAATAAAAAAAACAAAACAATCATTCTACTTGTTTTTTTATGCATCCAAACAATTTTAGAATTGAATTGATTTTGTATTTTTCCTGCCATTTGAAACAAATGAAAAGCAATATCGTAATCTTTTGAAGATTCAAAAGTCTTAAGCAAAGCTCGCTTTTCTTGCGGAATGTCGTTGCATTCCTTGTATGCTTTATTCGTATTATCTTTAGTTTTGCTAGCGTTTGTAAGCTGTGTCAACAATCGCTTGCTTACGTTTGTTATCCTCATTAACTTGTTTCAGTTCTTCTGCTTTAATTTCTTCGATTTTATGTGGAAGAGAACAACCTGAGCTCAAACAATTCATAAGATTTTTGTGTGTGATTAATTTGACATTGAGAGTATGAAAAATGAGTTAGTTTGGTGATGATTTATGTAATGAGATGAATTTCTAGCATTTGTTTTAGAAAAAAGTAAAACATGGTGTAGATTGGAAGGTTAGATTGGAACAGTATGAGGACCTGCAATGTCAAATAAGCTGAACTTAAACGGCTATATTTTTGAATTTGATATTTGGATATTTCAATGACTAGTTGTGTAACCGAGAAAAATATTAAATTATGGATATACCCATCACACAAGTCAAGTGCGTTGAGTAAAGAAACATGCTAACGACCATTAGTAAAAAAGGACCAGGTGTGCAACTAATTGAAATTGTTGGGACTATAATTGCAATTTTTAAGAATTTTGGATGATATTTGAGAATCAGATGTAGTTTGAGGACCACCACTGTAATTTACGCTAATAGTTAACTCAACTGTTGTGTAACTAATTTATTTTGACATGACTTGTGTTAGATTAGGTTTGTTGGTAATTTATTTTTGACATGACTTGTGTTAAATTGGCTGTGTAAGTAATTTAGGGTCTGTTTGCATTATAGGTGGGGTTGGAATAATATTTGAATTTGAGTTTTGTTTGAAAGAAATGAGGTGGAATAAAAGTAATTATCAATTTAAAGAATACTTTTATTTTATTTGTAAATTAAAATGAAGTACATTGTTTAATAATAAAAAAGTCAAAAAATAATAAAAGATAAAAAGCCATGTGGTTGACAAAAGATTCAAGTTTTTATTCAAAAATCATGTGTCACATAATCAAATTTATAGCGAACAATTGATTTAGAACGAGTAGCAGGAGCCCGCCGCGTTGCGGCGGGGGTGTTTGCTATATTTTTCAACCTTTTTAAGTGTAAAAACGTCACTGGCAAATGGTACAGTTGTAGAAAACTTAGTACTCACATTATAGCAGTTGCTGATTACATAAAAGCGCCGTTTAGCGTTCGCGAACAAACTAAGTTACAGACTAATCCGCAGGCGCGACAGCTATTACACATGCTACAGTATGTGGTCAAAGTAGCTCCTATCGTACATATTACAGGACCACGTCATCACCTACGGCCAGATGGTTCTTCGCTTGTGCCTCCAAAAACTCCCTGCGAACAGTTGCAGGCGCAATTTCTGTTTTAGCTCGGCTTCATGTTTATCTTCCATAGATCTTCGAGGGCCAATGTCCATGTAAATCTCTGAGCTATGGTTGGAAAAACTTTCACATCAACAGAATCTGGCATTGATTTGTCTTCCTGATTATCAATTCATAAGTTAATAACATAAGAATCCAAATTCTAATGTCCAACATTCTCAATTAATCTATGAAAACTAATATAACATAAAATTTCTAAGTAACCCAAATTATATAAGGCACTATTATTTAATAGGCGACGATAAATAGACATTCCAACAATGCTCTAGTTATTGAATTGCTACTCTTTTAAATCCGGACATTTGAGAATAATGATTGAAGCCATTACAATTACAACGTACATCACGTATCTCTAGTCAAACAACACATTCTATATCAACGAAACCCATGAATAAAAATAAGAGTGAATTACATAAATCGTCCTTGTGGTTTGCTATAAATTACGGATCTTGTCCCTGTGGTTTTTTTTAGCGGGTTTCGTCCCTGTGGTTTACAAAAGTTACGGATCTTGTCCCCCGTCTGACCCGGTCCCAAAAAAAGGACCTCCCTTGCAAATACTTTCTAACGTGAGGGGCTAACGTCATATTTTGGTGTTAACGATCGAAGTTAATTACATAAATCGTCCTTGTGGTTTGGTAAAAGTTACGACTCTTGTCCCTGTGGTTTATTATAATATATTTTTTTTAAAAAACTGTTTTTTCTTTTAAAAAAAATTAATTTTATTAAAAAAAATTAAATTAAATTAAAAAAAAACAAAAAAAAAACTTTTTTTAATTTTATTATAAAACGAATGAAGCCGTATAAAAAAACGTTTTTATACGGATTTCTCTATTTTTACGTTTCATTTGTTTTTATACGGTTTCGTTCGTTTTTGTATGAAAATGTATGAAAACATTTTTGTACAAAAATGTACGTTTTTGTATGAAAATGTATGAAAACATTTTTTCATACAAAAACGAACGAAAAAATGTACGTTTTCATACAAAAACGTTCATTTTCATACAAAAACGTACATTTTAAACAAAAAAAAACGTACGGTTTTGTTTAAAATGTACGTTTTTGTATGAAAAACGTACATTTTAAACAAAAAAAAAACGTACGGTTTTGTTTAAAATGTACGTTTTTGTATGAAAATGTACATTTTAAACAAAACCGTACGTTTAAAAAAAAAACGTTTTTGTATAAAAACAAATGAAACGAATAAAACGGACAAAACCGTATAAAAACTTTTTTTATACGGCTTCATCCGTTTTATAATAAAATTCAAAAAAAGTTTTATTTATTTTTATTATTATTATTTTTTTTTAAATAAAATTATTTTTTTTAAAAGAAAAAACAGTTTTTTTTTAAAAAATATTATAGTACATTTTAAACAAAACCGTACATTTTAAACAAAAACGCACATTTTAAACAAAACCGTACGTTTTTTTGTTTAAAATGTACGTTTTTGTATGAAAATGTACGTTTTTGTATGAAAACGTACATTTTTTCGTTCGTTTTTGTATGAAAAAATGTTTTCATACATTTTCATACAAAAACGTACATTTTTGTACAAATTTTTTTTCATACATTTTCATACAAAAACGAACGAAACCGTATAAAAACAAATGAAACGTAAAAATAGAGAAATCCGTATAAAAACGTTTTTTTATACGGCTTCATTCGTTTTATAATAAAATTAAAAAAAGTTTTTTTTTTGTTTTTTTTAATTTAATTTATTTTTTTTTAATAAAATTAATTTTTTTTAAAAGAAAAAACAGTTTTTTAAAAAAAATATATTATAATAAACCACAGGGACAAGAGTCGTAACTTTTACCAAACCACAAGGACGATTTATGTAATTAACTTCGATCGTTAACACCAAAATATGACGTTAGCCCCTCACGTTAGAAAGTATTTGCAAGGGAGGTCCTTTTTTTGGGACCGGGTCAGACGGGGGACAAGATCCGTAACTTTTGTAAACCACAGGGACGAAACCCGCTAAAAAAAACCACAGGGACAAGATCCGTAATTTATAGCAAACCACAAGGACGATTTATGTAATTCACTCTAAAAATAATGTTATTCAAGTACAAAAGCACAACCTAATAACCTAATTTAAAAAAAGCGAGCTAATGAGCGTTTCCAAATACAGATGACCTCGTAATCTAGTAAAATAAGCTAATCCAAACAACCCTTTGGGTTAGTAACTTAGTAAGTACAAAATGACAGTGACTCATAGAGTCTTGACTTGCTTGTAAACTACTGATCTTATTAGAGCCTAGACGAAGCACAAAAAATCTTTTGTCCTCATCATTGATAACACAACAAAATCAGTACTCTAAAAAATTGAATCCTATAATGTTACTATAAGCAAACACCACATTTACAAACAGTAATATCAAACTCTTATCCACTGACCACAATGATAAAGTTATAATTTTGTTAAAAGTTCAATCTGCACATGGTTTTAGTGTTGATCATTTTGTTTAAAAAGAAATGTAGAACTATACACAGGTCACGTAAAGGGTGTTTAGATATGTTCTTTACACATTATTACAATTTGACAAAATAACAAAAATAAATGGGTGTTTGGATATGCTCTCTATCGAAAGTAACTGTTAAAAGCAACCATGAAATATCATTGAAAATGAACCATTGAAGCTGCCATTATCCTAACTAATCTTCCAAAAGCATATCTACATTAAGCCCACTTTAAAAGTAATTAAAGTAAAAAAAACATGTTTTTTTTTTCAGTCTATCAAGAAACAGTTGTTTAAATATGTAAATCTATTCCATAGATGCAGTGACCGTGCAACTTGCTTAGAGTGTGGCATAACAACCATCCTACAGTTTGGGAAAAGCTTGAGCGTAAAATCAAATTCTATCCTTTCCATTTCTACACCTAAATCAAAACATGTAAAGACATAGTGTGTATCCATTCTCAGCTAAAATGATTCAAGTAAAACTCAGACATACCCTTTGGCCACATGTCATTTGACTTGGCTTCTGCTCCTCGGCCAAACCTACTGTCTTCTCCTTAGTACTCTTTGTTTTGCTGGTCAGAGTCCGTCTAAAAAATGTCTCATTTTCTGCTCAAAATCTTTTTTTTTTCTTTTAGAATAAGAAAAGTAAAAACTTCACCCACTTGATGGAGATAAAGGCGCTTTGAAAACGATGTAAACATGTTACCATTCCAAGACGATGAGGTAAAGTAACGCCAATTCTCCCGGTTTCATAACATACATCCAAAAACAAAATATCGAAGGCAGCCCAATTTCCAGCAAGAGAGTACAAATTTTCTGCTAAAAGAATGTTTGCCTGCATGAATAAAAAGGCCAATGATTTAGGAAATAAATACCGGTGGCATAAAATAGGTTGATGTGGGGGTCTGAAATGATACCTAAGTGTCACTAACATCGTCACTATCAGCGCTGGTGTTCTCATCGTCGTGTACATCTTTGCCACAATTATCAGCATGTCTAATGTGAATTAGTTCTATATTGTCTACAAATGCAATTCATTAAGAAAACAGATTTCATGTGATGCCATCAACCTCATCCCCTCCGTATTTCGAATTTGGAAGTCAGAACCTCCTGAAAAAAAAGTGGCAAAATAAGAACGTAGTAAATGAAAATGGCATCTATGAAGATAGATGTATGAAACTATGCTAATATACCAAATGATTGAGTTTGAAGTTAATATGCTCTACTTAACTTTAGGTAACTTAAGTTGGGCCATGATTTATCTCTAATAGGTTATTATGCACAATAAGTATTCATGTGAGGATTTAATCATTCTGATATAGTGGGGCATATGTATAATCAGTTTCGACCCAAAATCCAAAATGACCCATTTCCACCCGACCCCTGACTTTGCAGACCTGGCCTTAAAAATGATACTCTTTAATCCGTTACCTGAACTGCCGTGTCTCAGCCTACCATTTTTCAAAGCGATACTCTTCTTCCCACCTCACATGCGCCATTTGGATAAACTTTTACTGTTTTTCTACATAAAAAAAGCCGGTATTAATATGGCAACTAATAAGAAAATTTTTAAACATATAAAGTTTAGTAATTCAACACTTGGTTCACCAATAATTCGTTTGCTTCTGTTAGCAATTTCTGGAAAATCTAACCCCAACGTTGTTCATATACCCCCTTGGACTTTCCAAACATTACAATATAAATCACTACAAACTGAAGGAGAATCACATATTTCGCTATAAAAATATTTCAGAATAAAATCTTACCATTCTCATACGCAAAATCAAGAGGAGGCTAAAGTGCTGCTTATGATTTCCTACAGATGGTGTCATATACCTCGATTAGAAAGCAAAAAAATCCAGAAATTACATGAGTAAATTGGTACTAAGTTATGGTTGCTTACATATTCAAGACACGTCTACAGGCAACACTTCCAAAAATGTTGATGTGATGAACTGCTAATAATGATCTTTCAGATGACCACGTATAACTGGCCTGAAAAAAATGCAACCAAAAAAATTCAAAAGAAGAGCCAACTAAATTTACATACCTAAGGACGACATACAAAGTATATAAACAATTTCACACTTCGTCATCTTGGAGAAGTCAAATTTATTGAGGATTCTTTAGATACCGAAGCTTTTTGTAGTACTCAATAAAAGCTTTCTTTAACTTCCATTGACTTTCTTTGAATTCATTTTTTTTTGTGACTAGCACACACAAAAGATATTGGTTGCCATGCTTTGCAAAGACCCATAATACTAAAAGTTTTCAACTACCTCTGGGCCTAAGCAGGTATATTGAACCTTTGACTATTGATGTTGCGTTGGACTGCTAACTCTACGTCTTCACTTAGCGCTGGAATGACTTCATACTGTAACTTGGCTCTTCGACCAATAAGATTCTCACTAAAAATCAATCTGAACGAATCACGCAAACAGAAGATTTCATAAGGGATAAACAAAGGCTCAAGTGGTAAATATGACTTTAAGAATCCAAGAAAATGTACAAACATTGAATCTTTATTAAAATGTGGGTAGTTGCTATTGGTCGTTAAAAATGATTCTGGGTATGCGTTTCTTTAGTTCAAATGGGAATTTTGGGTGTTCCGATGGTTGACACTTTCTATGCAGATAAGGGTTGTTTGGAATTTGGATAGCTAATTAAAGGGTTTTTATTTACTTAAAAATAATGACGTAAACAGTTCTAAGCAATCTCAAACAGCCTATGCCTTTAACTAAGCAATTGGTACATATTTGAATGGTCAATATGCATATCTAAACTTGTAAGACACTGAGTTTTAGCAACCGCTCGAGCATCTAGTATCTTTCTAATACATCACTGAGAACCAATAAAAAAGAACACTATCATCCTCGCTATGATTCACTGGATGATATAAAAATGATGTCAAACACTCTTTTCCATTTATTCACATTTCGCAAACCTAAGAATCAGATAATTTTCTGTAAAGCCCAATCCAAAACACCCACATAAACCTGCAACTAACGGCTATCATTCACAAGATTCAAAACAATTCAACATTATACCTGAAAAAACATTGCAGTATGCAAAGTAGACGGATTCGGAGGTGGCCTAGTAGTCGAATTATTTCCATAATCCCATGAACGGCTTCATCCGCGCAGTCCCTGCATATGTCGAAAGAGTACATGATTAAAATCCTTGTACACCAATATCAAGAACGCCTATTTACTAATCTTGGATATATGTTAACTTATTTACTAATCAATGAAACATTCGAACAAAAGACCGTTTGTTCGACGTCAACTTACCAAATATATTACATATAGCGCTAAACAAAAAATATAATGTAGAAAATAAAGTATACCTTGAATAGCCTGTATTCCGAGCTTGAAACCCAAACACGAAAAAAGTTGTAACGTATTACAAACCACATACAATCAACATCTCCTACACATGCTAACTTGAGTCTGTTTTTCTTGTTTGTAACCAACAAATACCACATAAGCAAAAGCAAGATATTAACAGTAGCATACAACAACAATCGGCAACAACAAATTGATAATTCAATAAGCAAATCCCACTGCCACTTGACAACCTGTTATTCCATTTTTTTTATCCTTCAGATTGTTTATTTATTTTTTCATTGATGTAAAACTAATAATTTGTTGAAAAAATATGTTTGAACTTCAGCAGTTACCTTTAACCCGGAACAGAAGCGCAAAAGCAATCCAACAACATGTTAACCTGAAAAAAAAAATTCAAAGAGTTAACACATACACTAATCATATAGTATTAATAAACGAAATTACAAATTAGCAAAACTATACTTTTGACACCAAGAAACACAAATCGGTAACTACGCACAAAAAACAGGTCCAGAAACACGAAGGTACGGAAGTCGAGAACGCAAGCAGGAAGAAGATAAGTATTAGAACTTTAGGCGGTTGACTGGAAAGGGGAAAAGCCGAAAGAAAAAAGGGGTAAGTTAATGGACTGGGCCAAGCGAAAATAATGAACCGAAAGCTGTAGGAGATACGGCCCAAGAAAAATAAACACTATTTTATGACTACCGGCACATTTCCATAAGTTGGGAAAGCACGGTTCCATAGGTCTTCGTCCAATGAATATATATATAATTTGAATCGAGCGTAAAAGTAAAAAATGACTAATGTATTTTTTAATTTGTTTTAATATGCCTAACATATTTTATAAATGTCTATCACGATTATTCTACTTTCAAGCTTTAACCAATATGACTAATCACTTGACATGATAATTAAATGTTAGTCCATAACACATTAAACAATTGCACCGTTGGTCCCCAACACATAACCTCAGTTACGTTTTCGTCTCGTTTTTTTAACTTTTCGCCATTTTTTTACGTTTTCGTCTGTTTTATTTACATTTTCGTCTGTTTTATTTACGTTTTCGTCCGTTTTTTACGTTTTAGTCTGATTTCTTACGTTTTCATCAGTTTTTTTACGTTTTCATCTGTTTTTACGTTTTCGTCTATTTTTTTACATTTTCGTTTGTTTTTTATGTTTTCGTCTGCTATTTTACGTTTTGTTATGTGTTGATACAAAAGTTGGGCGTTACTTTTTTGGAGCTCCGGCTCTCGTACCAATTGAGAATTGTTGCTTGAGACCTGCGCACTAAAAGACAGAAAACACCGTTAGGCTTACCGTGGGATTGTCTCCCACGATTATCCTCCGGCGTGAGAGTAAGTAATCGGTTTAGGGTTTAAGAAGAGTTAGGGTTTGTAGATCGTACCTTAAACGAGGGATGGGATTCCCTTTATATACACACGGAATCCTTGTTGGTTCCGTGTTCCTCAACCTTCGGCGTATCCCGCCTAAATCGGTTGGGAATGATTATCTCCATCTTTAGGAGATATCCGATATCTATTCCGTAAATAGATTTGGGCTTGGGCTTTCGTGAGCCCAAACATCTAATCAGCGTAGCCCAGTTCGTACCGGGCTAGGTTAGTGTTGGACTTTAGTCGGGTGCGTGACCCGGATATAGACTATACGTCATCATGTCCCCCCAGTCTAGTATGCGTAGTGACGAACTGCGAATGCTAGACTAATAACCGTAGTCACCAAAAAACTTCGAAGCGAAGCCAAGAAGCCATAAAAATATACAAACCGGTACATTGTATCTAGTCATTGGATTAAAAAATGGGCGCCTCGTAAATCGGGGGAAAGTTACTGCACCCGTGTCCCATCAAGCAATCTCAACCACATAGTTAGGGTTGGTGGAGTCCACGTGTCACTCATCGCGTGGATGAGAGAGGTTATATAACCCTTCGCTTCATTTTCACCATTCCTTCCCATAGTAAAAAGAAAACGTTATCCGCTATTACCACAGCTTGAAACATTTCCAGCCACCATACCTTAATATTCACAAGGTAACCGCGTGTGCGCTTTTGTTTTCTGTTAGAAAAACAAGATCATGGTTAAAGTATTATCGGATTTCACGTCAGACATAACGGAGGAGGAACTTCTACAGTTTGCGTCTGATTACTATATTCCCAGCGCAGTACATCCGGAAGTTCCGACTGCGAATGCGTCAATAGCAGACTTCCCCGATGGGAAGATTGGGGTATATACGCGTTTCTTCGAATTCGCAAATCAGCGTATACCCATATCGTTATTCTTGAGTGATGTATCAAACTATTACCGCATACACATATCCCAACTGCACTGCATAGGTGCAGCGAAACTAACCAATTTTGAGGTGAACTGCCGCGTATTGGCCATTAACCCTACCATCCACCTGTTCCGCGCCTTTTACCACACCACGTGGTCATACGGGTGGGTATCCTTCGCGAAGCGCCCTGGGCGGCTCCAATGTTATACGGAAAAATTAGATGCGCTCAGAAATTGGAGAGAAACCTTTTTCTGGGTCGACGACGCGTGCTTTCCTTCTCGTTTTGATTTTTACTCCCAGGGGACACTGCCAAAGGATGAGCGCCCCCTCCCCGGATCATATAATGCGGAGGATGCGGACACAATAAATGCCAACCGCATCCCCATTAGCTCCTACCCTGAGGAGTTCTTGGTGCATATTGGCATTAGCCGCAACTATTTTGGCAGTTCAGAAGAAGTTCCAATCTTCTTAGGCGCGGATGGTCAGGGTGGGTGCTCATTCTTTCGTACCCCGTTGAGTTATATTACTGTAAGTTCTTTACTGTTATATCTTCGTACTTGTCGTAAACTATTTGTGTTTCGTTGTTGTTGCGCAGAGATGGACTTGTTCAGCGTTGTTCAACTGGCGAAGCCGATACAAGTGGAAGTGGGAACACGTCCGCTAAAGGAGGGAGAAGACCCTGTACTTGTTGCGGCAGCAGGGCGTACCCTTGAGCTGGACCTAGGAGAGGCAGGGGAGAGCTCGTCCGTTGCGCTAGAAGCAACACCCTTGCAAAGTGTGCCAAGTCCTATAGTTCCCTCCCTCCCCCCCAGTGCAACCTGCGCAAGCAGCGGCAGAGCACGTTGAGGAAGCGGAAGAGGAAGAAGAAAGCCAGGGATTGAAGCGCAAAAGGATGTGCAGTGGCGATGGCGTTGCTACATCCCGAAAGAAGCGCCCTGTTGTGTTAAATGTGGAGTCATCCTCTAGTGATGTTGCATCGCGCCCACCATCACCTGACACATTCATTCCTGCGTAAGTGTCATGACGAAATTATTTACCGCAATGCCTTATGATATTACTAAATAACTGTCATGTTTGTAGGTTTGAACAATCCGCAGAGTCGCCACCGCAAAATAGTCCTGTGCATTCTTCGCACTCCGCGCAGTCTGAACCGCACAGCCAAAAGGATGCGGATATGTCTGCTGGGGATGCATCAGTGGGGCAACTGGTAGAAGAGTTGGCGTAAGTATCTGCGCATCAAGTTTCGTTGGTGGAGAAGCTAAGGGCTCAGATTTCTGGTGAGAGCAGCCAAAGTGCTCAGAAGGATCAGGCTATTGCGTTGCTGGAGTCACAGTTGGCCAGTGCCAAGGCTGCAGCGAAGAGCATGGGGTCATACGCCCAAAAGCTCGCTGAAGAGAAGATGGCGCTGATGTGCCAAATAAATCAAGAGCGTGCAGAGGCCGCAGGGTATAAGTCTTCTTGTCACTGGGCAATGAAATATTTGGAGAATGGCAAAGATGCGATGACTTCCCAGCTTGAAGAGTTTGGCGCTACTGTGAAAAGTGCCCTTGGAGCGCAGGAGATGAGGTTGCGCAAGCTAAGTCTGGAGTATGATGAGGAATTATATCCTCATCTCATGTCTGTGATCGCCGAGCGCAGGTGGCTTATCAGCCATGGCATGCGCCTTGCTGCGCTGAGTACTCTTGAGTCCAAGGAAGTGGTTGATGCTTTTGGAGAGGTGGTTCAGTGCGCGCTGGAACGTGGTAAAGCAGAAGCTGTGGAGAAGCTGCATGAGGCTAAGCTTTTAAAGGTGCCTATTGAAGAGGTACCTAACTATGAGATAAAGGCTTATGATAACCTGGTCGCTGCTATGAATAGGATGAAGGACCTAGAGCTCCCCCTGATTGCTGAACTGGAGCGCGATCAGGATTACCCCATAGATGTCATTATGGCAGGGTTGACTCTAGTACGTCATCGTGGTGGGGAGGCCTTTGCGCAGCCAGACCATTACCTTAAGCCTGATGCATCCCAACTTCACGTGCCTGTATTTGTGCGTCCTAAGGATATCTTGAATCCTTTTGCTTTGGAGAAAGAAGTACCTTTGAAGCAAGTCTTGGAAGCACATGCTACTAGGCTTGCCAAAAAGGAGGGCATTAAGGGCAAGGCTGTTTTGTGCGGTGTTGGCGCAGCTCACCTCCCTCGGTCTGACGGGGTGCTAGTGAGTGTTGCTACTGTGGCTCGTCGATATGCGGATTTGTTGAAGAAGCTAGATGAGATTGGGAATACTGCAAGCCGTGCGGGTAGCTCTTCGCTGGAGCGTAGTCATAGCTTCTAGATTGTAACTTGTGTTGTAAACATCTTTGTGTAATAACTCGTAGTTATGAATAAATCTCCTTTTGTTAAGTGCGTGTGAATGTTATTGCAATTTGTGATGTGCATACTTATCTGTTTGTCTTTACGTACAAGACGTATTCATTGTGTGAATAATATAGGGAAGTCATAGTCGTGTATGAAAATCATAGTAGACTTTGAAAAAATAATTTCTAAGTACTTTTTATCATAGTCGTGTATGTTATGATATGCAGCGTACTGTAAATATCACTTTTAAGGAATCAAGTGTCTTGGTTCCTAAGTTGTTAAACGTGCACCATATGCGTTGCTGCGCACCCATCGTAAGATGCGCACAAAAATCATTCCAACGTCTTGAGAACAAGGTGTTTAACAAGGATACGTGATCCAATGTTGATGGGTTTGCAACCCTCTTACTCAACAAGTTGTTTAGTAGGTTAACTTATCCTTTTACCATCGTGGGTTTATTTTAGTGCATGCACGCCATGTAGGCAAGAAATAAAAGATGTTAAGACATACAGTATATGGAAATAACAAATTGAAATGTGTCACGGAGTTAGCTAGAAACCGTGATGTTTTATTAATACTTGCAAGTGTATATGAGAAACAAATAAGACATTATACTAAGGAAATAAAAAGTAAATACATAGATGTTTATTGGGTACTTTAGGAAAGTGCCTGAGCGCTTGTACGCTGGGCCGTGGCCACTCCTACAGGTAGCACCTCTTGAGGTTGCAGATGTTCCATGTGCGCGGCAGTTCTCGACCATCCAAGCCTCGTAACTTGTACGCGCCTGTTCCTAGTGCTTCAGTAACCTCGTAGGGTCCTTCCCACTTTGGTCCAAGTTTGCCTGTGTCTTCTGCATGTCTCGCAGCGTTGGCGCGGTAAACAAAGTCACCTGGTCTGAATGAAACACTGCGCACTTTAGCGTCGTAGTATCCTTTCATCCTTGACTTTGATTTTTCCTCCCGTATAGCTGCGCGTTCGCGCCTTTCTTCTAGCAGATCCAAGTCGACACGTCTCTCGTCATCATTGGTTGCCACATTGATCTCAGCAGTGCGGATAGTTGGCATGCCGATCTCGGCTGGTATGACGGCTTCTGTCCCGTAGACTAGGGAGAAGGGAGTGTCTCCCGTGCTGGTTTTGATTGAGGTGCGATGCGCCCACAAGACATGTGATAGCTCTTCCACCCACCTTCCTTTGTGCTTGTCTAGGCGTGCCTTAATTGCTTCACCTAAGCTTCGATTCGCACATTCCACTAAGCCATTGGTTTGTGGGTGTTTAACTGACGCGAAGTGCTGTGTGATGTTCAACTTCTCGCACCAGTCTTTGAAAGGGTTGTCACAGAATTGTTTTCCGTTGTCCGAGATGATTTCCCCAGGCAGTCCGAAGCGACATACTATACTTTCCCAGACAAAGCGCTTGACCTGGTTGCCCGTGATTGTCACTACTGCCTTTGCTTCGATCCACTTAGTGAAGTAGTCTATGGCAACTATGAGGAATTTTAACCCTCCTGCTGCGACTGGAAAAGGGCCTGCAATGTCGATACCCCACTTGTAGAATGGCCATGGTGATGTAATTGGCGTTAGCTCGTGCTGTGGTTGGCGCGGGACGGGTCTATGAACTTGGCAATCATTTCACTTCCTTATTAAATCCCGCGCATCGCGGTGCATGGTTGGCCAGTAGTATCCTGATCTCATGGCGCGTGCCACAACGGACCGTGGTCCCGAGTGCATGCTGCATGAACCTTCATGGATTTCTCGCAGCACGTAATTTGCTTGTAGGGGGCCCACACAGCGGAGCCATGGTTGGAGGAAGGAGCGTCTGTACAGTATGTTGTCTCGAAGTTCGAATCTCTGTGCTGTGCGCCGTATCCTGCGAGCTTCCTTCTGCTCTTGGGGTAACGTTCCTTTGCTTAGAAATTCCGTTATCGGTGTCATCCATGTAGGACCGTCCTCCTCTATTATTGTGGAGACTTCCATCTCCGATATGGATTTGCTTTTCAGTGTTTCCACCGGCACTTGTTTTGATAGGTGTGCGAAGCTTTTCGAGGCGATCTTGCTTAGTGCATCTGCTTTGCGATTTTCTCCTCTAGGAACTTGCTTGATGGTGAATCTGTCAAAGCCTTTGATCAGTGTCTTGGTCTTGTCGAGATACTGAATCATATTTTCTTCTTTAGCCACGTATCCGCCCAACACGTGGTTGGCCACCAGTCGAGAGTCCACATTTGCTTCTAGGTTACGTACACCCATCCGAGCTGCAATGCGTAGTCCAGCGATTAGAGCTTCATATTCTGCCTCATTGTTCGTCGCTGTAAATTCAAAACGCAGTGCGTAAGTGAATTCCATTCCCTCTGGGTTTGTGAGAATGAGGCCTGCTCCTGAACCATCAACGCATGAGGACCCATCTGTAAACAAGATCCATGGGTCATGCAGTTTCGTCCTACTTGGTGCGGGTACCTCGTCGGTGTCTGGCTTCTCGATGATGAAGTCTGCCAGAATCTGTCCTTTGATTGTGGTACGTGGTCTGTAAGAGATGTTGTGCTTGTTAATACAAATAAGCCGTAAAAACGTTTATTTATATTTTACGATCTTCTAATGTTTTGTCGATAACAAAAGTAAAATCATATTAACGAAACAAATAAAATACGTAAATGGTTTGAACTAATAGTTTTATAACACACTTACGTTTTCACATAAAACACTATAACAAGATTAAGTGATTTTATATTTTAGATACACATGTACAACAACTAGTGTTTACATATTGGCTTAACAAGTTTAAGTAACTCTATGAGTTAGATACATATGTACAACAACTAGTGTTTACATATTGGGTTAATACATACTTATATTAAGTACACTAAAATGGGTAAAAACAAGTATATACTAAAATGGGTAAAAGCAAGTATATACTAACAAGATAAAAACTAGCAAATGGTTTTTGACCCATAATCCATGGTTTTATATATACCACTTACACAAGTTCAATGTATCCTTAAGGTACATTGTATCTAGATAGAAAACCATGGATCAACCCATAACCCATGACCCATGACCCATAACCCAAAATACCCATGGGCAAAGAGGAGCGGACCACGGATCCCTAGCTTTGTGCTAGACGGATCCCAAGTGGAAGGGATCCGTGGGATCCGGGGAAACAGTAGGTTTTTCCTCTATAAATAGTGAGCCATTTCTTCATTATAACTTACCCCTCTCTAACATACTTTCTCCCCTGAGTTAAATCTCACTAACCATAGATCCAAGAGATCTATGTTTGTAGTTTTGTTTTTGTGTGATCTTTTAGGTTCCTCTTAAAGGGAAGATCACCACCTTTGAAGTCAAGCAAGCTCAAGTCCATGAGTTGCCAAGCTTCCTCATCATCAAGGCTATTGAAGTCCTCTTGTTGATGATCCCTTTCTTTCTTCAAAGAAGCGTAGTGTTAAAGACATTAGTAAAAGATGTCTCAAGTGTCAAGACGAAGATATTAGTGAAGGGTATCTATCGTCCATAGGATAAGCACTTGTGGTAGGTGCTTAGAAGTCAAGACAAGAAGCATTAGTGAAAGGTGCTTAGAAGTGAAGACACAAGACATTAATGAAAGGTGTCTTGTAGATCTAATCAAAGGCATTAGTGAAAGGTGCCTTAGATGTACATTCGATATGGTGTGTTTCGATGTACTAGATAGACTAGCATTAGATCCAAGGATATTGATGTCCTTGATGATGTTGTAAAGGAGTAGATCTCCTTTGGGATTAGTGGTTGGTGTAGTGTGGTAGTAGTTCCTCCATTGCAATGGAACTAGGTACTTAGCCTAGTACCTAATAAAGGGTAGGCGACGTTGTGAAGGTGTAGTTCACCTAAGGTGTGAAAGAACTCGGTGGTTAGCCTAGCACCGTATAAAGGGTAGGCGACGTTGTGTTAGGTGTGGTTCGCCTTGGTGTGAAAGAACTCGGTATTTAGCTTTGTACCGGAAAAAGATTAAGCGACGTTGTGAAGGCTTCTCCGCCATAAGGAGATTGGTGTAGTGATAACAAACTCTCGAGTAGGTGACTCGGGGAGTGGAGTAGGGCAAGGAAGGTGTCCTTGTAGCCGAACCACTATAAATACTCGCGTTGTGGTTTTGTGCTTCTTACTCTTCTCTTTTCATTACATATCTTTATATGCTTGTTTATCAACATCCAACACACACAACCAAATAGATTGACATAAGTCGATCTAAATAGTTTAAAAGGAAGTTTTAATTGGTAAAACTATTCAACCCCCCCTTCTAGTTTTTCACAATTGGCATCAGAGCTTCGTTACCAAGTTTCTTGAAGTATACTGTACTTTAAAAACTTGATACGATCCATAGTTAATTGAAAACTACAAAGAAGGTTTTTCATAAAAACAAACACCATGTTTTTCAAAAACTATATGTTTGGATGTTGAGTTGATAACAACATTTTTTTATATATATTTTTTAATTGCACTAATCTTCCTTGTGATATTGATTAGTCAAAGCTCATACCCACCAAGCTTTAGGAGTTGCTTGGTAACAAGAATACCTTCCTTAAGAAGGTATCTTAGACGCAAAGGAGCGGGAATCGTCTAAGTGACATTTGTCATTTGTAAAAGACATTCCTAAGTGCATTCGAGGTATGACTTTCTACTTATATCTAAATGATACTTGTTTAGTATATAAGTGTTATTTGCTAGGCTTTTATTTGAGTAGGTTTTTTGTGTTTACACATGATTTACATGTAGCTTCGTTAGGAAGCTTATTTCTTACATACGTGTTATTTTTTCTCGTCTATAGTCATAATATGTAGAGCTTATGCTTTATTTCTTCTAATAAAACATAAACACGAATTTCAAAAAATTTCTCCTTCCTTATTAATAAACCCACTCGACGCCCACTTTTTCAATCCTCACTTTTTCAAATTTTCCAATTCCCTCTCATTCAAAAACTTCATCTTCCTCCTCATTCCATCTCTTCCTAAACCAAGAAGATCCGTCATCAACATGGTTTACATCGCACTCGTGCTCATCGCCCTAACACTCATCGCACTTGTGTTCCCTATGATGAAGTTCACATACGGAGACATTTACTTTGTGTTGTTAATCTATATTGGGGTCATTTACCCAATCCTTTGTATCATCCTTAGCATTGAAATGCAATATTATTGATTATCTATTTTATCTAGGATGTTTGTGTTATTATGTGTGTTTCATTTCTTTTGATCTATATGTGTTATATTCTTTCGTGATACATTAGATGTCATGTATGCATGCTAAAAGAAAATGTAGGATAAAACATACTTCATGGTACAATAACCATAAAACCTATGTTTTTATTAAAACTGGTTCTGTTACTACAGATCCACGGATCCCGGAAGTTACACTAGCCGGATCCCTTTTGAAAAGGAACCGTGGGATCCGTCCTACTGGAAAACAGTTTTCATGCAAGATTAAAAATCACTATCTTTCTAAAAAATAATAATCCACTAGAGCTTCAAAACCATGAGTTAGCTAAATACTAATTGTTAATAGAATATCTAGTAAAAACGTTAGATTATTATAGGTTGACCATAAACGTCTTCCCTTATTAACCCATCACTTCTATAGGTTCAACTATGACGCATGAATACGAGTTTGATTTTTCACTCACTAGCGTCTACACCCCGAACATTTCCCTTGAGCCCAACACACCTGGCAATCATGTCCGTGGGTTCAATAATCTCGAAAACCGTCACTTCCATGAAGGACGTATTGTAGACACCTCTCTACAATTCGAAGAAGGTATCAATACCTCCTTCCGAGCCATAGGACTAGAATGTCTTCTTGAAATTAACGAGAAGATATGTCCAAGGTTCATAATGGAATTCTTCCGTCAAGTGGAACTCGTTCGTAACGAGGATCGCTCTTTATCTCTTTGGTTTTATATCAAAAACCAAAAATTCACTTTAAGCCTTGGGCATTTTGCTCACATCCTCCGAATTCCAAACCATGGACAATGTGCCTTCACCGAAGATTGGTCTCTTGATTCTCTCTTCAATTTTCGTGAAGAAAATAGCCCATATTGTTCACACATACCCTCTCCGGAAGAATTAACACGCATGATATGCAAACCTCGACCATATTACTCCAATCCAAACATTATCCATACACGGGATATCCGAGAAGAGTATAAGCCTGCTGCTCTTATTCTACGTGAAAATGTTTGGAGTCTTAGGGGAAATCGAGATATTCTTCCTGCTTGTTGTGCTCACATGTTGTACTGTTTGCTAACACAACAACCATACAATCTCGCCTACTTCTTCGCAAGGCGAATTGAAAATCTTCAAGGCTCCAAGAATAAACTCATCCCTTATGGAATGTTCTTGACACGCCTCTATCACAATGTTATGCACTTCCATCCTCAATTTCAAAGTCCGTTGTACGTACTTGTGAACAAGATGATGGAACCGCTAAACATATCTCTCATGAAGACTTTCTTCATTCATGATTCCACCAATACCCATCAATCACATAATGATCCTCCTAGTGAAGACACTCAAGGAACCTAGAATAGTCAAATAGGATCAATTCTACTCTACTCATTAGTTATCAATGTAATCCTATTTCTTTCATGAAATAACACATCTTACATTTGATATCCTAGTTTTAGAACTCCTTTAAACAAAGCTTGGAATATAATGCACTGTCATGATCATTGCATACCTTTAGTAAAGGTTCTGTCTAGCAGATAGACGGATCCCAAATGTTGTACTAAACGGATCCCTACATCTAGGGAACCGTGGGATCCGGCAAAACAGAAAATGCAATTGCAAGCATTATATGTCAAACACATCCCTTAGAACACCTCACACTAAGCTAAACATAGTGTCTTAAGATTGATTAAGACTTTATCAAGATTGGTTGACCTTTCCTACTCTTTCCAACTCACATAGATCACATTCTAAGGCTCTGTTAGATCTACCATTTCAAATCCATCACTCTTCCGCTCCCAAAACTCACACTTTATTCTTCTTATATGATCTCTCACAACTAGGTTAGAAATCCTTCGATTATGACAATATTGATCATTAATCAATCTCACCTCAAAATTGATCAAGTTGATCAAATCCTAGTTTTTCCCATCTCATAACCATTAGGATATTTTCCAAAACATAATCCTAAGACACAACCTGATCTCTAGGATCATTTAGTTTCATTTAACTTCAATTGACATCTTTAATGTCATCCTTGCTCATCCATTGGTACTTGTTGAAAGTTCCAAATCCTTCCATAAATAACAATCATTAGCTACACCACTCATTGCCCCTCAAACACTTAAGCACCCCTTCATTTAAAACACTTAGGAGAACTGAAACACTCAAGGTGATGTAGATCTAGGATCTTAGAAACATCATTTCCACTCTTTCATAAACTGCTGAACGCCGGATCCCTAGAACTAGCCTAGACGGATCCCTCTGAGAAGGGAACCGTGGGATCCGGATGACAGTCTATGACAAATCTTACTAAAACAAATCATTTCAACTCAAACACTCCATCTCATCTTAAATGAGTTCCTAGAACAGCACAACCTCTGGAGTTGACTCTTGTGCATGCTAATCATCACATTCCAATGAATCTTAGTGGCTTAGAGCTTAAATGCACTTTCCAAATCTTTTGGTTTATAAACCACCTTGTTAGGACCTCCATAGTCATCACTCTCATTCTAACTTTCAGCCTTTGCAATCTCTTCAAATCATCTCATCATGAGAAAAACCCCAAGTAACAACCTATCCACCAAAGAACCACCCATCAAAAGGGCTCGTGTTGTACACGAAATCTCTTCAACCGAATCATCTCCGGTCAAACCAACAAACCTTCATCATCCAATCAAACCAATTCCTAGAAGGTTAGTACCCACAAAATTACCTATGCCAAACACCACCATACCTCCTAGGCCAAAAAATATCATCTCCACTAAACCATCACCATTGGTTCCTAGAGCTATCTCTTTTACATCCCCACAATCATCACCTCACCTCTACAATTTAGAGGACTTGCCACCTAGGCTGTCTCATCCGCTTCCGCCGACAACATTCTCCTCATTAGGAGGAACAATGATTCAAAATCAAGGTGTTGAGTCAACACTTGCTCCGGCTTCCTTTTCGCCGTTTCCATCATATAATCCCATTTGGATTATAAGAAATCATCAAAGTCAACCACCCGACCTTATGGAAGTTGACACATCTTTACCACCATCATCATTCTTGATCGAACCATTCCTAAATGGACCTCCACCAATACCTCCATCATTCGAGGCTCCTCAAACCACTTCAATTGATCCTTTGAATCTAGCCACTTCATTTCATCCACCACCACTACCTAGCCATGACAAAGATTGCTATCATTGTCAACATGTTGAAAGTTTGATACATGAAGTACGAGAAGACCAACGTTTCATGTTCTATCATCTCCTCGAACGTTTCGACGAGATTAAACCTAAGCATAACTTGAGCTAGAGGATTATAGTGGTGTCTAAGCTTCAAGCGTTAGTTGGTCTAAGAAATTCCTAGTTATGTATTGTCTATTTTCTTATTTTTGAGTCATGTATATCATAACTCTTGTTTTATTAAATGGAATTACATGCTACTTGTTATTTCGTTGAGCATATGATTACTTTGTATTCATATCTCATTTGTGTGATAACATTACTTGTTATATCACCTTTGCTGTTTTTAGTCATCAGCCAGACGGATCCCTCAGTATTGCCTAGACGGATCCCTACTAGAAGGGAACCGTGGGATCCGTGAAGTCAGAATGTTTTTCTTTATCACATTTGCCGGAAATTGTGAATTATACTTGTTTTCTAACCCTTGTTTTGCAGTTTTTCAATTAACACGTAAAGTTTTTGACATCCTAAAGCTAGGGGAGCTTGGTGTCAAAACAATACGTTGCAAAATTACTTGCAACATTTGATTTATATTTCATAACTTCCCATTGCAAATATTGCAATCATCTAGGGGGAGCACACCCGTCACATAGACGTAATCCTTTGCATAAGTTAGTTGCAAATGAACTAGATTAGAATTAGTTTCTTGACGCCCTTTTTCAAAGGGATGGACTCGTCAAGGGGGAGTTAAGATGAGTACCATTCCCGTCACTTGCTCTCGTTACATCTTTTATAATTTTTCTTATAAAAATTGTGTTAGTTTCTTCAAACACTTTTTGTTTCGACAAAAAGGGGGAGAAGAAAGTAAAAACTACAAATTCAAACATTTACGAATTTTAGCTTTTCCTTAAAATAATTTTATGTTTTGTCATCAACAAAAAGGGGGAGATTGTTAATACAAATAAGCTGTAAAAACGTTTATTTATATTTTACGATATTCTAATGTTTTGTCGATAACAAAAGTAAAATCATATTAACGAAACAAATAAAATACGTAAATGGTTTGAACTAATAGTTTTATAACACACTTACGTTTTCACATAAAACACTATAACAAGATTAAGTGATTTTATATTTTAGATACACATGTACAACAACTAGTGTTTACATATTGGCTTAACAAGTTTAAGTAACTCTATGAGTTAGATACATATGTACAACAACTAGTGTTTACATATTGGGTTAATACATACTTATATTAAGTACACTAAAATGGGTAAAAACAAGTATATACTAAAATGGGTAAAATCAAGTATATACTAAATAGATAAAAACTAGCAAATGGTTTTTGACCCATAATCCATGGTTTTATATATACCACTTACACAAGTTCAATGTATCCTTAAGGTACATTGTATCTAGATAGAAAACCATGGATCAACCCATAACCCATGACCCATGACCCATGACCCATGACCTATAACCCAAAATACCCATGGGCAAAGAGGAGCGGACCACGGATCCCTAGCTTTGTGCTAGACGGATCCCAAGTGGAAGGGATCCGTGGGATCCGGGGAAACATTAGGTTTTTCCTCTATAAATAGTGAGCCATTTCTTCATTATAACTTACCCCTCTCTAACATACTTTCTCCCCTGAGTTAAATCTCACTAACCATAGATCCAAGAGATCTATGTTTGTAGTTTTGTTTTTGTGTGATCTTTTAGGTTTCTCTTAAAGGGAAGATCACCACCTTTGAAGTCGAGCAAGCTCAAGTCCATGAGTTGCCAAGCTTCCTCATCATCAAGGCTATTGAAGTCCTCTTGTTGATGATCCCTTTCTTTCTTCAAAGAAGCGTAGTGTTAAAGACATTAGTAAAAGATGTCTCAAGTGTCAAGACGAAGATATTAGTGAAGGGTATCTATCGTCCATAGAATAAGCACTTGTGGTAGGTGCTTAGAAGTCAAGACAAGAAGCATTAGTGAAAGGTGCTTAGAAGTGAAGACACAAGACATTAATGAAAGGTGTCTTGTAGATCTAATCAAAGGCATTAGTGAAAGGTGCCTTAGATGTACATTCGATATGGTGTGTTTCGATGTACTAGATAGACTAGCATTAGATCCAAGGATATTGATGTCCTTGATGATGTTGTAAAGGAGTAGATCTCCTTTGGGATTAGTGGTTGGTGTAGTGTGGTAGTAGTTCCTCCATTGCAATGGAACTAGGTACTTAGCCTAGTACCTAATAAAGGGTAGGCGACGTTGTGAAGGTGTAGTTCACCTAAGGTGTGAAAGAACTCGGTGGTTAGCCTAGCACCGTATAAAGGGTAGGCGACGTTGTGTTAGGTGTGGTTCGCCTTGGTGTGAAAGAACTCGGTATTTAGCTTTGTACCGGAAAAAGATTAAGCGACGTTGTGAAGGCTTCTCCGCCATAAGGAGATTGGTGTAGTGATAACAAACTCTCGAGTAGGTGACTCGGGGAGTGGAGTAGGGCAAGGAAGGTGTCCTTGTAGCCGAACCACTATAAATACTCGCGTTGTGGTTTTGTGCTTCTTACTCTTCTCTTTTCATTACATATCTTTATATGCTTGTTTATCAACATCCAACACACACAACCAAATAGATTGACATAAGTCGATCTAAATAGTTTAAAAGGAAGTTTTAATTGGTAAAACTATTCAACCCCCCCTTCTAGTTTTCCACAGTGCTCACCTAGCAATACACTCCACTTCTGCAGTCGGCCTGATGCGTCAGGTTTGGAGATGATCTGCTTGATCGATTGGTCTGTGATCACTGCTATTGGATGTGCTTGGAAGTACCTGCGTAGCCTTTTGGCGGCAAACACCAACGCCAGAACTAATTTTTCCATGGCGCTATAGTTCATCTCTGTCTTCTTGAGCGCCTTGCTTACAAAGTAGACAGGGGTTTGTACTGAATCCCTATCTGTTAGTAGCACTGCGCTCACTGCTCCATCAGTTGCGGATAGATATATAATTAACTCTTCCCCTGGTCGGGGTGCGACAAGTGTGGGGAGCGTTGCCAGGTGTTGCTTAAGTTGTGTGAAGGCTTCTTCTGCCTCCGTAGTCCACCGGAAATCTCCCTTTTTGATACACTTCTTGAGTGTTTTGAAGAGAGGTAGTGACTTGTCTGCTGACTTAGACAGGAACCTGTTAAGACCCGCTAGCTTTCCATTGAGAGATTGGACCTCTTTCAACGTGCGCGGTGAAGGAAGTTCGATGACAGCCTTTGTCTTTTCTGGACATGGTTTTATACCGTTGGGCTCTATTAGGTATCCGAGGAACATGCCTTCAGTGGCGCCGAAGGTACATTTTTTGGGGTTTAGCTTCATATTGATCTCTCGTAGAGTTTTTAACGTTTCCTCAATATCGCGCACTAACTCATCTTCAGTATGGCTTTTTATGACCAGGTCATCAACATAGACCTCCAGGTTGCGGCCCACCTGTTTTTCGAAAGCATTGTCCACTAGCCGCTGGTAGGTGGCGTCTGCATTCTTCAAGCCAAAAGGCATTTTTGTGTAACAGTAGACGCCTTGGCTTGTGTGAAAGGCCGTTTTTTCCTCATCCTCCTTTGCCATCTGGATTTGATGATATCCTTTGTACGCATCGAGGAAACACTTCAATGGGTACCCACACAGAGACTCTATTTTCCAGTCTATCTCTGGTAATGGGTAGCAGTCTTGTGGGCACGCTTTGTTAAGATCGGTGAAGTCCACGCACATTCGCCAGCTACCGTCGCTCTTTTTGACCATTACTGGGTTAGAAAGCCAGTCGTGGTAGTAGACTTCACGCATAATTCCCGCATCCACCAGTTTGTGTACCTCTGCCAAAATTGCTTGTGCGCGCTCTGGGGCTTGGCCGCGCTTCTTCTGGCGTATTGGTGAGTACCCTTGTCGGATTCTCAGTTTATGCTTTGTGATTGAGCGTGGTACCCCAGTCATGTGTTTTGGCTCCCATGCAAAAATGTCCAAGTTCTTTTGCAAGAGCGCGCATACAGCTGCTTTGCCGTTGTCCGACAGTGACCCTCCGATGGATATTTCCTGTTCCAGGTATTCTGGGTGAAGCGCAACCTTCAGATTTTGAACTTTGGTTGCGCGCTGTTCTGGGATCGGTGCCGTTTCGCATGTAATCGTGTTACATTCTCTATGTGGTACAGTGGCATTCTAAAGAGTAACAATGCCCCCTTCCACTGGGAATTTAAGCATCCCGTGCGCTGTTGATGGCACTGCGCGCATGGCTGATATCCCAGGTCTCCCTATAATGCCGTTGTATGGCGAGGGAGACTTGATCACCATAAATTCCATCCAGGCCGTCGCAGAGTGTTTTTCGTTTCCGATGCTGACTGGTAATCGTATTTGCCCCATAGGCTATATCTTTTCACCCGTAAAACCAGTCAACGCAGTTCTGACAGGACTTAACTGACTGCGTATTTCAGGCCGCGGTCGCTTGAAGCAGTGCTCATACATGATGTCCGCCGATGCGCCACCATCAACATACATGCGATGGATGTCGTGACCCCCCGCACTAATCTCAATGGTAAGTGGCTCAACTACTGCGTTGTCCGCAGTTAAGGTGGGGAAAGAGATTTCGCTTCCTCGGGAAAACTCCTGGCTGACCTTCTGTCTAGTGACCCGCTGCCATGATTGTATCATGTAGATGGTGTCGGCCTTTTCCTTGGGTGTCTCCTTCTTGTTCCCACTCTTCTGTCTATCCTTTCCTTCCTTGATATTTTTGACCAAATGGTCCTTCTTTAACCATTTTGTCAATGAGCTGGCGCAGTTGGACGCATTCGTTAGTTGTGTGACCCTTCTGTGCGTGGTAGTCACAGTATCCGTTCCCGGCGCGCCGATCCTCTGGAGTGCGCATTTGCGGCGGTCTTGGAAAGTTCGCACCTTCCGTTGCGAGTATTTCCTTTGGGGTCTTGGTCAGCGGGGTGTACCTGTCATTATCCCTCCCGCTCCCCTGGTTGCGATAGCTCCTATTACGGTTACTACCCTGGTCAGTGGATTGTTTCCCAGGTTGTTCATGTGACCGGTAGTTCGAGTAGTTTCTTTTGCTATCCGCCGCGGCGGCTTCTCCCTGGACGAAGGACCGAGAGCGTTTCATGAGCTCATCAAAGGTTTCAGGAATTTTGTCGTTCAATCGCTTGATGAGTTCTGGATTGTTAATCCCGTTCATGAAACCAGAGATCTTTAGCACTTCAGGGCATGCTTTAACTTGCATGCATTCATCTTTGAAGCGTTCCATGAATGCGCTCGTAGATTCTCCTTGGCGCTGCGTTACCCTGGCGAGTTCGACATGGTTTTTAGCGCACTTCTTCCGCTGAGTAAAGTTTAGGCGAAACGCCTTCCTCAATTCCTCAAAGCCATTGATGCTTCTGCGTGGAAGCTTGCTGAACCAGTTCCGCACGTTTCCCACCAGTGTGGAGTTGAACATGTGGCACCACACAGGCTGTGGCCAGTTTTCAATTGTAGCGGCTGATTCAAAAATTTTGAGGTGATCATCAGGATCACCTGTTCCGTAATAGGTTTTCACGTTGGCAGGCATGCGCCTCCTTTTACTTTCTGAGAAGTCACTGATGCATCGAGTAAACGCATCCACCTTTTGACGGCGCCACGAGAGGGATATATCTTCATCCTCCTGGTCATTATATCTGTTTCTGGACTTCCAGTGTCCAGTTTCACTATCCCCGTTGTCCGAGGAATTTTCAGAGGACGAATTTTCCTTCCTTCGGCGCTTGCGCCGTTTGTTCTCAGAGTTTGTACTCAGAGTGCTTTCACTTGGGAAATATCGTCGCCCTAGTCTGTCCTGTATTATGCGGCTACCAAGTCTAGTATGGACACTGGTGCGCCGTTCATCCTCGTCACTTCCTTCCAGGTACTGTGAGTTGGATGTCTCATCATCCTCAATCCTCTTCCCAATTCTGTTAAACACAGGAGGTCGGCGGCTGTCTCTGCCGCGCTTCTCCTTCTGGCGTCGCGGTGGGGAGGTCTCGTATTCCGAGTCAAAATTGAGTCGGGCTTGTAGGCTTCGACTCGACCTCTTTCTCGCTTCCTCTTGCATAAGAGCGACCAAGGTTTCGTAATTCTGGGATACGAAATCCCTTGGTGCTAATTCCAGTGCGACCCCTTCTAAAGCGGGGATCTCCGCTTCTACCACTATGCCCTTATTTCGATCCGGTGCATCTGGTGCCTTTGTTAGGTCAGTCTCTAGCGCCGATTGAAAGGGAGTGGCAAGAACCGTGCGCAGCGGATCTACTGCGCTGGTGGTGGTTGTAGTAGCCTGGGTTGTCCCCGGGGGTGGTTCCACCAGAGGGAAGACCAAGTCCTGGCCTGATCCTTTGTTTTTAGCAGTACTGGTTGTCCCAGGAGTCTGCTTGGAAGCTGAACTGATGTGCGGCTTCTTTACGGTCGGATCCGTTTGCGATCGCTGATTTCTATGTTTCGTCATTCTAGTCTTAGGTCTTAGTGAATGGTCCCACGGATGGCGCCACTTGTTGATACAAAAGTTGGGCGTTACTTGTTTGGAGCTCCGGCTCTCGTACCAATTGAGAATTGTTGCTTGAGACATGCGCACTAAAAGACAGAAAACACCGTTAGGCTTACCGTGGGATTGTCTCCCACGATTATCTTCCGGCGTGAGAGTAAGTAATCGGTTTAGGGTTTAAGGAGAGTTAGGGTTTGTAGATCGTACCTTAAACGAGGGATGGGATTCCCTTTATATACACACGGAATCCTTGTTGGTTCCGTGTTCCTCAACCTTCGGCGTATCCCGCTTAAATCGGTTGGGAATGATTATCTCCATCTTTAGGAGATATCCGATATCTATTCCGTAAATAGATTTGGGCTTGGGCTTTCGTGAGCCCAAACATCTAATCAGCGTAGCCCAGTTCGTACCGGGCTAGGTTAGTGTGGACTTTAGTCGGGTGCGTGACCCGGATATAGACTATACGTCATCATTATGTTATCGCCCTTTTTTTTAAGTTATCGTATGTTTTTTTTTTACTTTTTTGCCTTTTTTTTACTTTCCGTCCTTTTTTTGTAAGAAAATGGACAAAAACATAAAATAATAAAACGGATTAGGAAGTAAAAAAACAGGTGAAAACGTAAAAAATGGTTGAAAACGTAGCAAAACATAAAAACCGGACGAAAACGTAAAAAATCATACGAAAGCACAAAAAAGCGGTCGAAAACGTAAAAAAAACGACGAAAACGTAAAAAAAGGGACAAAAAAGTAAAAAAATTGTCGAAAACGTAAAAAAGAGTACAATAACGTTAAAACGAACGAAAACGTAAAAAAATGATAAAAAACAACCAAAAGTAAAAAATGGACGATAACGTAATAAATCAGACGAAAACGTAAAACGACGGATGAAAACGGACTAAAACGTAAAAAAAAGGAAGAAAACGTAAAAAACAAACGAAAATGTAAAAAAAGGATGGAAATGTAAGAAAACGGACTAAAATGTAAAAAAAACAGACGAAAACATAAAAAAACAGACGAAAACGTTAAAAAACGATCGAAAAGGTAAAAAAACAGACGAACGCGTGACTAAGGTTATGTATTGGGGACCAACGGGGCAATTGTTTAATATATTGGGGACTAACGGTTAATTACCATGTCAAGTGGTTAGTCATATTGGTTAAATTTGAAAGTAGAATAGTTATCGTGAACCTTTTGAAAGTATGAGAGTTATATTAGCACAAATCGAAAAATACATTAGTCATTTTTTGACATTGACCTAATTACCCTTTAAACCAAACGGTCCCTTATATTTGACATGACTTGTGTGGTTATAGAGTTATTAAGTCAAGTATGGTCATAATGTGATAAAAAAATTTCTAGATTATGCATGATATTATATTATGATTCATTTAATTTGATTTTGAAATTTGATCCTAATTTAAGTATAACTATTTAAATAGTAGAAAAAATTAACTATATTAGCCTATTAGGAATGTTACCTTTGCATTAGATTTGAAATTATAGTTGAACGTGAATATAGCTAAATACATATGTTAATTGTAATTAATTTATATTCTATTTATTTATTTAATATTAAAATGGGAAATATGGCTTGGAAAGTAAGTAATTATTTTGATTTCTTTTTTATAAAGATTGTTGAATTTTAAGTTTTAAAGAGTGATCATTGAGAATTTTGTAATTCGATCTTCATCTTGGGACCACACCAAATCTTGGATTTTTTTTTTAACTTCATCAAATCTTGGATGGTTATTTAGTTTTCGTGCATGTTCTTTTTACTAATGTTGCTTCAAACTTTCAAAGTCAAGATAATCTACTAAGGAATTGAAACATTTTTTTGGTCAAGTCTCACTTAAAGTATATAATTTGTTGTAGATTTCATGCACTATCACTCGGAGCATCATCTTTAAAACTAAATTCAATTTGGTGTTTCTTTATGCAAGTTATGTATTATGTATCTTAATAAAGGGGAGTTTAATGTAATAGTATTTGTAAGTCCTAAACGCAACTCTAAATTACTGTGGTACATGGAGCTAGACTTTTTGAAGATAAGTTAACTACTACTTAAAAATAAGTTTGTTCTATCCCTACAAAGTATCTAAATATAGTAATATACACATATATGTTGCTATACCCTCACGTAATATAAGAGGTTTGTGCAAAATTTAAAGTCTAGTAAGTCTCTCTTCCGTAAATTATGTGGCTGTGCAAAACTCCACGCTTAATAGAATAACTATTTTAAAACCCGTGTAATACACGGGCTATATAAATATATTTTTTTCTTAAAAAGTCCCTAAATTTCATAGGTTAAATCTAGGGATTATTTGTTCAATGAAGACTTGCGATTACAAATACAATCCTTAAGTTATATTTGCAGATATTTGTGTGACGAAAATTAACATAAATAGTCTCTGTAGTTAAATATATAGAGAATGTTTGTGTAACCAAAAAAAAATTCACATAAAATCCCGAGCCACACAACGAAGGCGGGATTTCTAGTTTCATAATGTTGATTTCTAGATGTTTAAGTTATCATAACGTTGATTTCTAGTTTCATGGGCGGTTCTTTGACTCTTTCTTCCTAAATTATTGTAATTAGTGTAGTTATGCTATAAAAAGAGAGTCACTTTATTTTGCATACTCAAAAATCCTTGCATACTAAGGGATAAATTCCCACATTCCATCTAGTTTGATCTAATGGTGGGGATTAACCTAAGATTTAATATGTCTAAACCTAAGTCCATGTTTTTTTCTTGTCTTTTTTTTTTTCTTTTTATCTTTCTTTTTTATTTTATCATTTTTTGTCTTTTTTTATTCCCTTTTTTTGATTTCACGTTTTTTTTTTTTTTTTTTTTTTTTTTTTTTTTTTTTTTTTTTTTTCGTTTTCGTTTTCTTCGCTTTCGTCAGTTTTCATACGTTTTCTTACGTTTTTGTCCGTTTTTTCAGCTTTTTATACGTTTTCGTCTGTTTTCATACGTTTTCGTCCGTTTTCATACGTTTTCGTCCGTTTTTCTTATGTTTTCGTCTGTTTCTTACGTTTTCGTTCGTTTTCGTCCGTTTTCTTACGTTTTCATACGTTTTCGTCTGTTTTGTTACGTTTTCGTCTGTTTTCGTTAGTCTTGTTACGTTTTCGTCTGTTTTCTTACGTTTTCATCCATTTTTTAACTTTTTTGTTCGTTTTCATACGTTTTCGTCCGTTTTCATACGTTTTCGTCTGTATTCTTACATTTTCGTCCGTTTTCATAGGTTTTTATCTGTTTTCTTACGTTTTCGTTTGTTTTCATACGTTTTCGTCTGTTTTCTTACGTTTCTTCTGTTTTCTTACGTTTTCGTCCGTTTTCTTACGTTTTCATCTGTTTTCTTACGTTTTCGTCCGTTTTCTTACGTTTTCATACGTTTTTGTCTGTTTTCTTTCGTTTTCGTCCGTTTTCATACGTTTTCGTCTGTTTTCATACGCTTTCATCAGTCTTGTTACGTTTTTGTCTGTTTTCTTACGTTTTCGTCCGTTTTCTTACGTTTTTGTCCGTTTTCATACGTTTTCGTCTATTTACATACGTTTTCATTCTTTTTCATCCATTTTTCATACATTTTCATCCATTTTCAAACGTGTTTTTATGCTTTCATACGTTTTCGTCCATTTTCATACATATTCGTCCATTTTCTTACTTTTTCGTCCGTTTTCATATGTTTCTGACTATCACAAGTGATTTCTGTGATATTCTGAATATCACTTGTAATATTCTGAATATCACAAAGTGATTTCTGAATATCACTTTGTGATATTATGAATATCACTTGTGATTTTCTGGATATCGCTTTGTGGTATTCTGAATATCACTTGTGATTTTCATTTTACAAAACATTATTTGAAAATCACTTGTAATTATCATAAGTGATTTTTCTGAATATCACAGAATATCACTTGTGATCATCTGAATATCACAGAATATCATTTGTGATAGATATTCTGAATATCACATAATATCACTTGTGATATTCACAGAATATCACTTGTGATATTCACATAATATCACTTGTGATATTCATAAACATATGAAAACGGACGAAAACGTATAAAAACGGATGAAAACCGACGAATATGTATGAACTCTAAACCAAAATTTGACCATTTTCTCTTTATACATGGTTAATATAAACTTACATATTTTTATAGCAAATTAAGCTTGTGAAACATAAACCGAAATCACATAAGCTCATAAGCAAATAAAATAAGGTTAAACAAATACCCCCAAACTATGTAGCTGTTATTATTTGTGATATTCTGAATATTACTTGTGATTTTCTGAATATCACTTTGTGATATTATGAATATCACTTGTGATTTTCTGGATATCACTTTGTGATATTCTGAATATTAATTGTAATTTTCATGTTACAAAATATTAGTTGAAAATCACCTGTGATATTTAGATTATCACGAGTTATGTTCTGAATATCACAGAATATCACTTGTGATATTCAGAAACGTCTGAAAACGGCCGAAAACATTTAAAAACGGACGAAAGCGTATGAAAACGAACAAAAACGTAAGAAATGCACGGATATGTATGAAAACGGACGAAAACGTATGAAAGCGTAAAAACAAGTATGAAAACGAACGAAAATGTATGAAAACAGACGAAAATGGACGAAAACGTATGAATAATGAACTAAAACGTAAGAAAACGGGCGAAAACGTCTGAAAACGGACGAAAACGTAAGAAAATGGACGAATATGTATGAAAACGTATGAAAGCATAAAAACAAGTATGAAAACGGACGAAAATGTATGAAAACGGACGAAAATGGACGAAAACGTATGAAAACGGACGAAAATGGACGAAAACGTATGAATAATGAACGAAAACGTAAGAAAACGGACGAAAACGTAAGAAAATGGACGAATATGTATGAAAACGGACGAAAACGTATGAAAGCGTAAAAACAAGTATGAAAACGGACGAAAACAGACGAAAATGGACGACAACGTATGAATAATGAACGAAAACGTAAGAAAACGGGCGAAAACGTATGAAAACGGACGAAAACGTAAGAAAATGGACGAATATGTATGAAAACGGACGAAAATGTAAAAACAAGTATGAAAACAGACGAAAATGTATGAAAACGGACGAAAACGTATGAATAATGAACGAAAACGTAATAAAACGGACGAAAACGTAAGAAAATTGACGAATATGTATGAAAATTGACGAAAACGTCTGAATAATGAACGAAAACGTAAGAAAACGGGAGAAAACATATGAAATCGGACGAAAACGAAGAAAAAACGCGAATTAAAAAAAACGTAAATAACGTAAATTAAAAAAAAAAAAAAAAAACAAAACAAAACCTCAATTAAAAAAAAAAGACGTGAATTCATAAAAAAAAAAAAGGTGAATGAAAATAAAAAGACAAAAAAAATATGAATAAAAAAGAAATATAAAAAGACAAGGAAAAAAAAACATGGACTTATGTTTATCTAATAAATCTTAGGTTAATCCCCACCATTAAATTAAACTAGATGGATGGTGGAGATTTGTCCCTTGGTAAGCACCAAAATAAAGGTAAGCAAATGAAAATTCCTCATAAAAAGAAATAGATGAGGGAAGGGGTGAAGAAATCTTCAAAAGATTAAATTTGCCTTAAAAGATGATAGTATGTAACTATATATGCTTGACCGAAGAAAAGGAGAGATCCGGTACGTATGAGTGAGAGAAACGAGGGTAGATGAAGGTATATTATTTTTAGGGAGTTGATACTCACATCACATTTTTTGATGTATTTACGATCATTTATGCATTACAGTATTGTACAGTATAATACTGTAATGCATATCAATTCCCTTATTTTTATCAAAATTAGAGAAAGATAAGTTTTTCACGTAGGTAATGAGCAAGAGTGTGAAATTGTTTTTTGCAAAAAGATATAAAAGAAAAATTAAGATAAAATAATTTGTGAAACAAACTTCACCCCAGAATTTAATTATTAAAAAATTACACGTTTGGTCTTTGTGGTTTGCTCGGATTTCATGTTTAGTCCCTAAGTCGTTTTAATTACACCAGTGATACCTATTTTTGAAACCTTGCACTCATTTAGTCCCTATTTTGGATGAACCGTTAGTTTCTCCGTTAAGTATTTGCACCGTTAGTCCATCCGTATAATTTTTGCACCGTTAGTCTTATTTTTTCAATAATAGTTTTCGCCAGTTATTCCCTCTGTTAATAATAGTTTTCGCGCATTTTTTTACGTTTTTGTCCATTTTTATCCGTTTTTTACTTTTTCATCTATTTTTACATGTTTCGTCCGTTTTTTACGTTTTTGTTCGTTTTTATCTGTTTTCGTTCGTTTTTTGTCCCTTTTTTTTACGTTTTTGTCCGTTTTATCCTTTTTCGTTCGTTTTTTTATCTGTTTTCGCCCGTTTTTTTACGTTTCTCGTCAATTTTTTTACATTTGTATCCGTTTTCGATTGTTTTTTTTATTTTTCGTCCGTTTTTACGTTTTTATCCGTTTTCGTTAGTTTTTATATGTTTTCATATTTTTTTACGTTTTCTTCTGTTTTTTTATGTTTTCGTCTTTTTACGTTTTTTTTTCCTGTTTTTATACGCTTTCGTCCGTTTTTAGGTAGTTTTCGCCCCATTTTTAACGTTTTGTCCAGATAAAAACTGGCAAAAACGAAAAAAAAAAAATAGACAAAAACAGACGAAAACATATAAAAACAGACAAAAACGTAAAAAAAACAGATGAAATATATAAAAACAGACGAAAACGGATAAAAACGGATACAAACGTAAAAAACGGACGAAGAACGTAAAAAAGAGGGGGAAACGGATAAAAAACAAACGAAAACGGATAAAAAAACAAACGAAAACGGATAAAAACAGAAAATAAACGTAAAAAACGGGCGAAAACGTAAAAAAACGGACAAAATCATAAAAAACATATGAAAACCTAAAAAACGGATGAAAAATGTAAAAAACGTCCGAAAACGGATAAAAACGTAAACGAATGAAAAACGTAAAAAACCGGCGAGAACGGATAAAAAAACGGATGAAAGCGGATAAAAACGGATAAAAATGTAAAAGAACGGGCGAAAACGGAAAAAAAAACGAAAACGGATAAAAACAGACAAAAACGTAAAAAACCGTCGAAAACATAAAAAACGGATAAAAACGAGAAATTGTAAAAAAACTGACGAAAACATATAAAAACGTAAAAAACGGGCGAAAACGGATAAAAAAACGAATGAAAACGGATAAAAACGGACAAAAAAGTAAAAGAAATGGGCGAAAACGGATAAAAAAGCGAACGAAAACTGATAAAAACGTAAAAAGACGGTCGAAAACGGATAAAAAACAGATAAAAACGAAGAAAAACGTAAAAAACGGACGAAAACATATAAAAACAGACGAAAACGGATAAAACGTAACAAACGGGCGAAAACGAATAAAAAACGAACGAAAATAGATAAAAATAGACAAAAACGTATAAAAACGGACGAAAACTATTATTAACGGAAGGACTAGCTGGCGAAAACAATTATTTGAAAAAATAGGACTAACGATGCAAAAATTATTAACGGTGGGACTAACGGTGTAAACACTTAATGGAAAAACTAACGGCCCATCCAAAATAAGGACTAAATTAGTGCAAGGTTTCAAAAATTGGTATCTCTGGTGTAATTAAAACGACTTAGGGACTAAACATGAAATCTGAGCAAACCACAAGGAGCAAACGTGTAATTTTTTGTTTAACTATTTATAGTTAAAAAGTGTAACCATCTAAGTCGTCTTACCGCGGCTGCTGGCGCGGAGTTAGTCGGGGCTTCTTCCTCGAGTCTTGTCATGATCGCGCACTCGACAAAAGATACTTAAACTTTACATGCTAACGTTTCCTTATTTGTATAGAACCTAAATGTGACAATCAATTGAGTATATAATAAGTTCACAAGTTTGGCTTATACAAGAAATTGAAGTTCAAGTAAGTATACTTTAAGAGAGAACATATCAAAATATTTCGTTTAATTACTACTAGTAGTTAGAATGTTCATGGTTATTTTTTCACAGAGTTAAAAAGGTGGAGTTTTAATTTATTCTCTACAAGGTATCTAAGTGTGTTTAAAATGCTTAAAATAACCACATTAATGTGTGTGTACGTAATATTAGTTGCCATTTATGAGAGTGTAAAATCTAAAAGAAAGTACGTAATATTAGTTGCCATTTATGAGAGTGTAAAATCTAAAAGAAAGAGCCACATCTATGAGTGTGGATAGGGGTGTTATTCGGGTTGACCCGGTCAGGTTCGGGTCAACTCGGGTCGGGTCAACTCGGGTCGGGTCAACTCGGGTCAAGCCTTAAAAAAACATGCTCGAACCCGACCTTGTTTAGAACTCGGGTCGGGTCAATTTGGGTTCGGGTCAATCGGGTCGGGTCAATTCGGGTTCGGGGTCAACCCGAGTATTTTACATTGTAAATGTGTTATTTAGCCGGGTTAGTCGGGTTCGGGTCGGGTCAAAGCAAAAAAAATATACCCGAACCCGACCTTGTTTAGAACTCGGGTCAATTCGGGTTGACCCGATTGACCCGAATATATTTTTGAACCCGATTGACCCGACCCGAATTGACTCGGGTCGGGTCGGGTCAGCCCGAATGACACCCCTAAGTGTGGATATAAAATACCATGAGTTACGAAAAGAGCGTGCACAAAAATTCTCTTATAAGGGGAATTGCATATATATATATCCATTAAAACTTAAAAATTTGCATATTTTTTCATAATACAAGTTTTTTTTGTATGATGTACAATGCATGTTAAGTATATTTTGGGTATATATGCAAATATGCAAATTTTAGTGGGTATATATATATATTAAAACTAGACGAGTACCCGTGCATAGCAACGAGATTTTATAACGAAAGATCGTTTAGTGATAAAAACAAGTTTATGGGTTAAACGAAAAATAATAAAAGTTTGAAGATTTGGGGATTAAACATAATATTTTGAAATCCGGTTCGACCCGGGTGGTTCAACCGGTTGAACCGTTCCGGTCGAAAAACGGGTCGATTTAAACCGAGTCAACCCGATGGGTTGGGTCGAAAACGGGTGAAATTAAACCGGGTCAACCCGGTTTTTTATGTGTATTAATAGTTTCGTTTTGAAATATATGTTTTCAACATTTCTTTTTTTAGTTTCAACTTTTCAATTTTTACTTTTTGGTTTTTCCTTTATATATAGTATAGCAGGGTACCAGCATGTTTCGGCGACGGGTACCCTGTGACGATTAACCGGATAAATAGATATCGATGAGACCTAATTCCACCAGTTTGTATCGGTTTCAACGGGTCATCTCTGGTTCGTTTTCGGATAGCTTTTATTGTTTAGCCGAACCGGTGGCGACATTGGTTCCTGGTTAATCCATTTGGTCCGGTAAGTTTTTCAAAACTATATATACCATCATCTTGTTAGCTTGTATGAAGCTTTGTGTGTTTTATTAATTTGTATAATGTGTATAATAACATGTACTTTTCATTTTAGCGTGTTTTATATTTTGTATTAGACTAAAATACACCGTTGGTCCCTAAACTTGTATCAGAGGATCTCGATGGGACGAACCTCGCCCTTTTCATCGCCACGGGTCCAAACAGTAGCCATTAAATGCCAGATTCGTCCCTTGACCAATAACGGCGTTGTCAACGTTCCGTTATACCCCAAAAAAACCCGTAATCATGTTACTGTTGAGGGTAGAATTGTCATTATGTGGTATACACTGTAGAACATGTCTTGTCCAATTTCCCGCCATTTTGTACAATATAACAAAACCGTGTACTCATTGCTCATCCCCAAACTTGTTTTGGAAGCCTACCCAGAAAACCCTAAGGCAATGTCTATCATCAAATCAAGTAATCTGAGTAAGAAAATAACAAACAACCACCTTGGATTTACTCTGTAGCGAGTAAGGGAATATCCTTTATATGATGATCGTGAAACGGAGGAAAGAGATGCAATCAGGAGATGTTGTAAGTCTTTTTTGGTTAGAGCCTATTACAATCATATGTTAGTACGACTGATTAAGTTATTCCCCTTTAGGTAACTTTAGCTTAACAATGTTTTTGTACAATTTTTATACAGCGGGTGAACCTGGATCGTTTAGCATGATGTTCCATTATGAAGGTACATTCAAATACTTTCCAGGTAGGATATATCAAGGAGGCAAGAAATGCCTTGTTGATCTTGTGGAAATAAAAGAGGTATCTGTTGATGAAATGGATGCTCTCATGACCCAAATCGGTTATGAGTCTAGACAAACCAATTATTTCTACTTTGTTAAGCCTGGTTGTACATTAGAGGACGGTTTGTTTTCTTTGCGTGAACCTGCTAATCTAGACTTGTTGAAAGATGTTGTCATACAGCATAAGCTGATAGACGTGTATGTTGAAATAGGGAAGACTAGATTAGAATTTTCTGAAATGTCCCCACAATCAATTAAGACTGTGTTTTGGGAGATGGATGAAGATAGGAGAAAAGTTGCTACTGCGGCTATTCAATCCTGTTGTAGACGGTTGGTGTTAGATGATATAGATAATGAACCTTCCCTAGATCCGTTTATCCAACTTACACAATTGCCTGTGGACGTCAATGATATTGGTGAAGCTAGCAATTTGCCAAACATTGAGCCACTCTTTTCCACCTTAGACTGCTCATTTGCTAGCCAACCTGTTCAAAACAGTGAGCGTGCTTTAGTAGTTATTGATGAGGACAATGCTCTAAAGGAGCCTGGTAATGTTGAGGTTAATATTTTTAGAGTGATTCAGGGGAAGGACTTTGACAACGGTGGAACAGCACTAGTTGATGTCAATAACACCTTTGAGGAGCCTGAAAATTTTGAGGTTAATCTGTTTCAATTGACACAGGAGAAGCAATTACACAAACCAGGCAGACCTTTGGTTGATGTGAATAATAGGTTTGAGGAGCCTGATGTGGATGTAACTCTGTTTCAACTGACTCAGGATAACATGGAAGAGGATCCTGTTGTTGATCTTAGTCTGTTACAAGCGAGTGACACTAGTGAATTTGGCAATGCAGTTGAACCAAATCAAGATAACACTTGTCAAGAGAATGATGCACAGCTTGGTATGCTACAAGTAGGTCAGAGTAATGATTTAGGTGAAGAAGGAACAACATGTAATATAAGTGATGACAGGCAGTTGGTAAATGATTTACCTGTGATGGTTGATGAAGTATTTTGCAGTGACCATGTTAGTTTCCAACACGCACACTTTGCTAATGGCGTCTATACCACTTTTTTCTATACTGGTCAGGAGTTTGGTACTGCAGGGGAAGTAAAAAACCTAGTAAGAGAGCATTCAATAGAAACTAGGAGGGAGTTGTTTTTTTTGAAGAATGACAAAACAAGAATAAGGGTCAGGTGTAGGGGTTGTGTTCCAGTTTCAGGCCCAAATGAAGGTCCTGGACTGGATATTGGCCCATCTAGAAGTCCATTAAGCAAAAGGGGTATAAGAGCATTGCTTTCTGCCAAAAAGGACCCTTCACAAATACTCTGCCCATGGCTATTGTTTGTCGGCAGGAATGGTGAGACAGGTATCTGGTCGGTCAGAACATATAATGAGAAACACACTTGTTTGCAATCAAGGGAAGTCAGAGCTTTTGACCTTCGCTATATCTCACAGAAAATTACAGCACAAGTTGAAACAAATCCAGAGCTTCCTGTCAGGTCGGTGCATAATCAACTTACCAACCAATACGACCTTCAAGTGTCCCTGCAGAAGGTTTTAAGGGCCAAAATCCTAGCAATAACAGCCATCAGGGGTCAATTCAAGCTACAATTTACCATGTTGAGAGATTATGTTCAAGAGTTGCAGAAGACAAACCCTAATACGACAGTGGAGATGAATGTGGAACGACCTCCGGATGAGTCTCTTCCAACCAGAGAATTCAAGAGAGTGTATGTTTGTTTAGGTGCACTGAAGCAAGGATTTAAAGATTGTGGGAGATCGTTGTTGGGGCTGGCTGCTTTTCCAATTCGTGGTCCTTTCAATGGTCAACTTATGACAGCTGTGGGAATTGATATCAACAATGGTATATACCCTTTCGCTTATGCTTTTGTTGATTCAGATAACATAGGATCATGGACTTGGTTTCTTCATTGTTTATCCGATGATTTAGCACTTGGGCCAATTTCAAGCATCACTTTTATTACTGACATGAATAAGGTACTCTCTTACTCTGTTCATGAATTTAAGTGTCACTCTTTTGAAACAGACAGTAAAGATATTTGATTTTGTGCAGGATATAAGTAGAGCTGTAGCAGAAGTTTTTGAAAGTGCAGAACACAGATTCTGTATTAAAAGCATACATGACAAAATGAAATTGCAATGGAAAGGTAGGGCCTATAAAGACCATCTGTGGAAATGTGCAACAGCCTCAACTGTTGTACAGTTTCTGAAAGCTATGGCTGATCTCAAGAAACTTAATCAACCAGCCCATGATTGGTTAAGTAAGATACCACCGATTCATTGGTCAAGGTCACATTTTTCATGTAAGTCATCTATCAGTTTCACTTACTTTGTATTCATAAATGCAGTATAAACAGTTATAATTAATACATGTTTTTTACTTTTAATCTTTAGGGAGAGCTACTTCTGATGTGTTACTTAATAACATGTGTCAAGTGTTTCATGAGAAAATTAAAGAGGGGTTAAGCAAACCTATTATTACAGCCTTAGAATACATCAGGGAATATTGTTTGAAGAGGATAATGCATGTTCTTATGGTGATTGAGAAGAGTGATGGGCCACTAACACCAACTGCACAACACATGCTAGAGGCTATTAAGAAAGAGGCTGTTAAGTATAATGTGTTATGGAATGGGGGATCTAAGTTTCAGGTTAGTGGACCATGGGGTGACCAATGTGTAGTTAATGTTGTACACAAGACTTGTACTTGCAGAAGGTGGGAGATAACAGGTTTACCATGTAAACATGCTGTTGCTACCAATTGGAATATGGCTTTAAATGGCCAACAAGTCGGAGCTGTAGAAACATGGGCTCATCCTTGTTACTATCTTCTTACTTGAGAGGCTACCTACAAACACCATGTCCAGCCTATAACTAGCAGCGAACATTGGGAAAAATCAACTATGCCAACAACAATTGTTCCACCGAAATCCGAAACAAACCCGCCTGCCGCAAGAGGTAGAAAAAGAGTTAGGATAGCTCCTGAAACTGAAGAGATTGTGAAGGATGGTAAGCTGTCAAGGGCTTGAAAGAGTGTCAGGTGTAGTATTTGTGGCATTGCTGGACACAACCGGGTAACATGCCTAGGGTATGGTGGAGCTCAACATAGTGGAACTGCCAATAAGGTAAATGTCAAAAAGGTGCCTACTAAAGCTGCAGTATCCTAAAGGTAAAAAGGTAGCAGCAGATAAAGAAGCTGAAGGTACAGGTGTTGTTGTAGAAAGCCAAGTTAGTGCAGTTCAAGGAAGTGGTGTTCAATCTACAAATCAAGAGCCAGCAACTGAAGATCCCATCATACATGATGCATCCCTGTCACAATCCCAGTCTGATTTTCAGATTCAGTCAAGTGATGTTCAAGCAGTTTCTGCTTCAACCCAGCCTGCTACACGAAGAATGACTAGGAAGCAGGCTGCACTGGAAAGAATGATGGCCTCACCATAGGTCAAATCTGTTATGCTAATTATCTAGACAATGTTTCATCTAGTTTACTAGTTTATTTTGTATGGACAAGTTATGTATCTAAAAACATATCTGTGTGTAACTGTAGCTCTCAAGCTTTGAAAAGTATGCAATTTTATGCAGCTGGAATTATATCCATTTGCATTAACTATGGAACCATGTCATTATTGTGTATTTTTTAAGATTGAATAAGCTTGATGTGTGAATAGTTTGCGTCAAAAGTAACCAAACCTAAAATAGAACATCATAAGAATGTTGACATTTAAAAGTCAACCCTAAACAAATGGCTAACCATCTGCATACCCATAAGGCATAGAAAATCAGAAACAAACAAAACTGAATACTTCATAACAAGGTTACTACAATTCAAGATACAGAACATTAACCAACTAGCCTCATTACATAAAAGGTTAAAAAGTTATCCCAATGCATAAACAATGAAGAACAATATCCAACTTAGCACCAGGTAAATCTTCCACTTCCACACATCACCTTCAGCAGCTACTAATCTTGCCTCAAGCTCATTTCTCCCCCTCAAAAGTCCTGGTATGATCATTCTTGAACGAGCACAGATTTCAGGATCATACCATCTTATCCACCGACAAGAAGACCCCTATTGATGATTATGAGAAATCATTAAACAACCAACATTGTTAGAAACTTACACAAGAAATATTAAGACGCACTTACTTGAACAGGACAAGCAAAGAATCGACGCCCTGGGTTGGCAGAGGTCCACGAAGTGCGAATAATAGCTTGCTTACCACACCAGCAATGTACCATCTTGAAACAATTATCGTTTTGAAGAAGATGGGTTTTGAATGATAGTTTAGGGATGGGTGATAAATGTAGACCAAACCTTTTTACACACATATACTAGCTACATACACTGTACAACGGTTTTATTTAGTCCGCTACAGTTAAAGACGGTTTTGCCCTCAGCAACATAACGTTGACAACGGCAGTATTGGTCAAGGGACGAATCTGGCATTTAATGGCTACTGTTTGGACCCGTGGCGATGAAAAGGGCGAGGTTCGTCCCATCGCGATCCTCCGATACAAGTTTAGGGACCAACGGTGTATTTTATTCTTTGTATTATATTGTAACTTGTTAAATTGTACATTGTGAAAATTTTATTGTACTTTTTAATAAGGGGTGTTTTAATTAGTTGTTTTTAATTTGGTAGATATGCTTTTATTTGGTTGTACAAAGTGAATAAATTAATTTAATTTTAAATAATCTGGTGTTTTAATAAAAGTATTAATTACACTATGCATTTCTCTCACCTTTGACTTTCAAGATTTCACTTTTCAATGTTTGACCATACACTCATCTATACTACTATATAAAACATTTGGGACATGCTATTATTAGAAGGCTTAAAAATTAAGATTCAACAAATTTCTTATAATGGAAAGAAGTGTTTTACAAAGCTTGTATCATACACATAATTAAAGTTGAAGAAAAAAAAAATTAAATGTCTTAAATTATATAAACTTGTAACAGCCTAGAAAATTAAATTTCTTCAATTCTATAAACTTATAACAACCAAAAAATTAAATGTCATTCAATTCTATTAACTATAAACCTGTAACAATGCTCTAATATTCATATAAATTACACCACTCTTAAAACTAAAAAAATCAAACCATCTTCACTTTCTCATCTTCAATCTTCACTTTCTCTAGAAATATGCTCGCTTACCATGAGTCGAGCACCACCAAGAGCCGACCGCTGTCATCTATTTCTCCTGTCATCTATTTCTCTCTGAGCTAAAACCATCCTCACGTTTCACAACAGTGAACTAGAATCACAATTAAAACAACTTCTGTCACATACGCCTCACGTCACCAACATAACCTCAACATCTAAAAACCCAACTCCGAACAAGAACTACCACTCGAATACAACAATCACACATACACCTTGCTATTTTATATAAAATACATTGATATTTCATAAAGTTATTTCAATCTAAAATTCTCATCACCCGGAAAGTTATAATCATAGAAAATGTATAATCTAAAAAAATCACTCGCCAAAAATTTTAGTTACAGGGTACCCGCCGCCGCAACGCGCGGGTACCCTACTAGTTATATGTAATATAGATTGAATACGTGAAAATTCACAATAGAAATTTTCATATTAAAATTGAAAATTGGTGTGATAGTAATTTTTTAGAGTCGGGAAATCTCGCCCGTTTAAGAGTAAGTTTTCAGATAACGTCTATGTTTTAATGCAGTAAGCAATAAAGTTTAAATTTGATTCTGCAATATCTTTTTATTTATCAATATGTTTATACGTAAGTCCTTAAAGAGTATTTTGATTGACTTGTGCTTTCTTTCGTGTTATGTGGCATATGTTCCAGTATTGTGAAGGAGGCTAGGGGAGCTTTTGGATAGAATTCTTTGGAGGTATCATCATGTCTGTTATATTGATTTGCTAGAAGCGTATTTGTCATATCTTAATTGGGTTATTTCTCCGCATGGAATTCTCTAACACTTGGTAACTCGGTTCTCGAGTTAAAATTTGAGAGGAAATGAAAAAAAACGGAATATTTTTTGTGTACTTGAGTTTTTTGCGTTCTTGAGTTTTATTTTTGAAAGAAGATAAAAGAAGTGGGTAGAAAACAAAATAAATTCGTGTTTCCGAGTTTTTTTTAGGAGAGAAGAGAAAAGAAGAGGGGAGTAATTTTGGCTAAACTTCTCTTCAAAACTTTCTCTCCAAAAGTGGGATGATTTGGAGAGAAGCTATATTAGGAAACTTTAAATAAATAAGTTACTTAAATGACCTAATATAAAACATAACTTTTATATATAACCAATGGTATAATTGTAAAATCATCTCTTATATATTCTTTTCTCTCCTAACTCGGAAACATGATATAAAAAATTTAGTTTCATCCATCTCCTCTTCTTTTCTTCCCATTTTTAACTCTTCTCTTCTTTTCTTTCATTTAAAAAACTTAGGAACAGAAGGGAAATGGAAAGAAATATGGGAAGAAATTTTGTTTATAAAATCTTCCTCCCAAAAATGGGAGGAAATGGAAAGGAAAAGAAAATGATTATTGGTTAAAGACTAATATACTCTTATTAAAACATTTGATATGAACAACTAAAGGGCATCCATGTAATTTAAAAAAGTTAATTTTCTTTTCCTCCAACTCAAGAACAAGATTTACGATTACATTCATTTTCCTTTCCTTTGTCACAATAACATATCAAATAACACTTCCTTTCTTTTTCTAATTCTTTTCCTTTTCCAATTCTTTTCCATTTCTCTTCACTTAAAACTCGAGAACTGAGTGTAAGAGGCGGAAAATTCACTGAAGATGAGCTAAGGCTATCTTGATACAAATACTAAAGAGAAAAGTACATAAATAGTCAAAAATCTTTTTTTTGTTCCCAACCTAGTCATTTTTTTCCGTCTTTTAAAAATGGTCATTCTCATTTTGACACGTGTTCACTATCAAGTACAACCCACTTTTGTGATATGATGTTTTGTTTTATTACTAACAATGTTAAAATATCCAAAATACCACCGTGTCTTACATTTTCTTTCTCTTTCTTTGCATCCATTTTTTTTGTTTCAACAACTGATGCGATGTTTACAATTGTACCAATTTAAGTTTATGAATCCAAATATTACCATAAAGGTGGCCCATTTTTGTGATATGCGTTGTCATTTTAGAGCTTTAGTGGTAACATTAATCCAAATAAAGGATGTGTTTGGGATTGCTTATCACATTTCAGCCACAAAACCACGTTCAACAACAAAATAACGTTTTGAAAAAATAAGTCCCACCATGCTGCCTGAAAACGTCGTTTTGGAGGCTCTAAACGCAGTTATCAATTATTTGCCAAACACTTCAAAGGGGATTATTTGCGGTTTGCAAACGCAAAAAGTAAATAATCTTGCTCCAAACGCAATAACAAACACCCCTAAAGGTGGCTATTATCATCTTCCTAGCAAACCATCACTGTTCCTATTTATAAAAACAAGCAGCCAAGATTTGGTTTAGTAGATAAATCAATTAGTGTATTGGAAAACTGTGGGTCAAAGCTTCTTTCTTTCACTATGTTAATACAAATAAGCCGTAAAAACGTTTATTTATATTTTACGATCTTTTAATGTTTTGTCGATAACAAACGTAAAATCATATTAACGAAACAAATAAAATACGTAAATGGTTTGAACTAATAGTTTCTAACATATTCACATTTTCACATAAAACACTAAAACAAGTATAAGTGATTTTATGATTTAGTATTACATATGTACAACAACTAGTGTTTACATATTTGGGTAAACATACACATAACTAGTATGTAGTATATTGGGTAATATAAATGGGTAGAAACTTAAGTATTTGACCCATTGACCAAATACATTGAATATAGTTGGGTAAAAACAAGTATATACTAAATGGGTAAAAACTAGCAAATGGTATTGACCCATAACCCATGGTTTTATATATACCACTTGACCAAGTTCATTGTACCCTTAAGATACATTGTATACTAGCAAATGGTATTGACCCATAACCCATGGTTTTATATATACCACTTGACCAAGTTCATTGTATCCTCAAGATACATTGTATCTAGAAAGAAAACCATGGATCAACCCATAACCCATGACCCATAACCAAAAATACCCATGGGAAAAGAGGAGCGTTTCACGGATCCCTGGCTTTGTGCTAGCCGGATCCCAAGTGGAAGGGATCCGTGGGATCCGGGGAAATAGTAGAGAATTTTCTCTATAAATAGAGAGCCATTTCTTCCTTTCTACTTATCACTTTACACACATACTTCCCCAAGTATTCTAACCCTCTAACCTCAGATCTAAGTGATCTATGTAGTTTTGTCTTTTGTTTTTGTGTGATCTTCTAGGTTCCTCTTAAAGAAAAGATCACCACTTCTTGAAGACGTGCAAGCTCAAGTCCATGAGTTGCCATACTTCATCATCATCAAGACAACGAAGGTTCTCTTGTTGATAGATCTACCTTTCTCCATAGATGTTGGGTTGAAGGCATTAGTGAAGAATGCCGAAAGTGTCAAGATGCAAGCATTAGTGAAAGATGCTCATCATTCGTGTCAAAGCATTAGTGAAGAATGCTAAAGGTGTCAAGACGAAGGCATTAGTGAAGGGTGCCAAGCGTTGTGTCAAAGGCATTAGTGAAGGATGCCAAAGAATCAAATCAAGTAGCATTTGTGAAGAAATGCCTAGGTCGTATAATCGATGAGGTGCATCGTTATACATATAAGTATTTTTTTATTTACAAGGATGGTGATATCCTTGATGGTGTTGTAACAAGGAGTAGATCTCCTTGAGATAAGGTGTTGTGTCGTGAAGGGTAGTAGTTCCTCCATAGTAATGGAACTAGGTGCTTAGCCTAGTACCTAATAAAGGGTAGGCGACGTTGTGATAGGATTAGTTCTCCTAAGGTGTGAAAGAACTCGGTGGTTAGCCTAGCACCGTATAAAGGGTAGGCGACGTTGTGTTAGGTGTGGTTCGCCTTGGTGTGAAAGAACTCGGTATTTAGCTTTGTACCGGAAAAAGGTTAAGCGACGTTGTGAAGGCTTCTCCGCCATAAGGAGTTGGTGTAGTGCTTACGAACTCTCGAGTAGGTGACTCGGGGAGTGGAGTAGGGCAAGGAAGGTGTCCTTGTAGCCGAACTACTATAAATAACTTGTGTCGTGGTGATGTGCTTCTTAATCTTTATCTTTCATTACACGTTTATATATCTATCTATCAACGTCCAACATAAACAACCAAATAGATTGACATAAGTCGATCTAAATATTTAAAAAGGAAGTTTTAAATTGGTAAAACTATTCAACCCCCCTTCTAGTTTTCCACAATTGGTATCAGAGCTTCGTTACCAAGTTTTTTTTTGTATATTGTACTTTGAAAACTTGATACGATCCGTGTATGTTTGAAAACTACAAAGAAGGAAATTTCTTAAAACAAAAAGTCATGTTTTTAGAAATCATCATATGTTGGATAGTGATAGATCATTCTAACATTTTCCTTTGAGAAGTCTTCATACTAGGATTTGGGTATCTTAGAAGATCATGAAGTATTTCACGTCTATGGTTTCTAAAACCATAAAAAGGGAATATAGCAAAGGATTGGGGTATCTTAGAAGATCATGAAGTATTTCGCGTCTATGGTTTCTAAAACCATAAAAAAGGGGATATAGCAAATGTATGTTTTCTTAGTTACAATTTTTTGTCAAAAACGTGCTAAATTGCTTGTAGACTAAATGGTGATATATGCTTCTATCTTATAATAAGCATAATATGAAAAGTGTTTTAGTGATTTTTTTTCTTTGAAATCTTGTTGTTAGATATCTTGTTTATCAAGCTTGAATAAAGGTAAAAATGGATAAATTAACTTCACTAAAAAGTCTACAAAGACTAAACCTTTTCGTTGGGTCAAAACGTACATTTTTGTAATTCTGTGTCAGATCCGCGGATCCCTCAGGTTACACTGGACGGATCCTTCAAGCAAGGGATCCGTAGGTACAGAAGACAGTTTTTGTCTGAATTTCAAAAATTCATAACTTTTTAACCATAAGTCGTTAGAAGTCGTGCCACCTATCGTTTTAAAGGTATTTGAGTCTACTTTCATTTAAAAATGATTTCATAAACTGATTCAAAACAATAATTTACAGAATCATTGATTAATAATAGAAAGTCATTTTTCGATCATAACTTTTGCACAAACTTTTGATCTAATTGGAGACGGATGTTTTCGCTTTTGAATAACAATGTGTCATCTATTGAAATTAAGGTTTTGATCATATTTATAAATATAAAATAAACTAATCAAGCTTGGTATACATGTTTATATTTAACACAAAGCGATGAAAAGAACTTTCGTATGCTATGCTAAATGATAAATTGTCTTCTTTGCATTACTTGATTATTTGCTTATCTCAAATAGCTTTTGTGCTTGTTTGATTGAATAGCATATGTGGTTTCCTTACCTTGCTATTCATTCTCTTATTTGTCGATTTAGTAATATTCTACTAATCAATATGCTATTTGAAGGAGTGTTTGGGATAACATCTAGTTGTGTCGAAAATGTTAGTTTAGATACTTAAATAAGTCATATAGGTTGAAAAATGTTTAAAACATATAACACACTAAATGGATTTTTGATTGAGTTTGTCATGTGTGCAACATAAATGTTTTATGTGCTTATATGATTTCTTTTGTTCTTGTATCGTTTTCTAAAAACAACAAGAATGTACATCGGATCATGATGTGCCCGGTTGGTGCAAGTTTTAAAAATTTATAAACACGATTTAACCGTCTAACCTATTAACACATACGAGCAAGTATACTCGTCCGCAATAGCAAAGTTTGGTAAGTCGAGATCGTCCCAAGGGATTTTGTGTATGAAAGATATTTGTTTAAAAAGATTCCAACAAGAAAGCTTGTCAAGGCTTTCCCCAAATAGTTATGTTATAGCGAAATTCAATAAGAAATATATATATACTTGTGTGTAGTCTATAATCAATCATAAATAGTATTCATGAAGGTTTGGTGTATACTCTTTATATGATGCACAAATCATAAGCAAATGATTCCTCAACCATGGTATGTGTTTGTAAAAATCATTCTAAGAACAAAAACATTTAGGTAATCCTTTCGGTCCTTATCCCAATGATTATCCTATAGAAATTCCATTTGTTTGCAACATGTTCTTATTAAAGTTGTTCTTACGAATCTTTCGACCCTTCGTGATGAAAATATTCCTAGTCTTGTTTTAATAAGCAAACATGGTGGTTGTCAATCACCATATCCCCATACTAGTTTGTCACTTCACTTTTTGGAATAAAACACAAGAGAAATCCTTTCGGTCCTTTTTCTTAAAACATGTTTTATCAACAAATCAAACCAAGACTAGTATTTTTCCAACAAACTCATTTAAACAAGATCATATATACATGCATCACATTTTGAGAACACTACTATGATTAACTACATCCCAACACACAAGTATATCCCAAAATTACTCCATGATAATAATAATAATAACTAAACACAAATAGTAACAAAGTAATTCCAACAATTCAAGAGAATAGAATTCCATAACAAAGTTCATAGAATACCTAAACTTTTGTGATTACAAGAATTAGAATTCGTGGATTGTAGCAACCACGCGCCTCCAATCACCTAGGTTCACCGCGCAACTCCAAACTACCAAAACAATGGATGAGAATGGTTCCCTCCTTGCTCCTGGACGTTTTTCAGTAAGTACTAAGCTTTTGGGCTGAATAAAATGGTTGGTATTAGTTTAGATGTAAACTAATACAATTTTGGTTGTGTCACACTTAGTATAATAGTACTAGGTTCATTATATAGCCAAAGGTGCTTGCCTAACTGTCCAAAAACGTCCTCAACAAGTAAATATCAAAGGTACTAGGTTCATTATATAGCCAAAGGTGCTTGCCTAACTGTCCAAAAACGTCCTCAACAAGTAAATATCAAGAAATGATCGGACTCCAATGATTATGGGGAGTTAAGGCAACAATAAATGCGACTTTGTGTAATTGCAGTACGAGAAACCGGATCGGTTTCATCTCCGACCGAATCGGTTTTTGCCTTGACCATTTGCCCAGCCGGATCCGGTTACGGGTTACGACCGATCGGCTGGGTTTGTGCTGTTTTGACTTTTTGTTGACTTTTCCTTATTCGCTTCATACTTTGCTCTCGCTGATGATTTCCAAGGCAAAACTTGATCTTTCCTTGCCGTAGATACTTAGAAATCATTGCGTTTCTTAATCATTGAATCCAAAAGCTTCCTAGCTCAACTTCCTTCCTCGAGAATCTTCCAAAATGTGCATAAAAACTTCATTTCTTCGTTATTCGCGATACCTGGCTACATATATGATAACGCTACACGCGTCGTTCGGGGTCAAAGGAACTTCCTTTTCTTCGAGCAAGTTTTATAACACCCTAGGCAGTGAACCTAATCGTTGTAGTGTAGTAATTAGGGTAAGCCACGGGTATTGATATCGTTCTCTAGGGGAATAGGAATGCTAGTAAGGAGTTACTACGCTAAGGTTAAGGTTGAGGAAGATTATTTTTTATCTTTTTATATTTTATGAAATGGAAAGGTACGAATCTCGGGTATTGGATTTGGGGGGGGGTTGGTATTTCTACCGATTACTCTACTATTATCTAATTATCTAAACTAAGGTTGTGGGAGTCTATGTCTAATTAATGTGTGCTCGTATGATAGTTTAAAGATGTGTTTACTTAGTTTGTATTACTCCTTAATTATCTCCTATTGATGGTTGAGTGTCACGTCTTATTCCTAGTTGCGTTGTGTGTCTAAAGTTGTAGGGTATGCGTTTCTCCCTAACTCTTTGAACTTACCAAAGGGTCTTGTCTACAAACCCACTAGGGATTATAAACTCCTACTCTAAGGCGCTCTTTGGATGGTTTAGCCTACAACTACTCAGGTAATTATATTCTAAGGTTCACAAAGATGAATCAAGCATTAAGTACACAACGAATGACCTATCGCATTACTAGATCATTAATCAACTAAGATAAGAAACAACCAATCAATATTCAATAATTAAGTTTCATACTTCCTAAGCAAACACACAAATAAATTAGCCGGACATGGAGAACATGCAAGCATACACACAAATAATCAAAGACATAATTGAATTAATGAAGTAAAGACTTATCTTGATGTAAGATAGGGTTTAAAACCCTAAAATACTGTACAAGACACCTTAGGTTCGGTTTTAGGTTTTTACTCCAAAGACTCTCCACACAAAGACTGAAAAATTCGGATTCTATATATAAGATTACAATTGCGACGGCGTCACCTTATGTTTAGTGACGCCGTCGTGTCGCCGTCATTAGGGTTTCGTCTTGGCCACGTTAACCTTGCGACGCCGTCACCTTATGTCCGTGACACCGTCCTCTTCAGCTTCTGACGTCGTCTGGATTGCATCTAGGCCGTCTGAGTAGCGACGGCCTACTCTTTCACAACTAGACGCCGTCTCTTGAAAATACGAGTTTTGGGTTCTGGCCCGTCACAATAATTTTGGGACGGCGTCACAATGTAGCACCTGACGCCGTCGCCTTCTACTTTCAGCAACTGTGAGTGTCTCAATTTTGACTTTGGCCATTTTCTTCATATATTCGCGCCTTTTCGTCCAAATAAGTGCCATTCCAGCATTTTGCCTTCACGAGACCTAAAAAGTGAAAAGGAACGATATTAAGCAATAACGGATACAAAAGTGATCAAATAAGGACTTAAACGACCCCTCAAAATGGTACCTTTTAAAACCTTATCAAATATCCCTACACTTGTTATTTGCTTGTCCTCAAGCAAAAGTACTTTTAGCCAATTAATTTATAAGTTAGGGGTCATGAAGCATTAATTCAAAACGGTCCACAACACATATAAGCCCCGCAAAAGTCATAACAAGCACGGAAATTACATACTAGAACCTCACATGGGGTGTTGGATACTCACATCTCTCTCGGGTGTATATATGAAATATAACAAATAGGAAATGGAAGATAAACACTCATTAACCGGTCCTAGTACATAGATTACCATAGGCTTGAGAATAGATCAAACCTCCATCGCTTTGGCGTAAGCACCTAAGAAAGACTATCAAAGAGGTCTTTTAAAGGGTTGTAATGTTAGGCTTACGGTAGGGAAATAAGGGTTTGGTGGGATAGGCCATTTAGTGGAGGCAAGTCAAAAATCTTTATGTTAACTGCATATGAAGAATGGCGTTGCTAAGCCAAGACTCGACACTCTAAACTCTAGATAACTGAAATAAATAAACATAAATTTAAAGATAGATGTAGGATGGTAGCCCGTATATATATATGTATTTTTTTTTTTTTTTTTTTTTTTTTTTTCATACACTTTTACTCTACCATCCTCTACGATAACATCAAAATACTAGGGATTTACATGCATATCCCTACACTTGAGTTTTTATTACTCTAACACTAATTTGACCCGAATTGAAAAGATCAAAACACTTGGGGTACATTATTACGCAAACAAAGGGAATTTGAATTTAACGTTCCCTTCCCGTCATTTCATAAACTTTAACTTTTCCCATGAATCCCAATCGTCCCAAAACTGTATACAAAGGATATGACTCGACTTAGCAACTTATGCAAGCAACTAGATAATTGAACTAAGGGTTTAGGGTGATAACAAACATTTGCACTAAAAGTGAGTGCATAAGGGGTAGGCTAAGGCGATTTGGGTGTATATTTGGGGGTGGGGTGTAAACAATGCTCTTCATTGATATTCCGGAAAAACCGAAACATCACGAGAACCGCGAAAAGGATAGGCTCTGAGGGGTTAACTAGGGGTATCGTGTACTAAAAATGAGTACAACGCAAAGGGTGTGGGGGAATTACTCAACCGATATGGAAGAAGTAATTATATTACGGGTATCAAACAAGGGTTATCCTAATGCCTCTTATCATTTAGTTATTCCTAACTACACAAGTGTAGCCTCACTTGCGATCTCGGAATGCATCACAAAACAAGTTCTAGAATCTAATATACTACCAGTTCACACTCTAAGCATTGAAGATGAATGCTTTAATTCCTACTAATCTAAGGGCGATCCTTACATTTTGGGTGGAATTTAGGTGGTAAAGGGTTTTTGTGCTAGTCATGTAACTTCCTATCCGTGAGACGCTTTTGTTAAGACTAATGGCCCACTCCTATATGTCATAAAAATTTTAAATTTGGTGCCAAAATTACCCTAACCGACATTTTCTCATGGTTTATTACACAATCACAATTGGACAAAGCAAATAGTCAAGGATAAGCATAGTTTCAAAGTTCCCGTTTTATTTTCCCTCCCTACACTTAAACTGAACATTGTCCCCAATGTTCCCCGAAAGTATCAAAGTTATGATAAAAGAAGGTAATCAAAAACGAAAGAAACTAATACTCCCCTGATTAGCTCGGTAGGATCCGTGTAAAGTGGTGGTTAAATCTTTTCCAAGAAGAATTATTGCGTGAAAAGCTCCTTCCAATCTTATGTAACTTCTTCTTGACAAACTAAACCTGCACACTTGAAGAAAACAAACGAAACCTTCGCGTAAAATCGGCGGTAATAATATATATAAGACTCGATTTAAACTAGGATATAATGCTTGTGGAATGGATGTTTACAGAATTTCTAAGAAAATTAAGACCTGGAAAATTCCAAAAATTTATAAGTAGCTCAGAAAACGAGAAAAAGTAATCTGATGTTTTTACTCCTTCCTGACGCCGTCAGGTTGCAATCCTGACGCCGTCAGGTTATCCTGACAAAAACTGGTCTGCGATTTTCTGGAAAAAATTCTGGAAAATTTACACCTTTAGAATCTGGAAAAAAATTCTGCAAAAACATTCATTATGACTCGATACAAGCATTTGACTCGAACAAACAAACATAAATATCTTTTAGTTAATTGTTATTCTCATGTTTACGTTTCTTTTGAAAACGTGTGTAATCCTCCCTACACTTATCCCTTATGTAAAATACCTTTATATGTAATTAAGACGAGGTTAAAAACAAAATAAAGCATTTTCACAAATTTAAACATGAGGATAAACAATTAATAAAAGATATATGACACTAAAAAGCAAACAATTAAGCATGGGTTGCCTCCCACGAAGCGCTTTTCTTTATTTAAGAGTCTTGTAGCTAGACTCATAGTCGTGCTTCTACGTTTTCTCATTACCGCCCTCTTGACGGTTTCTAATGGGGGATTCCATGTTGTAGAAGTGCCCTAAAATGCGCTTCTCTAAGAGTTCATCCTCTCCCCAATCGGTCCTATATTCCGGTCCTAGGCTCAAGCAATCCTTATAGAATCCGAAAATCTTAGCCATAACATAATCAACACCTTTTTCCCTATCCTCATCATTCCTATAATAGACCGACAGTTTAAGTTCCTTTTCATCATTAGAGAGTGATGAAAACTTCTCAATCTTAAACGGCATTTGGTAAGCTATGTCATCGGTCTCATTCTTGAATCGCACTACTCCTAACGAGGGGTCATAGGTCATCCCGGTGCTTTCTATGAAAGGTTTTCCTAGAATAACATGGGACAAACTAGAGTCTATGGCCGTGCTAATAACATCCACAATTATGAAGTCCGTAGGAAACGTGAAACTACCTACATAAACGGGCAATCCCTTAACTCTACCAAGAAAATTGCAACTAACATTAGGATCATTGGGGTCTTGCCTAGTTGGAATAGGCTTCTTCAATATCCAATTGTAGTAGGTGCTAGTCATTATGTTGATTGGGGACTTGCGATCAATGTAAGCTTTTGCCACAAAAAGGTGTCCTATGACACATGGTATGTTAAGATTCCAAGGGTTCCCGAACTTGATTCGAGGACTTTTCCTAACATACATGTGACGGAGGTCACGCACTAAGTGAGGGTGGCGAGATAGTTCTTCTTCCGTAGGAAATTTGTTGAAATAGTCAATGTCTACTTCATCTACTTCCTCGGGTATTTCCTCATCCGCAAGTGTATAGTCCTCTTCGTCATTTGTTTCATCAGGTTCAACTAAGGCGATGGTACTGACTAATTGGACATGCTTTAGCTTGCTTGGATCCTTAATCTCTATGCCTGAAGGCTCGGGAGTTGAGATAGCACTAACCTTCTTATCACTATTAGCTATGGCTTTCAAAAGGTTGTCTATTTTCCTATCCATCTCGGCTTGTTGATTATTAAAGCAGTCTGAGAGCTTAGCCATTTGGGTTTCTTGGGATGCGACTAGGTTTTGCAACATCCCTTCGATGTTTTGTTGGTTAGGACCGTTAGGTGGGGGCCATGAGAAATCATTAGAAGTGAATTCTTTGGTTTGTCCCCAATAGAAGTCGGGCTTGTTTTTCCATGCTTCACGGGTTTCATTGAAATTCCTAGGTCCGGGTGTTGTAGGGAATCTTCCTCCCGCTCCATTAATACGCGAGGATGCGTAGTCAACAGAAGCGTGTTCGGGGGATCGGGTGCTAGTGCGCGTGTTATGAGGATCACAAAACGGCTCGCATGAGGAAGAAGCTTTGTTCACATGGTGTGAAGACTTAGGATTTTCGTAGGAACTCATGAGGAATTTAACTTGATCTTCAAGTTCGATCATCCTACGGTCGGGAGGAGGCAAGGAGATTGCCTTGACGGTTTTGGGCAGCTCACGGGGGTCATCCCAACTTTCGTTATCATAGAGGGCGAGGTCCTCTATTATTTCCCATGATTCTTCTGCGGTGAGATCACTAAGTTTTCCACCGGCCGCTTGGTCTATGGATCGCTTAGTGGGGAAGTTGACATGATCATAAAAGATTTGGACTTGTAGCCAAAGATCAATGCCGTGATGAGGGACTTTATGAAGTAAGTCCTTGAATCGGGTCCATGCTTCGTAGAGAGATTCACCTTGACGTTGTTGGAACATCAAGATGTCATTCCTAAGCTTAGTGGTTCTCCCCGGTGGGAAAAATTGAGCAAGGAAGCGAGAAGTAAGATCATCCCAACTTGAGATGGAGCCGGCGGGAAGTCGCTCAAGCCAATTATTAGCTTGGTCCCGTAGAGAGAATTGGAAGAGACGCAGGTGCGTGGTCTCCCGAGTAGTAGCATCAAGGTCGATGGAATCGACGATTTTGAGGAAATCCCTCAGATGCTGATTAGGATCTTCGGAACGAAGTCCATGGAATGCACATCCGTTTTGCACCAACCGGATGGTGTCGGATCGCAGGGCCGTAGTTTGGGCTTGGTCGGGAAGCTCAATGGTGTTCCTATAGCCTAGGTGGCTTGGTATCGAGTACTCACCAAGAGTACGGGCTCTTTGCGGGTCATTCGGTGGTATGTTGATGAATGGTAGTGGGTTATCACCTTCCATGATGAAAAGTGATGGGGTTACGAACAAAGGTTACGAAGAAGGGGGATAGACTAAAAGAAAGCTAAAAATTAAGAAAAAATTTACTTGATAGGAATCAAGCAAAGAACCTAAACGAGGTGGACTACTGACTAGCTATTCTATTCCCCGGCAGCGGCGCCAAAAACTTGATAACGCTACACGCGTCGTTCGGGGTCAAAGGAACTTCCTTTTCTTCGAGCAAGTTTTATAACACCCTAGGCAGTGAACCTAATCGTTGTAGTGTAGTAATTAGGGTAAGCCACGGGTATTGATATCGTTATCTAGGGGAATAGGAATGCTAGTAAGGAGTTACTACGCTAAGGTTAAGGTTGAGGAAGATTATTTTTTATCTTTTTATATTTTATGAAATGGAAAGGTACGAATCTCGGGTATTGGATTTGGGGGAGGGGGGTTGGTATTTCTACCGATTACTCTACTATTATCTAATTATCTAAACTAAGGTTGTGGGAGTCTATGTCTAATTAATGTGTGCTCGTATGATAGTTTAAAGATGTGTTTACTTAGTTTGTATTACTCCTTAATTATCTCCTATTGATGGTTGAGTGTCACGTCTTATTCCTAGTTGCGTTGTGTGTCTAAAGTTGTAGGGTATGCGTTTCTCCCTAACTCTTTGAACTTACCAAAGGGTCTTGTCTACAAACCCACTAGGGATTATAAACTCCTACTCTAAGGCGCTCTTTGGATGGTTTAGCCTACAACTACTCAGGTAATTATATTCTAAGGTTCACAAAGATGAATCAAGCATTAAGTACACAACGAATGACCTATCGCATTACTAGATCATTAATCAACTAAGATAAGAAACAACCAATCAATATTCAATAATTAAGTTTCATACTTCCTAAGCAAACACACAAATAAATTAGCCGGACATGGAGAACATGCAAGCATACACACAAATAATCAAAGACATAATTGAATTAATGAAGTAAAGACTTATCTTGATGTAAGATAGGGTTTAAAACCCTAAAATACTGTACAAGACACCTTAGGTTCGGTTTTAGGTTTTTACTCCAAAGACTCTCCACACAAAGACTGAAAAATTCGGATTCTATATATAAGATTACAATTGCGACGGCGTCACCTTATGTTTAGTGACGCTGTCGTGTCGCCGTCATTAGGGTTTCATCTTGGCCACGTTAACCTTGCGACGGCGTCACCTTATGTCCGTGACGCCGTCCTCTTCAGCTTCTGACGTCGTCTGGATTGCATCTAGGCCGTCTGAGTAGCGACGACCTACTCTTTCACAACTAGACGCCGTCTCTTGAAAATACGAGTTTTGGGTTCTGGCCCGTCACAATAATTTTGGGACGGCGTCACAATGTAGCACCTGACGCCGTCGCCTTCTACTTTCAGCAACTGTGAGTGTCTCGATTTTGACTTTGGCCATTTTCTTCATATATTCGCGCCTTTTCGTCCAAATAAGTGCCATTCCAGCATTTTGCCTTCACGAGACCTAAAAAGTGAAAATGAACGATATTAAGCAATAACGGATACAAAAGTGATCAAATAAGGACTTAAATGACCCCTCAAAATGGTACCTTTTAAAACCTTATCAATATACATACACAATACGCATCTTTGCACTTCTGCAACAGTTATGAGTAAATATAGCCGATTATCATGCACAAAACTAACAATAACGCTACTAAAACATGTTCATTTTAGGCGTTATCAAATTCCCCCACACTTAAGCTCTACTCGCCCTCGAGTAGGTCTAACATTTGCAAAAATTTATTTCAATGGTCTTTGACACCATGGTTCTAAAAAAATGTAACAATTACCCCAAAAGATAATCATCGGTTTATAATATGTGAAAAATTTTAAAAATGAACCAAAATACTTTAGATAACATAACTAGAACACCTCACGAATGATGTAGAAAAATCACTCAACTCTCATATATTGGTAGGTATATGTAAATCACTCATTGCCTAGTCATGATCAATGCTTTTTACCATAAGCTTGTACAAATATCAAAACAAAGAAAATAAATTCATCAAAGAGGGCTTTTATTCGGGTTATAACGTTAAGGCTAAGGGTTCATAAAAGGTATGGATAAGGCATGGGATAGTTTATGAAATTGGTGTTAAAATAAAAATAAAATCAAGTCTAAACCTCCATGTTGCTATCCATCATACAAACCACAATCCCGAAAATGATTATTTCACCTCTTCTCTTATATCGATCTCCAAATATATATATCACTTCTTAGCACATTGGCTAATCAATATCTCCAACATACTTCATCTTAATATAGCACATTGGCTATAACAATTTTTTTTTTTTTTTATATTTCCCCCACACTTAGTGTAAGCATACACCAAAAAAAATCGAGAAAGACGTCTCTTTCATCCAAGATGGAGAATGGTACACACTATAAACAAAGTGTAGCTTCTTCATAATCATCAAAAAACAATCCAATCATTCCAAACAACTAGCAACAAACCAATAGACTTGATAAGGGTTGGCTAAAGCTTGAAAGTGTAAAATATTTTTGTAATTTTCTGAGTTTATCAAAACGAAAAGATTGGCTCGGAAGGGTGTACTAAGGGTATCTAGTGCTAAAGATAAGCACTAACAAATGGGTCCATATGGGTGATTAACTAACCAATGTGGTTAGCTAATATATCATTAGATGTAAATGGAAGGCCATTTGGTTAAATCCTAAGGTGCCTCTTATCATTTGAACATATTTAAATCACTCGAAAGTGATTTTAACCGTAATGCATAACTAGTACAAGTTCTAGAATCGACATAATCACCGGCACACTCATAGCAAATATAAAACAAAAGATGTGTTTTATACAAAAAGAAACCTCACAAAAGTGTGGAAAAAGGCTATTATGCATGCTAGAAAATGCTATCGAATCCAAATTGAATTACTTCCGTAATTTGGTTCAAATCCAAATTTTTTTCAAAAACTCTTATTTAACCATTGAAATCCCAAGTTATAAATATCAATTATGCGTGGAAACAATTAGACCAACAAGGGCGAATTTCTTCTAATCACTTGCATCCAAAAGTTATAAAAATGCACATCATTTTCCTATTTTCTTCCCTCCCCCATACTTAAGTTTTGCATTGTCCTCAATGTAATAAAAAAATGAACTTCAAAGTAAAGAAAATGGGAAAAAAAATAGTTAAAAGATACCACGGGATAGAATATGCAATATGCATATTGGGTCATAAGAAAGCATGTGAGTTATCCAACTCCAAATATTTGACCATCAATAAGCTTCCGACACATCCATCCTGCAAACAAAACAGCAACACGCAATACACAAAACAAACAAAAAAATGCAACTAAAAACTAGATAAAATCAAGCAAAACATGCTAATCAATCTAAAAAGATAGAAATAATATTGTTTAACACATCATAACCCATTGTCTTTGAAACCATAATTCACGAATGATCCATAATCACTCTTCATCTTCGCTCATGTCATCTCCTTCTTCATCATCATACTCATCATCATCACTTTCGGTTACGTAGTTTTCGTCCACAATCTCCGAACGAACTCTCCTCTTCTTCTTCTTTCCTCCAACTCCTGATGATGATCCTCCAACATCGTGGCTTGCTCCACCAACTTCAGGTAATCGACCATATGGGGGTACTGGATCAGGAAATGGTGCGTACCCAGGATATGGATACGGATAGGGTCCAGGATAAGAAGTGTAAGGGAAAGGATATGGTGGAACATTGGGTGGATTGTAGGGTGGCAACTCATAATTGGCTTCACGAGCCATGTTTTGAAAAATAGGCATGGAATAATCATTGATGTAGTTGTTTCTTAACATCATCGAGTCTCTCCATACATCCCTACATTGAATCTCATCTAAATGTTTGTTCCACTCTCCCCAACCTGAATCAAAACTACTGGACGTACCCATTTGCATGTTCTCCATTGGTATACTCCCTTGCTGTTGTGGTGGTTGCTGTTGTGGTCTTGGTTCAATCCATAACCCTAAGGTTTTCAATCTCCTATTCAAAGCATTACCAAAACCTTGCGCAGTCCACGTATCACTATACTTTGGCTCTCCACACTTAGCCAATTCCTCATCAACATAATACCCAAGATTCTTCGCCAATTTTGTCACAAAATGTCCTCCACAAATGTTACTGTTGCTCTTGATTCCCGGGGCTCTCCTAGAAAAATATTCGGCTATCTGCCAAATGGCATTACCGTCCTTAGTTTCTTCCAGCAACTTCATAACCCATAAGTCCGGTTTCTGACATTTGTCCCTGCTTCCAAATCTATTAAATGGCCCGGTCACTATCAACTTGTGAAGTATCCTCATCAACGGATTCCTGATGGTTGAAGCATTCCTCCTAGTGCAAGTAGGATCTCCTACTTGATTCCAATAAGCGGGAATACTAGGATAGTCTTTTTCAAACCTCCGAAGTCTAGAAAAATGAGTTTCAAATAATCGGTGATTAACCTCATGTGGCTCATACAAACCAAGAGCCACGCCAAAAGCTGGCAACGTGTAAGCATGATCCCTTCCACAAAGCCTAAACCAAACACAAATCTCCGTCATCAAGTTCCGAACATCCACCTTTCTTTCAAAATACATGGTTGAAAAGAACTCCATACACCATTCTCGATAGACCTCTTGATTGACGCTAAATGCTCTTTCCCATGACAAATCATTGAACGAATCTCCATCTCCTGGATATACATAAGACGTTCGCATCATTCCTCTTAACTCATCTTCACAATCACATTCATCAAATAAATCCCAACCAATCACCCTCGGAACCAAACATGTCCTATGTTGTAACTTCGACAACCTTTCCCGAAAAGCATGTTTCTCCCCGTCGGTGAGATTTTTGAATTTTAAATTAGCATTTGCCTCCGTCTTCACACTATACTTAACCTTCTTCTTCTCGTTTCTTTCACAAAACTTTGTAACAAGCGGGTTCATTGGAATTGCCCCCTCACTCGAGCTCCCTACAATAATTCTCTGTAGAAATCACAAATATAAGACCATATGAGAGTGTTAGAACAAACAAGAAGGTTCAAGGAACCCTCTAAGATTCATTTCAAAATTTCAAAAAATTTTAGTACAGAAACCACAACCGGATTCGGTTGGATCACCAACCGAATCGGTTTCCAAATGGTCAAACACCAACCGTTCGGTTGCAATGCGCAACCGAATCGGTTGTGCAGACTGCATAAGGCGTTTGCCTCCTAATCCTCTTAAACTCGAATTTTCTAATTCCCAAACCACTCTTAGATCGCATTCTATCATCCACAATGATTTCCACATCCTTGAATTATTCTTAACTCGCTTCTCAAAACATCAAACATCATCAATCAACATCTTAGAATTCAACTTATAAACCTATATCCTTCATTCATTAGTTCCAATAATGTGGCATCTATCACTAAATAAAAAAACGCATCATCTATCATTAGGAACCACCAATTTCAACTTATCTTTATTCAAAAGCACAACCCAAATAAAATCCGAAAATTCAATCATTTATTATTCATCCTATGTTGAATCAATCAATCCAATCCTTCTTGCAATGCACTCCTATATCAATTACCCACTCAATCTTAAAATATTACAACTTAATTCGAATTATAACAAAAACCCCCAAATTGGTGACCTAATATCCAATTCGAATCAAATGCTCTAATAAAACCTTAATTGAGTTAATTGACTGTAGATGCTTACTTGTTTAGGTGCCATGATGTTTTCCTACAACTTAAACAAACTCCAATCTGCTTCTCTTGGATGAATTTTTGCAAAACCCACTGGAGAATTAGTGTGTGTGTGTGTTTTGTTTTGGAAAAGTGAATTTTTGGTTTTATACTCAATTGCAACCGGTTCAGTCAAGGACACAACCGTTTCAGTATGCATTTCACCAAATTTTGCATTTTTACATGTTACTTAGGCATTTACCTTCCAAGCAACAATTTTACTCAAAAATTCTACTAAAGATTCACACAACATTCACCCACCATATGAAATTTTGAACAATCATCCAATCTAAAAAAAAACTCAATCTCAACTCATCATACTAATGAACTAAACCAAATTCATCTCAAAACTCAAAGTTATAATGCATTAACCAAATCACTCAATCATAAAATAAAAAAAAGAAAAGAAACAAAAGTCCTAAATGCATCAAATCAAAAAGAAATAGTTCATGAAATTCAAGCAATAATTGCTTGTTTATTACGGCCTCTTGTCTTCTCCTCAAAATTCCTCAAAAACTCTTGTCTTAGAATATCCTCGCTTTGAAATTTTCCGCTAAACTCACGAAACGTTTCAAAAGTTTTGAATTTTCTCATAAATCTTCGTCCGTCCGGACATAGTATATCAAACTTAACATGCCATGCTCCATATCCGGTTTGTCTCTTGTAAGTCCCCGACCCTTCGGGTCTCCACTCCAAATTCTTAAGTTGCACCGGTAAAGAACCTAAAAAGTCGGTCAACTTTTTGTAAACTAGTATGTTTTTGAATGGGTTATAGAAAGCTTCTACCGCTAATGCACGTTCCATTTCGTCCTCTATATCAAAATAAGGCGGAGCTAACGGTCCGTACATTGGGTTACCTTGGACATTACGTCCCACTTCAAAACATGTTAAATCATCACCTGCTTCCATCCATTCCAAATCCTCCATAAATTCCAAAGTTGGCCCTCTTGGTTTTGGGTAGTATGTTTGCATCGAAATCCCATCATCAATAGTCAAAGTGCCTCTTCCCATGTCTATAATCGCACCACAAGTTCGTAAGAATGGTCTCCCCAATAGTAATGGTAAACTCTTGTCCACCGGAATATCTAAGACAAGGAAATCTGCCAAATACGGTTGATATCCAATTTGCACTCTCACATTCTTCACCTCTCCCATTGCCTTCGCTTGAGAGTTATCCGCCATAGTAAGCTTAGAATGATTAGGTTGCGGATTACTTAGTCCCAAAGTTTTAAACAATGGATACGGCATCACATTAACACTCGACCCCGTATCGGCTAAAGCATAGACAGGTGTTGTTCCATTCACTTTGATTGGCAACACAAAATTACCCGGATCCTTTTCCTTTCTCGGCATGCCTTTAAACAAAATTCGATCTCGCTCCTCCTCCGTGAGATTCTTTCCTTCCAACCTAGCCCTTGCTAGCATCAATGCATCCAACTTCTTACGGTAAAGCACATAATCTTGGAGTACTTCTATCACCGGTTTCTTTTCATTAAGCTCAAGAAACTTTTGTTCTAGATTCTCTAAAATAGCTTCTTTTTGCTTATCGGTTAAGGGTTTGAGAGTAGTAGTCGGTGATGATGGTGTGGAGTCATTTTTGGTAGTAGAGGTTGTTGTTGGGGTTAGTTTGTTTGATGTCGGTTTCTTCCGATTTGCTTTTCCCATCTTAACCACTTCCACCTCTTTCTCTTCCATGTTTGCACAAACTTCCACTAACATCTCGTTTACTCCTTTTCCTTCTTCCAGATTAGTTATATTAATTCTCATCTCTCCCATTGCAAAATCCACTTGACACTTGGTCGTGACAAGAAAATCTCGACCAAAACACACATTAGGTTCATCCGCATTCCCTTCTTCTACTACAACAAAATCAGTTTCAAAAATATGTCCATGAATATTGACCTTCAGATTTTTGACCATCTTTCTTCCATATGCTTCATAGTCCAATCGTACATGACCAATTTCGTCAAGAACCTTCTCCAAAATATAGTTTTCTCCATAAGCCATATTAAGCTGCGCATCCCAAGCACTTATTCCTTCCACACTGCAAGGCGTTCCAAACCTCATTAGCGGTGAATCATACACCGTTAAAGGTGCTTGTGTGAACACTACGACTCTTCCTTTCTTGGATAGCTGAACTTTATTTTCACCAATTTCCTCCATATTACCCGTATCAATTCCCAATTCTTTCTTACTTTCTTCCAAGATACCTCCAATCTTTTCCAATGAACTTCCAGTATCCTTGAACATTTCATCCAAAGTACGAAGGTATTCCGAGATTCCACTCAAACTATCCATATTACTAGACAACTTGACAAAACAAAACAAAACACGAATATTAAACGTTAGAGTTAGTAAAAACAAGAACAAACTATAGAAACATAAACTAAACAATGTAAGACACTTAACAAAACTAAAAACACAAGTTAAAACTCAAGACCTAAAAATAATAAAAATCAACTCAGAAACACCAACCGGATTCGGTTGGATAACCAACCGAATCGGTTAGTTGAAAAAGAATTCAGACAGAAACTGTAACCGGATCCGGTTGCGGGTTGCAACCGATCGGTTTGATCGAAAATAAAATATATATATATATATATATATATATATATATATATATATATATATATATATATATTTTAAACGGAATAAAATGCAATTAAGGAATCATTAAGATGTACTAAATTCAAGTTAATAAAGAAAACTCTTCATAAACCAACAATTTAATAACATAATAAATTACATTAAACTAAAACTAAAAAAAACCTAACAATTAAAATCTATCATAAAAATAATTAAACTAATAACTGAAAAATATAACTATCTAGTTATTAACCATAAAAACTATCTAAAAACAACAAGAATGTACATCGGATCATGATGTGCCCGGTTGGTGCAAGTTTTAAAAATTTATAAACACGATTTAACCGTCTAACCTATTAACACATACGAGCAAGTATACTCGTCCGCAATAGCAAAGTTTGGTAAGTCGAGATCGTCCCAAGGGATTTTGTGTATGAAAGATATTTGTTTAAAAAGATTCCAACAAGAAAGCTTGTCAAGGCTTTCCCCAAATAGTTATGTTATAGCGAAATTCAATAAGAAATATATATATACTTGTGTGTAGTCTATAATCAATCATAAATAGTATTCATGAAGGTTTGGTGTATACTCTTTATATGATGCACAAATCATAAGCAAATGATTCCTCAACCATGGTATGTGTTTGTAAAAATCATTCTAAGAACAAAAACATTTAGGTAATCCTTTCGGTCCTTATCCCAATGATTATCCTATAGAAATTCCATTTGTTTGCAACATGTTCTTATTAAAGTTGTTCTTACGAATCTTTCGACCCTTCGTGATGAAAATATTCCTAGTCTTGTTTTAATAAGCAAACATGGTGGTTGTCAATCACCATATCCCCATACTAGTTTGTCACTTCACTTTTTGGAATAAAACACAAGAGAAATCCTTTCGGTCCTTTTTCTTAAAACATGTTTTATCAACAAATCAAACCAAGACTAGTATTTTTCCAACAAACTCATTTAAACAAGATCATATATACATGCATCACATTTTGAGAACACAACTATGATTAACTACATCCCAACACACAAGTATATCCCAAAATTACTCCATGATAATAATAATAATAACTAAACACAAATAGTAACAAAGTAATTCCAACAATTCAAGAGAATAGAATTCCATAACAAAGTTCATAGAATACCTAAACTTTTGTGATTACAAGAATTAGAATTCGTGGATTGTAGCAACCACGCGCCTCCAATCACCTAGGTTCACCGCGCAACTCCAAACTACCAAAACAATGGATGAGAATGGTTCCCTCCTTGCTCCTGGACGTTTTTCAGTAAGTACTAAGCTTTTGGGCTGAATAAAATGGTTGGTATTAGTTTAGATGTAAACTAATACAATTTTGGTTGTGTCACACTTAGTATAATAGTACTAGGTTCATTATATAGCCAAAGGTGCTTGCCTAACTGTCCAAAAACGTCCTCAACAAGTAAATATCAAGAAATGATCGGACTCCAATGATTATGGGGAGTTAAGGCAACAATAAATGCGACTTTGTGTAACTGCAGTACGAGAAACCGGATCGGTTTCATCTCCGACCGAATCGGTTTTTGCCTTGACCATTTGCCCAGCCGGATCCGGTTACGGGTTACGACCGATCGGCTGGGTTTGTGCTGTTTTGACTTTTTGTTGACTTTTCCTTATTCGCTTCATACTTTGCTCTCGCTGATGATTTCCAAGGCAAAACTTGATCTTTCCTTGCCGTAGATACTTAGAAATCATTGCGTTTCTTAATCATTGAATCCAAAAGCTTCCTAGCTCAACTTCCTTCCTCGAGAATCTTCCAAAATGTGCATAAAAACTTCATTTCTTCGTTATTCGCGATACCTGGCTACATATACATACACAATACGCATCTTTGCACTTCTGCAACAGTTATGAGTAAATATTGCCGATTATCATGCACAAAACTAACAATAACGCTACTAAAAACATGTTCATTTTAGGCGTTATCAGATCATAACCTACACTTGTGTTGATGATGTACTCTCCCATTTTCCTTTTCATGATCGCTCTCCAAGCTTCATAGTAGGATTGACAACTTGATTATTTCATCCGATATACTCAAGTAAATTATTTTGCAACGCAAATATAATTGTTCATATCCGAAAGTCCAAACTCAAAGCTTTCCAATAACATATGTTGAACTAGCTCATCCAACCATTTTTTGTTGTTTACCATATGAACAACTTTTAAACTTATTTTTAACATGACGCCTTCGTCACCTTAGTTGTCTCAAGTATAATATTAAACGAAGCAAAGTATCATCGTTGTTACTCTTCGATAGGTCATTGTAGGAATATAAATTTTCCTAACTTGAGAATGAATACTGGAGAACTTGTGGCACTAGAAACTCAATTTGACCTAACGGTTGAATTGCTTCCTTGATAGAAGTTGGGTATGTGGAATCACCCGTAAAAATGGTCGTGTTTAGCCGTAATTGAGCACCACTAGTAATAGTCTCATATTCATTCTCTCACTTGGGAAATCTATACTCCCATGTTTCCCTAAAGTAAGTTTACAATGGAAATACTTTGCGTTGTCTTAGGATTACTAATCAACCAAGTTGTAAAATTGATTTTTCTTTTAATTAATCACAACCACTTGCCTCATCAAGCGGTTATCTTGCTTTGATCGAGAAGAGCTACATGACTTCATGGACGAAGTTCATTGTATGCTAATCACCATCCATAATGACTATACATAGTTCATTGCTTCCGTTGGCCAAAACAACCCTATCGTCTTGAACACCATCATCTAATTTGTACGCGATTGTTAATACAAACGATTTACTAATCTAGATCGTAAATCTATTTTGAGCTTCTTAAATAGCGCTTGTTAAGTTTGATAAACCTCTGTGTTACTTGTGAGCTAGATCTCATTTAATTGCTTATGTGCTATTTCTACATGATACTCAGTATGTTTTACTTGTATACATGTATGCTTACTGTAGAGATCATTAGTTTCTAATTTCGATACTTAGAACAAACGCTCACTGTTAAGTAAAATTGTCCCATATGCCGGATCCCTAGTTTGTAACTAGCCGGATCCCTCAAGTGAAGGATCCGTGGGATCCGGGCAAATAGAAGTAGAGTTTCAATCCTTTACACCTCAAACCATGTTCCTAAACTACTTCACACTAGCTGAACTTAATACCTTAGGATCTCTTAAGTCCTACTCAAGCTTAGTAAGCTTCACACTCACTCATAGGATCACACTCAAAGTGCTTTTCGATCTATCGTTTCACCTAAACTCATTACTCTTCCGCTCTCTAGATCACTCATTATTTCTCACATGATCCCTCACATCTAGACTTAGAAATCTTTCGATTATGGCAAAATTGATCATAATCATCCTTACCTCAAAATTGGTCGAAATGGATCAAATTCTAGTTCACCTTAAAACCTTTAGGATTTTCTCCAAGACATTATCCTAAGTCACTATCTGATCACTAGGATCATTTAGCTCCATTTGACACTCTCAAGATTTTAGTGTCATCTTTGTTCATTCATTGGTACTCACGAAAGTTCCAATTTCTTCCATATAAGGCAATCATTAGCTACATCACTCATTGCCCTTGAACATTTAAGTACCCTTCCATTTAAAGACACTTAGGAGAACTGAAACACTCAAAAGGTTATAGGATTTAGACCTTTCAAACATCACTTCTATCCTGTCCTAGCTGCTGAGAGCCGGATCCCTAGGATTAGCCTAGACGGATCCCCCATTGGTGGGAACCGTAGGATCCGGGTGACAGATTTATGTCAACTCTTGCTCGAACAATCATTTCAAGCTCATCTTGCTAACTTGAACACTCCACCTCATCCTAATTAAATCCCTAGATCAGTAAAACTCTGAAGTTGACTCTTGTGCATGCTAATCATCACATTCCAAAGGATATTAGAGACTTAAGTCTTGAATGCACTTGCTAAATCCTTCCCTTTATAAGTCATCTTGTTAGAATCCCTTAGTCATCAAACACAACATAATTCTCAGCATTTAGAAACCTTTTCCTTAATCATTTCATCATGAGGAAAGCTCCTAGTGCTAACTCATCCACCCAAGAACCACCCAAGAAACTTGATCGTGTTGTATACGAAATTTCCTCAACCGAATCATCTCCGGTTAAACCCACAAATGCTAGGATTTCCCATCCACCGAATCATCACCCGTAAGAGATAATAGTGCTAGAATCCCACCTCAAAAAACCCAATCAACGATTGCCAAGAGAACCGCAAGAATTAGCATTAAACCAAATGTACCTAGTTCTAGCAAAACGTCTAAACCTTCATTCCTAGATCATGGACTACACTCCTTTACCGAACCTCTCTCTATTCATTAGAGCATTCACCACCGAAAACTTCTCATTCACCAACCTTCTCGTTAAAATAGGAACCACCTACATCACCAACTAGTCCATCGTTGGAAACAAGGAACCACCAAGGATTTGATCATATGTAGGAATTTCCATTACCACCACTCTCATTCCTAGTAGAACCTCCTCAAAACATCATGTTCCTAATCAAGACAATAATTGCTCTAATTTTCTAATCACCTAAGGACTTGTTCAAGAAGTACGAAATGAGTTGCATTTCATGTTTAATCATCTTCTTGAAAGATTCGACCAAATCAACAAGTCTACTCATCCCTAGACTCAAGCACATTGTTGCTTCTTAAGCTTTGGTCACTTATTAGTATTAGTAGAATATGGCTAAATCATTCTCTTAGATTTTAGAGATTTGTTGATCATCTCTTATGTTTTATTGAATGATAGTTTACTTGCCATATTGCATTGAGTATATGTTTGTTGGTTGAATACATATCTCATTTTGTTGTTAACATTACTTGTTACATCACCATTGCTGAATTTAATCATCAGCTATACGGATCCCTCAAAATTGCCTAGACGGATCCCTACTAGGAGGGAACCGTGGGATCCGTGAGACAGAAAACTATTTTTCTACTAACTTGGATCACATATGCAGGAAATTGTGCATTATACTTGTTTTCTAACCTTTGTTTTGTAGTTATTCAATCTACACTTGAAACATTTGACACCCTAAAGCTAGGGGGAGCTTTGTGTCAAAACAATACATTGCAAATTACTTGCAATATTAGGATTACATCTCTCGACATCCCTTTGCAAATTGCAATCATCAAGGGGGAGCACACTCGTCACTTAGACGAAATCTTTTACAAACTTAGTTGCAAACAAACTAGCTTAGTATTACTTGCTTGACGCCCTTACATAGGGATGGACTCGTCAAGGGGGAGTAAAGACGAGATCCGTTCCCGTTACTTGCTCTATGTTTTTTTCTTTCTTTCACATGTTTTTCCTAAAAACAATGTGTTAGTTTCCTTTCGAAGCTCTTTTTGTTTTGACAAAAAGGGGGAGAAGAAAGTAAAAACTACAAATTCAAACTTTTACGAATTTTAGCTTTTCCTTAAAATAATTTTATGTTTTGTCATCAACAAAAAGGGGGAGATTGTTAATACAAATAAGCCGTAAAAACGTTTATTTATATTTTACGATCTTCTAATGTTTTGTCGATAAAAAACGTAAAATCATATTAACGAAACAAATAAAATACGTAAATGGTTTGAACTAATAGTTTCTAACATATTCACATTTTCACATAAAACACTAAAACAAGTATAAGTGATTTTATGATTTAGTATTACATATGTACAACAACTAGTGTTTACATATTTGGGTAAATATACACATAACTAGTATGTAGTATATTGGGTAATATAAATGGGTAGAAACTTAAGTATTTGACCCATTGACCAAATACATTGAATATAGTTGGGTAAAAACAAGTATATACTAAATGGGTAAAAACTAGCAAATGGTATTGACCCATAACCCATGGTTTTATATATACCACTTGACCAAGTTCATTGTACCCTTAAGATACATTGTATACTAGCAAATGGTATTGACCCATAACCCATGGTTTTATATATACCACTTGACCAAGTTCATTGTATCCTCAAGATACATTGTATCTAGAAAGAAAACCATGGATCAACCCATAACCCATGACCCATAACCAAAAATACCCATGGGCAAAGAGGAGCGTTCCACGGATCCCTGACTTTGTGCTAGCCGGATCCCAAGTGGAAGGGATCCGTGGGATCCGGGGAAACAGTAGAGAATTTTCTCTATAAATAGAGAGCCATTTCTTCCTTTCTACTTATCACTTTACACACATACTTCCCCAAGTATTCTAACCCTCTAACCTCAGATCTAAGTGATCTATGTAGTTTTGTCTTTTGTTTTTGTGTGATCTTCTAGGTTCCTCTTAAAGGAAAGATCACCACTTCTTGAAGACGTGCAAGCTCAAGTCCATGAGTTGCCATGCTTCATTATCATCAAGACAACGAAGGTTCTATTGTTGATAGATCTACCTTTCTCCATAGATGTTGGGTTGAAGGCATTAGTGAAGAATGCCGAAAGTGTCAAGATGCAAGCATTAGTGAAAGATGCTCATCATTCGTGTCAAAGCATTAGTGAAGAATGCTAAAGGTGTCAAGACGAAGGCATTAGTGAAGGGTGCCAAGCGTTGTGTCAAAGGCATTAGTGAAGGATGCCAAAGAATCAAATCAAGTAGCATTTGTGAAGAAATGCCTAGGTCGTATAATCGATGAGGTGCATCGTTATACATATAAGTATTTGTTTATTTACAAGGATGGTGATATCCTTGATGGTGTTGTAACAAGGAGTAGATCTCCTTGAGATTAGGTGTTGTGTCGTGAAGGGTAGTAGTTCCTCCATAGTAATGGAACTAGGTGCTTAGCCTAGTACCTAATAAAGGGTAGGCGACGTTGTGATAAGATTAGTTCTCCTAAGGTGTGAAAGAACTCGGTGGTTAGCCTAGCACCGTATAAAGTGTAGGCGACGTTGTGTTAGGTGTGGTTCGCCTTGGTGTGAAAGAACTCGGTATTTAGAATTGTACCGGAAAAAGGTTAAGCGACGTTGTGAAGGCTTCTCCGCCATAAGGAGTTGGTGTAGTGCTTACGAACTCTCGAGTAGGTGACTCGGGGAGTGGAGTAGGGCAAGGAAGGTGTCCTTGTAGCCGAACCACTATAAATAACTTGTGTCGCGGTGATGTGCTTCTTACTCTTTATCTTTCATTACATGTTTATATATCTATCTATCAACGTCCAACATAAACAACCAAATAGATTGACATAAGTCGATCTAAATATTTAAAAAGGAAGTTTTAAATTGGTAAAACTATTCAACCCCCCTTCTAGTTTTCCACACACTATACATCATATCATTGAATCAAATATGTTTACATCCTTAAGTTTCAATAAAACCTAAGTCTACAAAGTTAAATAAAATCTTAACTTACTTTCAAATAAAAATAGTACCGTTTAATTTATGTATAAAAAATAATAATTTCAAAATTTTATCTTAGAAAAATTATCACATTAAATTGGGAATGTTTCTTATAGATAACTTCGATCAATAATTATTTTAAATTTGATACTACTGAACTCTAATTTCTCTCACAGGGTCGCACACAATTTCAAGAATATGAAATTCGATACTCTAATAATTTATTGCCGGTGGTTTGTGCAAAAAGTTATCTTAATGATATGCCCACCGGGATCACTAAGCGATGACGACGTAAGTACCTATACGATTTTTTTCCGTCTCTTTTCCTTTATTAAAAATTGCTATTAAGAAGTATAAATTTAATTAAAATGGTGGTTGAATGTTTTTTCTTAATAATAAATAGTTTAAGAATCAATATATGAGGTTAAATAAAAATTTTACTAAAGCAACTAAGTTACAAGAGGTTTTATGAAAAATTAATATCTAGAATTCTCTTTTAACAATAGAATTATTAGAAAGCATCCGTTAAACTAAAATGATGGATGAAATTTTTTTCTCCAAGAAAATACACGCGGATTTTTTCAAAATTAATACAACGGAACGGAATCGTCACCATTTTCAATGTTTGGATAAATATTTAACTTACTTTATAGGATTGCTTGATTTAGATTGCGGGCGTTAAAAAAATATTCGTATTTGAATATCCGAAAATTTGATCATAGTTTCCTAAAAAGTTTGTTTAATGAAATGTTAGTCCTGAAACTCATATAACAGTTTTTCAAAAATTATAGATATTTGGATGTATAAAACTATTATCCGAATTTTCGGATATCCGAATTGAAACAATTTAGCTAAGATAACGGGTCTAACATAAATTAGTGTGGTACATGGAGACTTTGAAGATAAGTTAATTACTACTTATAAATAATTTTTGTTCTATCACTACAAAGTTTCTAAATATACACATATATGTTGCTATATATATCCTCACGTAATATAAGAGGTTTGTGTATATTTAATTTCTAGTACGTTTCTCTTGCGTAAATTATATGGCCGTGCAAAACTCCACACTCAATAGAATAACTGTTTTGATACCGGTGTAATACACGGGCTGTATAAATATTTTTTTCTTAAAAAAATCCCTAAATTCCATAGGTTAAATATAGGGATTGTTTGTACAATGAAGACTTGCAATTACAAACGTACACAATTCTAAGTTAAATATGTGGATATTTGTGTGACGAAAAATTATATAAATAGTTTCCGTAGTTAAATATAAAGAATGTGTGTGTAACTAAAAAAAAATCACGTAAAACCTCGAGCCTCACAGTAGAGCGCGGGTAAAAAACGTCCTCGTATCCTATAAAGTGATAGAAGCAGTAATATAATTATTATAGGTTCATGAATCATGACTAAGCATACTTCTAGCAAGTATAAATATGTTTCAAACTTTTATTATCATCTATATATATTTAGTTTCAAACTTTTATTATCATCTATATATATTTATATTCTTATACGTACAAAAAAGGATGAAAGAATGCATAGCATATATATAGTAACAGTTGTTTGAACTTAATATACTTCCAAAATTATGAAGGACCCATGCAAGATAAGTAGTGTACGTCCTCTTCAAAAGAGGGTTATGGATTGAGGATTGAGTATTCGAGGATCACATGCATGTATTGAACTTAATTGGCTTCATTGTGAGTTTTATCGTGTATTATAAATCAGGAATGCACGAATAATACGATTGTTACATACTTACATGTTGCATTTTAAGTGACTTACGTGATATATTCATGTAATAGCAATGCTCAAGTGCATGACACTATATATATTTCATCAAGTTTTCATATGCATAGTGGTTGTTGTGTGTAATAAACCGAATCTACGGGTCCTTGACCAATTCAAGGGTTATGAACCGGTTACGGGTCCATGACCAAAGTCAAGTGTTCGAGGTAGTCGTTTGAACTCGTGAAAGGAATCCTTTGAATTCAAAGTTATGTGTACGGTCCCGGGATCTATGGTTATAAAGATTATTTTCATATTAAAGTTAATGCAGAAACACGTGGCATGCACTACTTTTGTACAATATTACACGTACACGAGCTTACTACACCATTTAGGGTTATGCATTATACGTGCGTTCTTAGGTTAACCATTGACAGCTCGACTTAAAAGAGGATTCAATTTAAGATGGACTCAAGAGGACTATCACGTTAATATCCGACAAAATACGTTAACGATATATTGTTGAATTTCTATATATATATATATATATATATATATATATATATATATATATATATTCGGCTGTAAAGTGACAGATTTAAGGTGTTGATGACGTAAGGGATTCATATTATCATATATCAAGCTCTAAATAAATACTATGTCTAGGCTATATTTCGATAATCTTTAAAAACCTATATTAACACCCAAGACTTTTATTTCCAATACACATCAATATCTTACATATAAACAAAGTAAGTATTTAGAGTTACGTTTTAAAGTTATGTTTTATAGTGATACTTAAAGTTATGTGAAACTTTTGAAACTACATATCTAGTTACCATAACTTATAGTTTTCTGCAATGTACGTTCAAGTGATTTATCAAAAATAGAGAAAGATAAGTTTTCACGTAGCGGTAATTAACCAAATGTAATGAAGTTGTCAAGAGTAGAGTATGCGTGTGTTTGCTAAGCCATCAAAAAGCAAGTCGCCGAGAGACGCAATATAGTGGAGATGGCTTGTATGCTTGAAACCTGCTGCCAATATACATATAAGCTCTATATATACTACGCTAGCTTCTTGCTAGCTAATTAGGCACACGCTTCTTGCATCTACGATTTTCTGAGCTTTAGGTATATCTCTTGGCTCCCTTTCTTATATTTTTATGTATGAAACAAGTGAACACGTGGGTATATAGAATTTTATATTCACTTGTTTTTTATATTATTTCGGTTAAATTCTTTCTTTGTACTAATTTTCTTGTCACCGAAGTGTACTAGATTTATTTTTGGGATATCAACCGGCTTTATACAGAATAGATTTTAAAATATGCAAAACCAAATAATGCTTTTCTTATTTTAAAAGTTTGTTGTGTTTGAAAATTAGAATTAAAGAAAAAAAGTTTTTACCGTTTTGAAATTATTAAGAGTAAGTTTTGAAATTATTGGGAACTAAACTGGGAATGTTGAGAATTACTTCTAGCTAGTGTGCATGTACAGTTCAAGCCCAACCTTTTCCTTGTTTGTTTCTGAATTCGAGTAAAATCCTAAAATCACCCAATTGCATGTTTTACGTTGCATTCTGAAACATCGAAAGAGTCACCCACGGATTGATTGGAGTTCTGATAGTGAATTAATCAAGATCGATTCACGCGTTCTGAAACCATATGCGCGGATTTTTGGTTCGATTTGGAAAGGTTACTAGGCACGGGCCTTATATATGTTCTTGCATCCTATCCTACACTTGGAGGATTGTCATTGATACTTTGGCAACATACGTTCTAAGTTTTGGCCTCCCATTCTCAATCTGTTTTAATCGTTTTTCGAGAACTTTTGGGTTAGCAACTCGTAAAAAACATAAACCCACTTTATTTTACCAACATAAATGTAGTGAACTATATATTTCTCTCATAGGGTCGCACGCTATTTCATAGGGTCGCACGCTATTTCAAGAAAATGAAATTCAATACTGTCATTACCTACTGCTGGTGGTTTGTGCAAAAAGCTATTTTGATGATATGCCCACGGGGATCACTACGCGATGACAACGTAAGTACCTCTACGATTTTTCCCCCCTTCTCGTTTCCTTTGTGAAAAATTGCTATTAAGAAGTATAAATTTAATTAAAATAGTGGTTGAATGTTTTTTCTTAATGATAAATAGTTTAAGAATGAATATTTGAGGTTAAAATTTTTTTACTAAAGCAACTAAGTTATAAGAGGTTTTATGAAAAATTAATATCTAGAATTCTCTTGTAACAATAGAATTATTAGAAAGCATCTGTTAAACTAAAATGATGGATGAGATTTTTTTCTCCAGGAAAATACACGCGGTTAATACAACGGAGCGGAATCGTCACCATTTTCAATGTTTGGATAACTATCCAACTTACTTTACAGGATTGCTTGATTTAGATTGTGGGTGTTAAAAAATATCCGTATTTGAATATCCGAAAATTTGATCACAGTTTACTAAAAAGTTTGTTTAATGAAATGTTAGTCCTAAAACTCATATAACAGTTTTTCAAAAATTATAGATAGTTGGATGTATAAAACTGTAATCCAAAATTTCGGATATCCGAATTGATCGAAACAATTTGGCTAAGCTAACGGGTCTAACATAAAACCATCATATCACCGCAAATTTGGATATCCAAATTTGTGATATAATTAATAATTGACAAGTCATTCAATTTAGTTAAAATGTCGAATATGCATATTCAATGTTGTACTTTGTCCCCATCTTTATGGCAAAACCACTGATAATACAACCTTATGAAGATGAAAAGAAAACATAAACGAAGAAAAGAGCTTAACAATACTTAAAGCAAAGAAAAGAGCTGAACAAGATTTAAAACTTACATATATAGGAGGACCTCATGGAACATGATACGTGATTTGTGAACTTGATGGTTGGTTTTTATCGTTTTTGCATCGACGGATGCAGGTTCATCTGTCGGAAGAAAATCACCTATGAAAGCTTAGTGAACCGAAAAGGCAGTAAACCTAGAAAAGAATTTTTTTTTCCAAAGAACGTATATTAATTACCAAAAAAACATAAAAATAAACAAGAAAAAGGATGGTAGCTTAAATCGAACCTAAATGAATGTTTCAAAATCGCCATCGTTAGCTTCTGTGTACCTTAACTTTCCATCGAACCTCTCTGTCCCCCACGCAATTCCTACCCAAAAAACTAGCTAGTCCGCGAAACCTGCTACCCATTGATCTTTTTCTTCTCTCAATTACCATCCATCAGTATATAACAATCCCTCTTTAGAAAGCTACTACGCACGCCATTCTAAATCACGAAACTTATTTTTAACTTCCATACTAAATGCTCCTACAAGCTCCATAGAAATAACCGGTGCGTCTACGATTCCGGGATTGATGTGATAGTAAGGGGATGTTTGGTAGGATGGAATGGAAAGCAAAGAAAGGGAATGAGAGCGTTTCCTATTGTTTGGTGAGTACCGAGAATGGAATTAGAGAATTAAAATGGCATTCCCTTTCCACCTATTTGATTCTTTAAAAAAAGCTGACCTACAAAAAAAAACGCATATGCATTGCACATGTCATCTCAATTGGGGGAAAATATAAAAGCCTTAGCAATTTTTTCTCAGTCATTATTGAATTTCCTCTAAACATCTTCTTCTCCAATTAGTTTTCACCACTAGTTACGATGGTCACATCATCGTCATTTATAGTAATTTTTAATTGTTATTAAGATTCTGCTTATTAGCCAATATAAATCATTATTATTTTAAGCTACAAAATGGCAGATTGTTATGTTTGTAACGAAGCTAGTCAACTGATTTAATTATTGTACATGATGATGTTCATAACTCACAAGTGTGGCTTCGTGAATTGAAATTGAAAAAATGAAGAATTTTGATTGCACACAGAAAATTCAGCTGAAAGGACAAATATACCCTTAAACATGATACTCCTACAATAGTCAATAATAGTGTACATAACATAGTAAGTTACAATACCCCGCCATTTGCGTCATTCCTTCTTGTTGTCTAACGCCTCATCATCACCGAGATGATCACATGATCTTCATTATTTCCACACACAAAACAAAATAAACCCTCACGTACAGCCCTCCATGGCTCCATGTTTATTACCTCCTTTGACAAACCATTCCTACCCTCCCGGAGACTATGCGCTAGTCTAACCCATAGACCATATCCATCAACATCATATCATCGGTATATCCCACCTTCGTCATCATCGTAACCCAATGACGACAAACCACGCTAATGCCGCCCTACCTCAGCGTATTCATGCTTCTTACCACCAACGCCGCATATCCGTTAGAGTCGCACCTACTTCTATTAGATGTCTAGCTTTGGATTAATGCTATTGTCATTATTTTATTTGGATGGATATCAGTCTGTCATTTATTAGAGTTAAATAAACCCTAAAAAATAAAGAAAGAACACCATTTGTGATGATACCATAGTTTCCAAATTTTTACGTGTTTCATTTTATCTGCTTATGTATGCTACACGACAAGTGACCTTAAGTAGGATGTTTCTAAATTGTTACTCCGTACGAAGAAATTAATGCATTTTCATATCTAGTCTGAAAAGGCAAGAAAGATCATCAATCATGAGTAGGCGGTGAAAGAGATATGGGTTGGTTAAAATGACATGCCGAATGAAATGGGAGAAAAGAAGAAGACGGAATGGGTTAATTATAAGTTAATTTGGTTTAAGACTTTAGAAGGTAAGAGTGTGGGGGTATATTAGTCTAGTCACAACAAAATTCTGTGCACATATAAAAACTCTCCGTGTAAATATCAATTCCCATTTTAATTATCTTGAAGATGCATGACTAGTTTTTTAAAACAAACTAAATATTGTAATTTTAGCGATCATGTTTTGTTAAAATGTGGTTTCACAACTTTGTAAAATGAGAGATTGAAAAATATGTAGTTGGAGTTGAATGATAATAAAATTATTAGTTACACGATCATCCAGATATTTATTTGTTTTATTTTCGTTGCATTGTATATTTCATTCTTTAGTGGTGCCAAACGAGATAATCAATCTTCTAACGTATTCCCTTGATGTATTCTTTGGTTTCACCAAACAATGGAATTCTTTCTCTTTATATAAGGTTATTCTCTTTCTTAACAATTCCATTCTCAGCTTTAATTCCATTCTGTGTCATTCACTCGTACCAAACATCCCATAATATTTTAGAACCGGCAAATCTCGCCCGTTTAAGAGTAAGTTTTCATATTTGGTTAATAATCATATTTCCTTTAAGTTTTGGTTAAATTATACACTATGTAAAAAGAACGACTTTTTTATAGACAAATGTACAAAGATATCTATAAACATTTGATTTTTAAGTATAAAATTAATAGATGTACTAATTAAGAGTTAGGACCAAGTTACATATTAATGTGATTATTTTTTAGAAAAGAGTATGGTGTGTCAAGTAATTATATGATAAGGTGGCATCATTTCATAGCTTGTTATTTTAAGATGTCTTGCCTTATAGAGAGTAGATTTTAAAATGCAAAACAAAATAATGCTTGTTTTCTTACTTCTCAGACATTTTTAAAGTTTGTTTTGTTTGGAAATTAAAAAATAAATAAATAAATAAAAGTTTTTACATTTTGAAATTAAGGGTAAGTTTTCATATTTGATTAATAATCATATTTCCTTTAAGTTTTGGTTAAATTATACAATATGCAAAAAGAACTTCTTTTTTATAGACAGATGTACAAAGGTATCTATAAACATTTGAGTTTTATAAAATTGATAGATGTAATAAAGAGTTAGGGCCAAGTTACATATTAATGTGATTATTTTTTAGAAAAGAGTATGATGTGTCAAGTAATTAGATGATAAGACCACGATAACGTCTATGTTGTAATGGAGTAAGCAACAAAGTTTAAATTTGATTCTGCATTATCTTTTTATCAATATGTTTATACGTAAGTCCTTAAAGAGTATTTTGATTGACTTGTGCTTTCTTTCGTGTTATGTGGCATATGTTCCAGTATTGTGAAGGAGGCTAGGGGAGCTTTTGGATAGAATTCTTTCGAGGTATCATGTTTGTTATATTGATTTGTTTGAAGCGTATTTGTCATATCTTAATTGGATTATTTGTCCACATGGAATTTATCACTATATATGGGATTCTCTAAGGGGCGGGAAATTCACTCAAGATGAGCTAAGGCTGTCTTGATACAAATATTAAGGAGAAAAGTACATAAATATTCAAAAATCTTTTTCTTTGTTTCCAACCTAGTCATTTTTTTCCGTCTTTTAAAAATGGTCATTCTCATTTTGACACGTGTTCACTATCAAGTACAGCTCACTTTTGTGATATGATGTTTTGTTTTATTACTAACAATGTTAAAATATCCAAAATACCACCGTGTCTTACATTTTCTTTCTCTTTCTTTGCATCAATTTTTTTTGTTTCAACAACTGATGCGATGTTTACAATTGTAACCGATTAAAGTTTATGAATCCAAATATTACCATAAAGGTGGCCCACTTTTGTGATATGCGTTGTCATTTTAGAGCTTTAGTGGTAACATTAATCCAAATAAAGGGGGTGTTTGGGATTACGTAACATATTTCAGCCACAAAACCACGTTCCACAACAAAATAACGTTTTGAAAAAATAAGTCCCACCATGTTGCCTGAAAACGTCGTTTTTGAGGCTCTAAACGCAATTATCAATTATTTGCCAAAAACTTCAAAGGAGATTATTTGCGGTTTGCAAACGCAAAAAGTAAATAATCTTGCTCCAAACGCAATAACAAACACCCCCAAAGGTGGCTATTATCATCTTCCTAGCAAACCATCACTGTTCCTATTTATGAAAACAAGTAGCCAAGATTTGGTTTAGTAGATAAATCAAATAGTGTATTGGAAAACTGTGGGTCAAAGCTTCTTTCTTTCACTATACATCATATCATTGAATCAGATATGTTTACATCCTTAAGTTTCAATAAAACCTAAGTCTAAAAAGTTAAATAAAATCTTAACTTACTTTCAAATAAAAATAGGACCGTTTAATTTATGTATAAAAAATAATAATTTCAAAATTTTATCTTAGAATAATTATCACACTAAATTGGGAATGTTTCTTTTAGATAACTTCGATCAATAACTATTTTAAATTTGATACTACTGAACTCTAATTTCTCTCACAGGGTCGCACATAATTTCAAGAAAATGAAATTCGATACTCTAATAATTTATTGCTGGTGGTTTGTGCAAAAAGTTATCTTGATGATATTGTCACACCCCCAAATTACCTGTTTTGCAGCGGAATGGAATACCTTGGGGAGGACTGTCATAGCATCAAAGTTACAGTTATATCGAACGACCTAAAGTGTCGTTTGGAAAATACATCGTTTGATTTAGTAAAATAATCAGAGTTTACAAAGTGTAGGTCCCAAATGAAAATCAATATGTACGGAAATAAATTTGATACAAGCCAAACGATGTTTTTAAAGTTCATAAAACCCAAGTGAGACGCGTCGTCACCGCGACTCTATGATGTGTCCATATGCATGCCATGAAGTGAATGCCTTAGATACCTGAGATAAAACATGCTAAAAGTGTCAACACAAAGGTTGAGTGAGTTCATAGAGTTTGTGTTGAAATGAAAAACCTTTAGAAAATGTTCATGCAGCAAAGGCATTGTAAATCCACTCAGTTCCAAGTTCCGCCCATACAAAACTTGCAACCTGTGTGTTTACAACCCACTGCCAAAATGTGTATAGTTTATGTTCAAGCACATGATGTCAAATGAATTCACAATAGTACCTAACTCGACGTAGAACAATAGCACATAATCAATAGTACATGACTCAATGTATCAGTAGTCAACTGATTTAGAACATTATACGACGTAGAACTATAGCACATAATCAATAGCACCTGACTCAATGTATCAGTAGTCAACTGATTTAGAACATTATACGACGTAGAACTATAGCACATAAACAAGAACAATTGATATAGTACAACATTCGGTTTTGAAACGATGGTGATCATGATAGAATTTATCCTTAAAAATATAAAGTACTTTTGTGAAAAATAGTTAAGCATGTATCTCCCCCAAAATAGTTCAAAACATACGAAAGTAGGGGCTACGAAACTCACGGTAATCCGTAAAAGTTTAAAGTACTCATGAAAGTAAATAAAAATAGTTGAACATGTATCTCCCCCAAAAGTAGTATAAAAACAATTGAAAATGGGGCTATGGAACTCACCTGGTGCAATGTTTATGATGATATAATGGCAATACTGAAATGAGGCGCAACCTCTGACCGTGACCTATTATGAATGATATGTTCTAATGTAAATCATGAAACAATGTTGTGCATGCAAACTCATATGAAATCCATACCACTTGTACATTTGAAAATAATGTTTATCATCGAAATATATGTTTATGACATCCCGTCATATTATAAAATACTTTACAAGTATTTACGTTGAATCAACATCCTACGATAGTCGTTTAGTGATTTATTATGAAATTATAACTTTTCGTCGTAAAATAATGTCATTTGACAATTTCATAAAAGTGACTAAATAGCCTTGAAAAGCTAGTCGTAAAATGGTGCACATCGAGTGTTAGGAAACAAACTCAACGGTTTTGGAAAGCTTGTATCATTATCTCAAAGTTTTAGCATTTAAGTTTTTGTCGTAGAGGTTTCGATCATGGAGAAAAATATAGGTAAAGTATGGTACTTGTATACAAAATATTGTTTAAAGGTGGTTTTCGGCAAAGTTTGAGTGACCGTATTTTATTCGTTACAACTCCGTTTGACGAACGGTTAATCATTTTGAAAAATAGGCTAGCTGAACTTACTTTTACTAGAAGACATCTTTTTCTAAAAACTATTCCATCGATGTTAAAAATGACCCTCAACATGGTCATTCGCGGCCGTATTGTTTGTCTAAAAGAAATATATTAGTTTTGCATATATAATATAGTTACGGCAACTTTATTTAAACGCGTGTAATTTAATCGTTACAAGTCCGTTTTCTACGTTTTATATGTCCTTAGCTTCGTGTTAAAGTATACTAATATATTTTTGATAAATCGACACATTTTATAACGCTTAAGACTCATTTTTGACTCGTAAAAAGTTGAGAATACATGCTGAATTTTCTGAAACAAATAGTTTTCGTCGTTAAACATAAAAATAGCATAACTTCTTCGTTATAACTCCGTTTTAACCCGTTCAAGCGGCCACGTTTTCGTTTTAAAGTATATTTTCTAAATATCTAGCCCAAAATTTTTTGTAAACTGTCGAGATTTCCAGAATTCAAAAATATGATCAGACCTTTAAATAAAGTTGTCGAAATGAGTTTTTCTCGCGCAAAACCTATTCTAACCAATTCAAACCAACGCCGAAGCTATTCTAATCCTACCATACACCTTCTTAGGGTGTCATGGGTTCCTAGACATCACCAAAAGTGATATGTTTCAAGGAGTAATTATAGGATGATAAATATATACTTATAACTCTTAAAAACAATAAAAAGTGGTATAAACATCAATATGACTTGCATGTTTTTCTTAAATATGATGAAATGAACATAAAATAAATATGAAAGATGAACATGAACATGAGATGCTTACTAGTTACTTGACGAGGTTTAATGAACAAGGGTTTATCTTAAATACCCTAGGTTTTTATTCCAAAACCTTGCTTAAGAGTATGCTAATGTTGTGAAAATAACTTGACTTGAAGAAAAAAAATGATTTCCTTGTTGTCTTCTTCTAGGGCCGGTTTTATGAAGGTGAGAATGAAGAGAGTAGCTTTTAGATTTACACTATGATATTATGTAGACTATGTGTAATAGTTTGTTTAATATAATGTAGTATAAATGTGTAAGATATTTGTACCAAAGTTGTGAGTCATCTAGTGAATGTCGACCAACATAAAAAAATAAAAGAGTTTGTATTTTGAGTAGATAAGTACTTGTGTGTAGAAGTAAAAGTGTGTTACTTAAGAATAATTAGTAACTTGTGTACATATTTGAGCTTTTAGGATAGCGTTAGCTAAAAATAAATTTTAACGGATCAAAATAAATATATTGAAGTCATAAAAATTATAAAAATACACTTCTTACAAAAATTGAGTGAAATGATAATTATCGATTAGAATTTACGAAGACCGTCGTAATTATTTATATATAACAATTTATATACAAAATAAATTTAAAACACCGGGTAAACTAATAGTATTATTTTTATAATCTTAATATGAGTATAAAGATATATTAGGATAATTTATGGAAGTGTCGGATCAAATATTTAAAATAAATGATTATGCGATAGTGTTTATTTAATAGGAAAATAAACGTTTAATGAAAAATGCAAATCCATGCATAAACTAATATGACGATGATGTTGCTAATGATGTGTAGACTAAATCTAGTCTATATGAAATGTCCTGAAATTACGAGTTGTCACATTCGCCCACCCAAAAAGGAATTCAGTCCCTGAATTCAGTTCGTGTTGGTCTCTCCGGTTTAGGGTTTGATGTGGCAAACTTTCCCATTCTCGAGCAAAACCCTCAAAAGACTTTTAGGTAACCGATTTTTACTTAATCTCACAACTCATCAAACAAGAACTGTCATGAGATTAGGCTAAATCGGTTTGAGTAACGGGTCTTTTGAAAATTTGGCTCGGTCATAGAATTGCTTACACATATAAGCCTACTACTCCCTTCATTGCATGATTCTTCCTGAATTAGACATAGGTGATCAGGCTATGTATAATTTAGGAGTAACTATGCAATGCTTGGACTAATCGACTCATATGACGTTTGGTGTTAAGTCATAAACCCGCATGTATAATGAGTATGCACTTATAGTGATATGATGAGATGCTATGATGATGTAGTTATAGTCTAGGTTCAATGATGCAACCTAGTTATCTATAACCGATGCTCTGATACCAATCTGTCACACCCCCAAATTACATGTTTTGTAGCGGAATGGAATACCTTAGGGAGGACTGTCATAGCATCAAAGTTACAGTTATATCGAACGACCTAAAGTGTCGTTTGGAAAATACATCGTTTGATTTAGTAAAATAATCAGAGTTTACAAAGTGTAGGTCCCAAATGAAAATCAATATGTACGGAAATAAATTTGATACAAGCCAAACGATGTTTTTAAAGTTCATAAAACCCAAGTGAGACGCGTCGTCACCGCGACTCTATGATGTGTCCATGTTCATGCCATGAAGTGAATGCCTTAGATACATGAGATAAAACATGCTAAAAGTGTCAACACAAAGGTTGAGTGAGTTCATAGAGTTTGTGTTGAAATGAAAAACCTTTAGAAAATGTTCATGCAGCAAAGGCATTGTAAATCCACTCAGTTCCAAGTTCCGCCCATACAAAACTTGCAACCTGTGTGTTTACAACCCACTGCCAAAATGTGTATAGTTTATGTTCAAGCACATGATGTCAAATGAATTCACAATAGTACCTAACTCGACGTAGAACAATAACACATAATCAATAGTACATGACTCAATGTATCAGTAGTCAACTGATTTAGAACATTATACGACGTAGAACTATAGCACATAATCAATAGCACCTGACTCAATGTATCAGTAGTCAACTGATTTAGAACATTATACGACGTAGAACTATAGCACATAAACAAGAACAATTGATATAGTACAACATTCGGTTTTGAAACGATGGTGATCATGATAGAATTTATCCTTAAAAATATAAAGTACTTTTGTGAAAAATAGTTAAGCATGTATCTCCCCCAAAATAGTTCAAAACATACGAAAGTAGGGGCTACGAAACTCACGGTAATCCGTAAAAGTTTAAAGTACTCATGAAAGTAAATAAAAATAGTTGAGCATGTATCTCCCCCAAAAGTAGTATAAAAACAATTAAAAATGGGGCTATGGAACTCACCTGGTGCAATGTTTATGATGATATAATGGCAATACTGAAATGAGGCGCAACCTCTGACCGTGACCTATTATGAATGATATGTTCTAATGTAAATCATGAAACAATGTTGTGCATGCAAACTCATATGAAATCCATACCACTTGTACATTTGAAAATAATGTTTATCATCGAAATATATGTTTATGACATCCCGTCATATTATAAAATACTTTACAAGTATTTACGTTGAATCAACATCCTACGATAGTCGTTTAGTGATTTATTATGAAATTATAATTTTTCGTCGTAAAATAATGTCATTTGACAATTTCATGAAAGTGACTAAATAGCCTTGAAAAGCTAGTCGTAAAATGGTGCACATCGAGTGTTAGGAAACAAACTCAACGGTTTTGAAAAGCTTGTATCATTATCTCAAAGTTTTAGCATTTAAGTTTCTATCGTAGAGGTCTCGATCATGGAGAAAAATATAGGTAAAGTATGGTACTTGTATACAAAATATTGTTTAAAGGTGGTTTTCGGCAAAGTTTGAGTGACCGTATTTTATTCGTTACAACTCCGTTTGACGAACGGTTAATCATTTTGAAAAATAGGCTAGGTGAACTTACTTTTACTAGAAGACATCTTTTTCTAAAAAGTATTCCATCGATGTTAAAAATGACCCTCAACATGGTCATTCGCGGCCGTATTGTTTGTCTAAAAGAAATATATTAGTTTTGCATATATAATATAGTTACGGCAACTTTATTTAAACGCGTGTAATTTAATCGTTACAAGTCCGTTTTCTACGTTTTATATGTCCTTAGCTTCGTGTTAAAGTATACTAATATATTTTTGATAAATCGACACATTTTATAACGCTTAAGACTCATTTTTTACTCGTAAAAAGTTGAGAATACATGCTGAATTTTCTGAAACAAATAGTTTTCGTCGTTAAACTTAAAAATAGCATAACTTCTTCGTTATAACTCCGTTTTAACCCGTTCAAGCGGCCACGTTTTCGTTTTAAAGTATATTTTCTAAATATCTAGCCCAAATTTTTTGGTAAACTGTCGAGATTTCCAGAATTCAAAAATATGATCAGACCTTTAAATAAAGTTGTCGAAATGAGTTTTTCTCGCGCAAAACCTATTCTAACCAATTCAAACCAACGCCGAAGCTATTCTAATCCTACCATACACCTTCTTAGGGTGTCATGGGTTCCTAGACATCACCAAAAGTGATATGTTTCAAGGAGTAATTATAGGATGATAAATATATACTTATAACTCTTAAAAACAATAAAAAGTTGTATAAACATCAATATGACTTGCATGTTTTTCTTAAATATGATGAAATGAACATAAAATAAATATGAAAGATGAACATGAACATGAGATGCTTACTAGTTACTTGACGAGGTTTAATGAACAAGGGTTTATCCTAAATACCCTAGGTTTTTATTCCAAAACCTTGCTTAAGAGTATGCTAATGTTGTGAAAATAACTTGACTTGAAGAAAAAAAAATGATCTCCTTGTTGTCTTCTTCTATGGCCGGTTTTATGAAGGTGAGAATGAAGAGAGTAGCTTTTAGATTTACACTATGATATTATGTAGACTATGTGTAATAGTTTGTTTAATATAATGTAGTATAAATGTGTAAGATATTTGTACCAAAGTTGTGAGTCATCTAGTGAATGTCGACCAACATAAAAAAATAAAAGAGTTTGTATTTTGAGTAGATAAGTACTTGTGTGTAGAAGTAAAAGTGTGTTACTTAAGAATAATTAGTAACTTGTGTACATATTTGAGCTTTTAGGATAGCGTTAGCTAAAAATAAATTTTAACGGATCAAAATAAATATATTGAAGTCATAAAAATTATAAAAATACATTTCTTACAAAAATTGAGTGAAATGATAATTATCGAGTAGAATTTACGAAAACCGTCGTAAATATTTATATATAACAATTTATATACAAAATAAATTTAAAACACCGGGTAAACTAATAGTATTATTTTTATAATCTTAATATGAGTATAAAAATATATTAGGATAATTTTTGGAAGTGTCGGATCAAATATTTAAAATAAATGATTATGCGATAGCGTTTATTTAATAGGAAAATAAACGTTTAATGAAAAATGCAAATCCATGCATGAACTAATATGACGATGATGTTGCTAATGATGTGTAGACTAAATCTAGTAGTCTATATGAAATGGCCTGAAATTACGAGTTGTCACAGATATGCCCAGCGGGATCACTACGCGATGACAACGTAAGTACCTATACGATTTTTTCCCCGTCTCTTTTCCTTTGTTAAAAATTGCTATTAAGAAGTATAAATTTAATTAAAATGGTGGTTGAATGTTTTTTCTTAATGATAAATAGTTTAAGAATCAATATATGAGGTTAAATAAAAAAATTTACTAAAACAACTAAGTTACGAGAGGTTTTATGAAAAATTAATATCTAGAATTCTCTTATAACAATAGAATTATTAGAAAGCATCCGTTAAACTAAAATGAGGGATGAGATTTTTTTCTCCAAGAAAATACACGCGGATTTTCTCAAAATTAATACAACGGAACGGAATCGTCACCATTTTCAATGTTTGGATAAATATTCAACTTACTTTATAGGATTGCTTGACTTAGATTGTGGGCGTTAAAAAAATATCCGTATTTGAATATCCGAAAATTTGATCACAATTTCCTAAAAAGTTTGTTTAATGAAATGTTAGTCCTGAAACTCATATAATAGTTTTTCAAAAATTATAGATATTTAGATGTATAAAACTATTATTCGAAATTTCGGATATCCGAATTGAAACAATTTAGCTAAGATAACGGGTCTAACATAAATTACTGTGGTACATGGAGACTTTGAAGATAAGTTAACTACTACTTATAAATAATTTTTGTTCTATCACTACAAAGTTTCTAAATATACACATATATGTTGCTATGTATATCCTCACGTAATATAGGAGGTTTGTGTATATTTAAAGTCTAGTAAGTTTCTCTTGCGTAAATTATATGGCCGTGCAAAACTCCACATTCAATAGAATAACTATTTTGATACCGGTGTAATACACGGGCTGTATAAATATTTTTTTCTAACAAAAATCCCTAAATTCCATAGGTTAAATATAGGGATTGTTTGTACAATGAAGACTTGCGCTTACAAACGTACACAATCCCTAAGTTAAATCTGCGGATATTTGTGTGACGAAAATTAACATAAATAGTCTCTGTAGTTAAATATAGAGAATGTTTGTGTAACCAAAAAAAATTTCACATAAAATCCCAAGCCACACAACAGAACGCGGGTAAAAAAGGTCATCGTATCTTACAAAGTGATAGAACCTAGATGTTTAAATTATGATAATGTTGATTTCTAGTTTCATGCGGAAGGGGTGTAAGAAATCTTCAAAAGATTAAAGATACCTTAAAAGATGATAGTATATATGCTTGACCGAAGAAAAGGAGAGATCCAGTACGTATGAGTGAGAGAAACTAGGGTAGAAGAAGGTATATTATTTTTATCAAAAATAGAGAAAGATAAGTTTTTAACGTAGCGGTAACCAAATGTATTTGAAGTTGTCAAGAGTAGAGTATGCGTGTGTTTGCTAAGCCATCAAAAAGCAAGATGAGCAAGAGTGTGAAATTGCTTTTTGCAATTTGTGAAACAAACTTCACCCCATAATTCAACTATTTACAGTTAAAGTGTAACCATCTAAGTGCGTACCTGTTAAGTTTTTAAGATATAAGAAGATAATAAAGTGTAACCATTTTAAGTTGAAAAACATAAAATAGGGTTCAAAAAGACACATTAAAACAATAGGTTAGACACATACTTACTCAGCGTAAGGGTTTAGAATATTAGAACTACTGAAAATTAATGTCAATTTTGTTGGTGGTGTGACTCCCAGAACAGGGTAAGATAATCAATGTCAGCAGTAACAAACAAAAAGTCAGCAGAAACAAATATCACTAGGTGGTTATCATATCGGATAACACTTGAAATCGTGTGATCACTTTCCAAAGTAAACTATGCGACCCTAATGCCTGGGTTACACGAATATCTACTTGGGATAAGACCAAATGTATGTTACTGAATTAGGCACAAATCAATAACCCTTGCGCTTATAAGTGTTAATCGTTTTTGTCTGTCCCTTCATGCATAATTAGATCTCCTATTTATAGGAGGTTACTCTGAGCTAGTCAAATGGAATTATGAGTATTAATCGGCCCATTAATAGCCTCATAATTATCCCCAGTATAGCCGTTAGTGGTTACATGACAATTAAACATGGTCATTATGCAGTTGTAACTGCCACTTGAATAGGTCAAAGCCCGTTACAAGCAGTACTTTCATAGCACTATCAGTGGATACACTGCTTCAGTGGAAAATCTGCTTATCAGTGAAAACCACAAACAGTACTTTCCACTAGCACTACCAATACAAACGACTTATTAGAGTCAGGGTGTTCATGGATCTTATGGGTGTACACTCCGTACCTCCTTACCCATTGCCAGGTGTAAACTAATCCCACAAGTGCACTAAATTTTCCAACAATCCTCCCCAAATTTAGTTCACTTCCTTTGCATGAAAACCAAACTTCAAGCAAAACATGTGCATAAACGAAAATGTCCTGAGGATTGAATTTTCATCTTAGTAAATTACACGTTCAAATATTCGAGAATCAGAGTGTTCTAAGAATTGAACCCTTCAACCTATTTGAATACCTGAAGATAAAATACACACAAGTTTTCAAACACTTAAAAGCTCCTGACACTTTACAAGCCATGTGTCCATATCCAAATTCATAAATGTTGTAAAAGCTAAAAGTCCAAAGCTTCCTGAAGCGGCAAAACTTCAACATTTACATAGGTGGTTCCTCTTTATTCATGCTCCTGCCAAGCACTTTTTCAAAGAAAATTAACCATTAAGAAATAAAGACTTCATCCTCCTTTCAGCAGGTTCTGAGCACAACCTTGGGATGTATATAAAACATGTGCTCCAGTCCACTGAATGTTCAGCTTTCCACATTGAACTCAGCTCCTAAGTTTCCTTAGGAGGGAGTTGGGTGTCCTAGCATTCAGTGACTAAGTTGGACTTAAACCCATCCTTTTAGCAGACTTTATAACCAAGTCTCTAGCCAGACCCTTCGTCAAGTGATCAACTAAATTCTGTTGAGATCTAACAAACTCTATAGATACCACCCCATTCATGATAAGCTCACGAATAATGCAATGTCTGACACCTAAGTGTCTAGACTTAACATTGTACATCTGGCTATAAGCCTTGGCCAATGTAGCTGCACTATCACATCGGATAGAAATATGTGTTATAGGTTTAGGCCACAATGGAATCTCAAGAAGCAAATTTTTCAACCATTCAGCTTCTTTACCAGCAGCTGCTAAAGCCACAAATTCAGATTCCATTGTTGAACTGGTGATGCAAGTTTGCTTCTTGGATGCCCAAGAAATTGCACCTCCACCAAGTAGGAATACCCAGCCACTGGTAGACGAATTGTCTTCAGTGTTATTGATCCAACTTGCATCAGTGTATCCTTCCAGCACTGATGGGTAACCAGTATATGAGAGACTATAATCCATAGTTCTCTTCAAATACTTCAGTACCCTCTGAACTGCTTGCCAGTGATGAGCACTAGGATTACTAGTATACCTGCTCAATTTTCCCACTGCAAAACCAATATCAGGTCTTGTACAAGTCATGGCATACATCAGGCAGCCAATTACCCTAGAATACTCAAGTTGAGATACAGCTTTGCCATGATTAGGCATCAGCTTCTCACAAGTATCCATAGGTGTACTCACAGGAGTACAATCAAAGTAATTGAATTTCCACAACACCTTCTCAATATAATGAGATTGAGAGATAGAAATTCTTTTACTTTCATGTTTGATCCTTATACCAAGGATAACATCAGCCTCCCCCATGTCTTTCATGGAGAACCTTGATGACAAAAATTCTTTTGTCAGGTCAACCTTATTTTGGTCAGTGCCGAAGATCAGCATGTCATCAACATATAGGCAAATGATGACTCCTTTACCAGAATCAACAAATTTGCTATATACACATTTGTCAGCTTGGTTAAGAACATAACCACTAGACAAAACCACTTCATCAAAATTTTGATGCCATTGCTTAGGTGCCTGCTTCAGTACATAAAGAGACTTAATCAGTTTACACACCTTATTTTCATTGCCGGGCATGATGAAGCCCTGAGGTTGGTTCATATAAACCTCCTCTTCCAATTCACCATTCAAAAAAACTGTTTTCACATCCATCTGATGAATAATCAGATTGTTAATAGATGCCAAAGCAATCAGCAGTCTTATGGTACTGATACGAGCCACAGGGGCATAAGTATCAAAATAGTCTATTCCTGACTTTTGTCTAAAGCCCTGAATGACTAATCTAGCCTTGAACTTTTCAATAGTTCCATCTACCTTCATTTTCCTTTTGAAAATCCATTTGCAACCCAGAGGTTTGCAACCTGGTGGTAGATCAACCAACACCCAAGTGTTGTTGCCCATGATGGAATTCATCTCATCATTGCTTGCTTCTTTCCAGAAAGCAATATCCTGGGAATTCATTGCTTCTTCAAATGTCTTGGGATCATCCTCAACAATGAAGCAATAGGAGTATTGGTCTGAGACCTCATCCCTGGTTCCTTCAACTAAGTATAGTTGAAACTCAGGTCCAAATGACTTTGGAGTCCTGACCCTTTTGCTCTTCCTAAGCACAGGTTCAGGTTGCTGAACCACAACCTCATCAGGGACCATCGATGGTTCATCATCAGGGACCTCTGATACACCAGTGTCATGAGTTCCATTAGGAATCCTCTGATTTGGTCTAGGGACTGATGAGAATCTATTCTCATCAAAGTCTGCATCCCTTGATTCAATTATTGAGTTAACTGAAACATGTTCATTAGGTTCAATAACATAGAACCTAAAAGCCTTGGAATGCTCAGCATATCCAACAAAGATGAAGTCAATGCCTTTTTCACCCAAAGTCTTTTGTTTTGGATCAGGGAGTCTTACAACAGCCCTACAACCCCAAACCCTGAGATAGTTCAGGTTGGGTTTCCTTTTAGTCCAGAGTTCATAAGGGGTAACCTTGTTCCTTTTGTTGGGAACCATATTTAATAAATAGCAAGCTGTTAACATAGCTTCACCCCAGAACCCTTGACTCAGTCCTGAATAGGACAACATGGAATTAACCATCTCCTTTAGCACCCTGTTTTTCCTTTCAGAAATGCCATTTTGTTGAGGAGTATAAGGGGCAGTCGTTTAATGGATAATTCCAACAGACTGAAAATACTGAGTATCCATGTACTCACCTCCCCTATCAGTCCTTAATATTTTGATCAAAGACCCAAGTTGTAATTCAACTTCAGTTTTAAACACTTTGAATTTATCTAATGCTTCATCCTTGGTATGTAACAGATAAACATAACAAAACCTAGAAGCATCATCAATGAATGTCACAAAGTACTTCTTATTCCCCAAAGAGGGAGTGGCACGCAAATCACACAGGTCACTGTGTATAAGCTCCAAGAGCTTAGTCTCACGTCTAACACCCTGAAAAGGTTTCTTGGTAATCTTGGTCAACATGCAAGTTTTACACTTTTCAGTGTCCATGTCAAATGCAGGGATTAACCCATCCTTAGACATATCTTGCATCATTTTATAGTGAACATGGCCAAGTCTAGCATGCCATAGGGTAGAGTCAGTCTGGTTAGTGGTGGTCACAAAGGCTGAATTAACACTATCAGTGGAAATATTAAGCCTGAACATTTGATTACATAAATAATCAAAACCAATAAAAACACCATGCTTAGAAAGCACAAATTTATCAGACTCAATAACTTGTTTATAACCATGATTATTCAAAATACTACTTGAAACCAAGTTCTTCCTGATATCAGGAACATGAATAACATCAAACAAAGTTACAATCTTTCCTGAACTAAACCTAAGGTCCACACAACCACGACCATGTACCAAGGCTGTTGACTCATTTCCCATGTGAAGAATAGAACCATCATTCAGTGACTCATAAGTCTTGAACCAGCTTCTATCTTTGCATACATGAACTGTTGCACCAGAGTCAACCCACCACGCAACATCATCATCCTGCACATAATGAGATTCAGATACATATGTAACATAATAAATCTGAAATGACTTATTAACCATATTCTGATCTTTCAGTGAGTTGGCTGAACCACCACTCCCTGAACCATTAGTGCCTGATCCATTGGCTTTACCACCAACTTTAACACCCTTGTAATCCCTTTTAATGTGACCAGTCTTGCCACATTTCCAACAAGTAGGTGTTGCCTTCTTGTTAGGATCTGCCCTTGTGTTATCATGATATTTGCGTTTGCCTTTGTTGTCATTGTACCTGGTGGAGTTGTTATGCTCCACCATATTGACAACAGATGGTCCAGTAGCATTGCTACTCTTTGGCTTGTCATTATCCTGCACCTTGAGAGATTCCTCAATGCGCAAATGACTGCCCAACTCAACCAGAGTTAACTCCTCTTTCTTATGTTTCAAGGTATGCTTGAAATCTTTCCAAGAAGGAGGAAGTTTATCAATAACACAAGAGACTGAAATAGCCTCATCCATGTGCATATTGAGTTGTGTAAACCTTCCAAGTATTCCAAGAACTTCAATGTATTGTTCCATAACTGGTCTTGAATCAGTCATTTTGTAATTTGTGAAATTACTAACAAGGAACTTCTTACTTGATGCATCCTCAGCCATATATTTGGCATCCAAGGAATCCCACAGTTCTTTGGAAGATTCAAAGTTCTGATAAATATCAAACAGAGAATCAGACATACCATTGAGAATTAGACCTCTGCATATGTAGTCATCATTCTCCCATTTGCTCCTCCTCCTAATTTGCACAACCGTAGCATCATCCCCATCATCAGGAATAGGAGTGGTCAGCACATACACCACACTCATGCTTGACAGCAAGAAGTGCATCTTCTTCTGCCATCTCCTGAAGTCCACCCCTTCAAACTTATCCAGCTTAGCAAAGTTTGAAGCCATATGTTTCATTGCAGCAGCAACCATTGATTATCACAAAATAGTTTACTTTGAATGTTGGTGGTGTGACTCCCAAAACAGGGTAAGATAATCAATGTCAGCAGTAACAAACAACAAGTCAACAGAAACAAATACCACTAGGAGGTTACCGAATATCACTTGGAATAGTGTGATCACTTTCCAAAGTAAACTATTCGACCCTAATGTCTGGGTTACACGAATATCTATTTGGGATAAGACCAAATGTATGTTACTGAATCAGGCACAAATCAATAACCCTTGCGCTTATAAGTGTTAATCGTTTTTGTCTGTCCCTTCATGCATAATTAGATCTCCTATTTATAGGAGGTTACTCTGAGCTAGTCAAATGGAATTATGAGTATTAGTCGGCCCATTAATAGCCTCATAATTATCCCCATTATAGCCGTTAGTGGTTACATGACCAATTAAACGTGGTCATTATGCAGTTGTAACTGCCACTTGAATAGGTTAAAGCCCGGTACAAGCAGTACTTTCATCAGTACTTTCATAGCACTATCAGTGGATACACTGCTTCAGTGGAAACACTGCTTATCAGTGGAAACCACTAACAGTACTTTCCACTAGCACTACCAATACAAACCACTTATTAGAGTCAGGGTGTTCATGGATCTTATGGGTGTACACTCCATACCTCCTTACCCATTGCCAGGTGTGAACTAATCCCACAAGTGCACTAAATTTTCCAACAATCCTCCCCAAATTTAGTTCATTTCTTTGCATGAAAACCAAACTTCAAGCAAAACATGTCCATAAACGAAAATGTCCTGAGGATTGAATTTTCATCATAGTAAATTACACGTTCAAATATTCGAGAATCAGGGTGTTCTAAGAATTGAACCCTTCAACCCATTTGAATACCTGAAGATAAAATACACACAAGTTTTCAAACACTTAAAAGCTCCTGACACTTTACAAGCCATGTGTCCATATCCAAATTCATAAATGTGGTAAAAGCTAAAAGTCCAAAGCTTCCCGAAGCGGCAAAACTTCAACATTTACATAGGTGGTTCCTCTTTATTCATGCTCCTGCCAAGCACTTTTTCAAAGAAAATTAACCATTAAGAAGTAAAGACTTCATCCTCCTTTCAGCAGGTTCTGAGCACAACCTTGGGATGTATATAAAACATGTGCTCCAGTCCACTGAATGTTCAGCTTTCCACATTGAACTCAGCTCCTAAGTTTCCTTAGGAGGTAGTTGGGTGTCCTAGCATTCAGTGACTAAGTTGGACTTAAACCCATCCCTTTAGCAGACTTTATAACCAAGTCTCTAGCCAGACCCATCGTTAAGTGATCAGCTAAATTCTGTTGAGATCTAACAAACTCTATAGATACCACCCCATTCATGATAAGCTCACGAATCATGCTATGTCTGACACCTAAGTGTCTAGACTTACCATTGTACATCTGGCTATAAGCCTTGGCCAATGTAGCTGCACTATCACATCGGATAGAAATAGGTGTTATAGGTTTAGGCCACAATGGAATCTCAAGAAGCAAGTTTTTCAACCATTCAGCTTCTTTACCAGCAGTTGCTAAAGCCACAAATTCAGATTCCATTGTTGAACTGGTGATGCAAGTTTGCTTCTTGGATGCCCAAGAAATTGCACCTCCACCAAGTAGAAATACCCAGCCACTGGTAGACGAATTGTCTTCAGTGTTACTGATCCAACTTGCATCAGTGTATCCTTCCAACACTGATGGGTAACCAGTATATGAGAGACTATAATCCATAGTTCTCTTCAAATACTTCAGTACCCTCTGAACTGCTTGCCAGTGATGAGCACTAGGATTACTAGTATACCTGCTCAATTTTCCCACTGCAAAACCAATATCAGGTCTTGTACAAGTCATGGCATACATCAGGCAGCCAATTACCCTAAAATACTCAAGTTGAGATACAACTTTGCCATGATTAGGCATCAGCTTCTCACAAGTATCCATAGGTGTACTCACAGGAGTACAATCAAAGTAATTGAATTTCCTCAACACCTTCTCAATATAATGAGACTGAGAGATAGAAATTCTTTTACTTTCATGTTTGATCCTTATAGCAAGGATAACATCAGCCTCCCCCATGTCTTTCATGGAGAACCTTGATGACAAAAATTCTTTTGTCAGGTCAACCTGGTTTTGGTCAGTGCCAAAGATCAGCATGTCATCAACATATAGGCAAATGATGACTGCTTTACCAGAATCATCAAATTTGCTATATACACATTTGTCAGCTTGGTTAAGAGCATAACCACTAGACAAAACCACTTCATCAAAATTTTGATGCCATTGCTTAGGTGCCTGCTTCAGTACCTAAAGAGACTTAATCAGTTTACACACCTTATTTTCATTGCCGGGCATGATGAAGCCCTGAGGTTGGTTCATATAAACCTCCTCTTCCAATTCACCATTCAAAAAAGCTGTTTTCACATCCATCCGATGAATAATCAGATTGTGAATAGATGCCAAAGCAATCAGCAGTCTTATGGTACTGATACGAGCCACATGGGCATAAGTATCAAAATAGTCTATTCCTGACTTTTGTCTAAAGCCCTGAATGACTAATCTAGCCTTGAACTTTTCAATAGTTCCATCTACCTTCATTTTCCTTTTGAAAATCCATTTGCAACCCAGAGGTTTGCAACCTGGTGGTAGATCAACCAACACCCAAGTGTTGTTGCCCATGATGGAATTCATCTCATCATTGATTGCTTCTTTCCAGAAAGCAATATCCTGGGACTTCATTGTTTCTTCAAATGTCTTGGGATCATCCTCAACAATGAAGCAATAGGAGTATTGGTCTGAGACCTCATCCCTGGTTCCTTCAACTAAGTATAGTGGAAACTCAGGTCCAAATGACTTTGGAGTCCTGGCCCTTTTGCTCTTCCTGAGCACAGGTTCAGGTTGCTGAACCACAACCTCATCAGGGACCACCGATGGTTCATCATCAGGGACCTCTGATACACCAGTGTCATGAGTTCCATTAGGAATCCTCTGATTTGGTCTAGGGACTGATGATAATCTATTCTCATCAAAGTCTGCATCCCTTGATTCAATTATTGAGTTAACTGAAACATGTTCATTAGGTTCAATAACATAGAACCTAAAAGCCTTGGAATGCTCAGCATATCCAACAATGATGCAGTCAATGCCTTTTTCACCCAAAGTCTTTTGCTTTGGATCAGGGAGTCTTACAACAGCCCTACAACCCCAAACCCTGAGATAGTTCAGGTTGGGTTTCCTTTTAGTCCAGAGTTCATAAGGGGTAACCTTGTTCCTTTTGTTGGGAACCCTATTTAATAAATAGCAAGCTGTTAACATAGCTTCACCCCAGAACCCTTGACTCAGTCCTGAATAGGACAACATGGAATTAACCATCTCCTTTAGCACCCTGTTTTTCCTTTCAGAAATGCCATTTTGCTGAGGAGTATAATGGGCAGTCGTTTAATGGATAATTCCAACAGACTGAAAATACTGAGTATCCATGTACTCACCTCCCCTATCAGTCCTTAATATTTTGATCAAAGACCCAAGTTGTAATTCAACTTCAGTTTTAAACACTTTGAATTTATCTAATGCTTCATCCTTGGTATGTAACAGATAAACATAACAAAACCTAGAAGCATCATCAATGAATGTCACAAAGTACTTCTTATTCCCCAAAGAGGGAGTGGCATGCAAATCACACAGGTCACTGTGTATAAGCTCCAAGAGCTTAGTCTCACGACTAACACCCTGAAAAGGTTTCTTGGTAATCTTGGTCAACATGCAAGTTTTACACTTTTCAGTGTCCATGTCAAATGCAGGGATTAACCCATCCTTAGACATATCTTGCATCCTTTTATAGTGAACATGGCCAAGTCTAGCATGCCATAGGGTAGAGTCAGTCTGGTTAGTGGTGGTCACAAAGGTTGAATTAACACTATCAGTGGAAATATTAAGCCTGAACATTTGATTACATAAATAACCAAAACCAATAAAAACACCATGCTTAGAAAGCACAAATTTATCAGACTCAATAACTTGTTTATAACCATGATTATTCAAAATACTACTTGAAACCAAGTTCTTCCTGATATCTGGAACATGAATAACATCAAACAAAGTTACAATCTTTCCTGAACTAAACCTAAGGTCTACACAACCACGACCATGTACCAAGGCTGTTGACTCATTTCCCATGTGAAGAATAGAACCATCATTCAGTGACTCATAAGTCTTGAACCAGCTTCTATCTTTGCACACATGAACTGTTGCACCAGAGTCAACCCACCACGCAACATCATCATCCTGCACATAATGAGATTCAGATACATATGTAACATAATAAATCTGAAAAGACTTATTAACCATATTCTGATCTTTCAGTGAGTTGGCTGAACCACCACTCCCTGAACCATTAGTGCCTGATCCATTGGCTTTACCACCAACTTTAACACCCTTGAAATCCCTTTTAATGTGACCAGTCTTGCCACATTTCCAACAAGTAGGTGTTGCCTTCTTGTTAGGATCTGCCCTTGTGTTATCATGATATTTGCGTTTGCCTTTGTTGTCATTGTACCTGGTGGAGTTGTTATGCTCCACCATATTGACAACAGATGGTCCAGTAGCATTGCTACTCTTTGGCTTGTCATTATCCTGCACCTTGAGAGATTCCTCAATGCGCAAATGACCGCCCAACTCAACCAGAGTTAACTCCTCTTTCTTATGTTTCAAGGTATGCTTGAAATCTTTCCAAGAAGGAGGAAGTTTATCAATAACACAAGAGACTGAAATAGCCTCATCCATGTGCATATTGAGTTGTGTAAACCTTCCAAGTATTCCAAGAAGTTCATTGTATTGTTCCATAACTGGTCTTGAATCAGTCATTTTGTAATTTGTGAAATTACTAACAAGGAACTTCTTACTTGATGCATCCTCAGCCATATATTTGGCATCCAAGGAATCCCACAGTTTTTTGAAAGATTCAAAGTTCTGTAAATATCAAACAGAGAATCAGACATACCATTGAGAATTAGACCTCTGCATATGTAGTCATCATTCTCCCATTTGCTCCTCCTCCTAATTTGCTCAACCGTAGCATCATCCCCATCATCAGGAATAGGAGTGGTCAGCACATACACCACACTCATGCTTGACAGCAAGAAGTGCATCTTCTTCTGCCATCTCCTGAAGTCCACCCCTTCAAACTTATCCAGCTTAGCAAAGTTTGAAGCCATATGTTTTATTGCAGTAGCAGCCATTGATTATCACAAAATAGTTTACTTTGATTGTTGGTGATGTGACTCCCAGAACAGGGTAAGATAATCAATGTCAGCAGTAACAAACAACAAGTCAGCAGAAACAAATACCACTAGGTGGTTACCGGATATCACTTGGAATCGTGTGATCACTTTCCAAAGTAAACTATTCGACCATAATGCCTGGGTTACACGAATATCTACTTGGGATAAGACTAAATGTATGTTACTGAATTAGGCACAAATCAATAACCCTTGCGCTTATAAGTTTTAATCGTTTTTGTCTGTCCCTTCATGCATAATTAGATCTCCTATTTATAGGAGGTTACTCTGAGCTAGTCAAATGGAATTATGAGTATTAATCGGCCCATTAATAGCCTCATAATTATCCCCATTATAGCCGTTAGTGGTTACATGACCAATTAAACGTGGTCATTATGCAGTTGTAACTGCCACTTGAATAGGTCAAAGCTCGTTACAAGCAGTAATTTCATAGCACTATCAGTGGATACACTGCTTTAGTGGAAACACTGCTTCAGTGGAAACACTGCTTATCAGTGGAAACCACAAACAGTACTTTCCACTAGCACTACCAATACAAACCACTTATTAGAGTCAGGGTGTTCATCGACCTTATGGATGTATACTCCGTACCTCCTTACCCATTGCCAGGTGTGAACTAATCCCACAAGTACACTAAATTTTCCAACAAACTTATCTATTATACCGATCAAAATTGAATTTTTCAAGGTATCTTAATTAGGAATTTTGAACAGATGGTGAATATTTTTGGTTTTCACCTACTTACAAATAATTGAATCCTAGTTTAGCCAAAATGAATTACATTAAACTTGAGAAAATCTTAGAAAAAACTGTGTGACAATAAAATAATTCTTTAATTAAGACTAATAATACATATCTATTTTTACGTCATAGTCTCTTATACATATCTATTTTTACCTCGCCTCACATTAATAAGAGGGCTTTGGCTTATAGTATAGGTAGATATAAAAGGTACGAAACTAGGTTATAGCTTTAGAAGAATGCAATAAGTCATAACTAATGAAGTACAACTCTTGTTAAATGCGGAGTAATCGTTAACTTCAAGAAAATTACAAACTTAAACGATCATATTTGTGACGTGAAGGTATTTATATTACTTAAACTTTACATGCTAACGTTTCCTTATTTGTATAGAACCTAAATGTGACAATCAATTGAGTATATAATAAGTTCACAGTTTTGGCTTATACAAGAAATTGAAGTTCAAGTAAGTATACTTTAAGAGAGAACATATCAAAATATTTTGTTTAATTAGTACACTACACTACAAGTAGTTAGAATATTCATGGTTATTTTTTCACATGTTTAAAAAGGTGGAGTTTTAATTTATTTTCTACAAGGTATCTAAGTGTGTTTAAAATGCTTAAAATAACCACATTAATGTGTGTGTACGTAACATTAGTTGCCATTTATGATAATGTAAAATCTAAAAGAAAGAGCCACATCTATGAGTGTGGATATAAATACCACGTGAAAATTTACAATAGAAATTTTCATATTAAAATTGAAAATTGGTGTGATAGTAATTTTTTAGAGCTAGCCGGCAAATCTCGCCCGTGTAAGAGTAAGTTTTCAGATAACGTCTATGTTGTAATGGAGTAAGGTTTAAATTTGATTCTGCATTATCTTTTTATCAATATCTTTATACGTAAGTCCTTACTTGTGCTTTCTTTGGTGTTATGCATGTGGCATATGTTCCAGTATTGTGAAGGAGGGGAGATTTTGGATAGAAATCTTTCGAGGTATCATCATGTCTGTTATATTGATTTGTTAGAAGCGTATTTGTCATATCTTAATTGGGTTATATATTTGTCCACATGAAATTTATCACTATGGGATTCTTTAAGGGGCGGGAAATTCACTCAAGATGAGTGTCTTGATACAAATATTAAAGAGAAAAGTACACTAAAAAAGAAATCTTTTTCTTTGTTCCCAACCTAGTCTTTTTTTTTCGCCTTTTAAAAATGGTCATTCTCATTGTGACACGTGTTCATTATTAAGTACAGCCCACTTTTATGATATGATATTTTATTTTATTACTAACAATGTTAAAATATCCAAAATACCCCCTGTCTTACATTTTCTTTCTCTTTCTTTGCATTCATTTTGTTTTTTCAACAAGTGATGCTTTGTTTACAATTGTACCCAATTTAAGATGATGAATCCAAATATTACCATAAAGGTGGCCCACTTTTGTGATATTCGTTGTCATTTTAGAGCCTTGTAACACTAATCCAAATAAAGGTGGCTCTTATCATCTTCCTAACAAACCATCACTGTTCCTATTTATAAAATCAAGCAGCCAAGATTTTGTTTAGTAGATAAATAAATTAGTGTATTGGAAAACTATGGGTCAAAGCTTCTTTCTTTCACTATCCATCATATCATTGAATCAGATATGTTTACATCCTTAAGTTTCAATAAAACCTAAGTCTAAAAAGTTAAATAAAATCTTAACTTACTTTTAAATAAAAGTAGGGCCGTTTAATTTATGTATAAAAAATAATAATTTCAAAATTTTATCTTAGAAAAGTTATCATACTAAATTGGGAACTAAACTAAGAATATTTCTTTTAGATAACTTCGATCAATAATTATTTTAAATTTGATGCTACTGAACTCTAATTTTTCTCACATGGTCGCACACAATTTCAAGAAAATGAAATTCGATACTATAATTACCTACTGCTGGTGGTTTATGCAAAAAGCTATTTTGATGATATGCCCACCGGGATCACTACCAGTTTGTGCAAAAAGCTATTTTGATGATATGCCCACCGGGATCACTACGCGATGACAACGTAAGTACCTCTACGGGTTTTTACTTCTCTTTTCCTTTGTGGAAAATTGTTATTAAGAAGTATCAATTAAATTAAAATGATGGTTGAATGTTTTTTCTTAATAGTTAAGAATCAATATTTGCGCTTAAACTAAAATGATGGCTGAGATTTTTTTCTCCAAGCAACTAATACACGTGGATTTTTCAAAACTAATACAATGGATTGGAATCGTCGTCATTTTCAATGATGCGATAAAATATTCAACATACTTTATAGGATTGCTTGATTTAGGTTGTGGCCGTTAAGAAAATATTCGTATTTGAATATCTGAAAATTTGATCACGATTTACTAAAAATTTGGTTATATGAAATGTTAGTTTTGAAACTTATATAACAATTTTTCAAAAATTATAAATATTTGGATATATATAAGACTGTTATCCGAAATCTCGGATATCCGAATTGAAAAATTTAGCTAAGATAACGGGTCTAACATAAATTCATCACCGTAAATTTGGATATTCAAATGTGTGATATAATTAGTAATTGACAAGTCATTCAATTTAGTTAAATTGTTGATTATGCATATGTTGTGATGTTGTACTTTATGTACATAAAAAAAGTGAGGTGTACAGCACAATATGTGATGTTGTATTTTATGCATTACATGTGTGATTTTGTGATATCCAAATCACTTATTGTGGCTTGTATATCACTTCCCATAATTGTATAGTAATAGTAATTATTACTAATATTAATATCAATAAATGGATTTTATCTTTACGTTTAAAAAATGGCATGTCCCATTTGATCATTAGGGCTATACAATACATGTTTCGAAAAAAGAAAAAAAAAAGGTATTATATAATTTCAATATTTCGATCTTTTATGGTACAATGATTAAGCATGAGGCAGTTTGGAGCAATTTTTTGCTAAAACCAAACCCAAACCAAAAGTTCAATATTAAGTATTTTAAAACTAAACCCGGCACCAAAAGTTTGGTTTGATTTTTTGGTACGGTTTTCGATTTTTCTGTTTTTTCATTGGAGGTTCATCTTTTCAACAAGTATGAAATCACTTTTACAAACAGTTACCTCATTAATTTAGACAAAGTTATCTAAAAGATTAAGACTTTTCGAATCGGTAAATACGTTTATGATGATATCGAAGTTGTCTCATGGTTTTTTAGGCCTAAAGCGAAAACATTAAATGATAACGGTTAATACAAATAAAACGTAAAAACATTTATTTATATTCTCGATCTCTTTAAGTTTTGTCGATAACAACCATAAAATTATCTCAAGTACAAATCTAAAGATTACATGTTATTATTTTATTTTTACTACTTACTTACATTTGTCTGTTATGTATTTATGTGTAATAAATTGTAAGTAAATGTGTTGGGTAATTCTTAGCCCATGACCCATGACACATGAACAAAAAGTCAAAAACTCATGGCCCATGTGTATTACATCATGCATGACATCAAGTTGGGTAAAGTCCATGACCCATGACCCAAAATCCATAACCCCATAGCCCAATGATTGTATTGCATCATGCATGACATCATATTGGGTACCCATGACCCATAGTTCATGACCCATGACCCAAAACCCCGTTTGTAACCCAAATTTTGGACTGGTTTACCCGGTTTCGCCATGGAATTTCTCCTTAGTTTCACCATTGATCACTTTCCTCCCTAGCTTGCTTCACCTCTACACACTCTTTTTCTTCTTTTGTCCCCTTGTTTTCTTCTCTATCGTAACCACCATTATAGTCTTCATCACTAGATACCGTCATTAGTTTAGTGACTTATTCCATTGAATTTCTCCTTGGTGTTTGATTGTCTTAAAATCCCCATAAAAGTCAAAAAGTGTTAAAACCCGTAGCTCTCAACGGCGCATTATGGCTTCAGTGGTCTTCGGTTTGTTGCTTTTGGTTTGGTTGTGGTGACGAAGCTGCAGTAATGGTGGTTCGTGGTTGAATCTTGAGTGGTGAACATACATCAAGAGAGAAAGATGAAAGAGTGATATACAAGAGAGAGGAAGTATGATAAATTGTGTCATTTATGTGTGAAATAAAAATATTCTAGTAAAAGAGATGTGAGCATTGGAATTGAGGCCCACTAAAAAATTACCGTAAATGTTTTTCCAATATCTTAATTTTATCAAAACAATGATAGATCATATAAAGAGAGGGTCCTCTTATGCAGGCACCCCATGGTAGGGGGTGGCTGAATTTTTTGCCTCGATTTTCGTGCCAATCATGGGTATTCAATCATTGGTAATGATTGGTTTCACGATTTCCGTGCCAATTTTTTTACCACTTATACCACTTGTTTTTTTGCAAGTTTTTTATACACTTTTTTTTACATGTTTTTTTTACAGTTTTTTTTATAACTTATACCACTTTTTTACAACTTTTTTTTTTTGGTTTTACAATTTTACAAGTTATTTTTTGGTTTTACAAGTTTTTTTATGATATAAATTGAGTTTTAAAACTTTTAAAAAAACCGTAGTCGGAAAATTTTTGAGGCTCAGTTCGAAGGTTGCAAAAGTGAGATTTTATCCCACTTTGCCGTCCATTCGGTTTTCATCATCGCCTCGGAAAGTTTTTAGGCTCAAAAATCATCATCGCCTCGGAAAATTTTTAGGCTCAAACCCGAAGGTTGCAAAGTGAGATTTGATCTCACTTTACCATCCATTCGGTTTTTATCATCATCGCCTCGGAAAGTTTTTAAAGTTTTTAGGCTCAAAAATCATCATCGCCTCGGAAAAGTTTTAGTCACAACTGCACAAAGTCACCAGTTCACATGAACTGCACAAAACTGCACTCACAAAACTGCACAAGCCTCACAACTGCACAAGCACAAGACTCACCAGTTTCACAGGTTTCACAAGTTACACAAGTTACACGTTTTGAACATGATTCTCACAAGTTACCACTGCAAAAGTTCACAAGGTGTACTAAGATTCTCAAAAGTTCACAAGGTGTACTAAGATTCTCAAAGGCACCCCATATAATCCCAGGTGAAAGCAACAACACCAACAACAATACCAGGTGAAAGCAACAACACCAACAACAATACCAGGTGAAAGCAAGCTACACCAACAGGTGGTCCAGAAACAACACCAACAACAACATAATCCTAGGCAGGCACCCCATATAATCCCAGGTGAAAGCAACAACACAAACAAGTGGTCCAGATCAACAACAACAATCAACCAACAACAGCAACTAGTGGTCCAGATCAACAACAACAATCAACCACCATGTCTAGTTCACCATTTAACACACAAGAGGTAAACAACTTATCAAAGGCTCAGATTATTAGCTTTATAGCTCATGTTGGCTGCAAATTCAGTTTTGCCTCACCAAAACTCTTTTTAAGTTTTTTAAAAAAAAAAATCATCATTGCCTTTTTTTATTTCATTAAAGTTGCAAAATGACCTTGAATGGTCACTTTACCATCCAGTAATGAAATTTTTTAATACAAAAACACTAAGTTTTTTTATACATTATAGTTGCAAAGTGAATTAAACTCACTTTACCATCCAGTAATGAATATGCATTACCATGTCTAGGATTTACTTGAGGTGCCTGCCAAGGATTTCATGGGGTGCCTGCGTAGGCTTGCCCACAAAGGGTCCTCCTATGCAAACCTGCAAAAAAAGAAACAAAAGTTTTAGATCTAAAAAAGTTTTAGATCTAAAAAATTTAAGAACGAAACATTTTTTTTTTAAGAAAATCACCATATTCAAAGTTTTTAGATCTAAAATGTTTTAAAAAAATCAAAAAAGTAAACTTTTTTTTACAAACCTCATAATATTTTCAACATCAGATAACTTAGAAGCATTTAAAAAAGTTTTAGATCTAAAATCTTTAGATCTACAATTTTTAGAGAGAGAGAGAGAGTGGCATTACCACCAGGTGAGAGAGAGATAGTGAGTTTTGCCAGAAAGACAGAGAATATCAACAACCAAAGACAGAGAAAACCATGTGCGCACATGGTTTCAACACAAGGTATACACGGTCAACAAAAGAAACGCGTAAACCATTCGAGAACCACACACGTAGCACCAGATATATACACACACACGTTTTTAAAAGAAAAACGCGTTTTTACTTATACACGTAGCACCACAACACACACACATTTCAAACCATTTATAACAACAAAAAAAAACGTTTTTTTTTAAAGTTATTATACATAAAGAAAAATTAATACAAATGTAATAAAAGTAATAAAAGTATTTTTAAAAATATTTATAAAAACATGTATTTATAAACAAGTCTTTTTTTTTTTTACTTTTACTCTTTTATTTCTTTTATAAAAGTAAGGTTTTTTTTTTTCTCTTTTATTTCCTTTAATCAAGTTTATAAACCCACAGTATCAACATTTAAAAAAAAAAAATTATAAACAAGTACAACATTTTTGTTTAAAAAAAATTAATCAACCTTTAATCAAATTTATAAACCCACGGTATCAACATTTTTTTAAAAAAAAAAATTTATGAACCTGCAAAACTTTTTGAACATGCAATCTTTAAACAAGTACAACATTTAAAAAAAAATAATTGGGTGCGATCTACTGCTGAATCGATTGGTTTTGTTATTGTTATTGGAAAAAGTAAAACAGATAGGGGCTATAAGTACTCTATCGAATTTTTGTGTTCTAGACATGGGACGTCTTCACGTGAAGGTTTAGAAGATGAACTTCAACGGCAGACTAGTACCGACAAATGTAATTGCCCATTCAGATTACTAGCGAAATTTATAAAACGTTTTAATGGTTGGATATTGAAGGTTAAGTGTCCAGGGCATAATCATAATTTTCCAGACTCGTTGCATGGTTTTTCACAGGCCATGCGATTAAAAGAAAGTGAGTTAGTTTTTGTGAGGCAGATGACAAAACAGCGTGTAGCACCACGAATTATACTTTCTTCAATAAAAGAGATGGATCCAAATAACGTGTCAACCATTAAAACGGTGTATAATGCACAAGAAAAGATACGTCGCGACAGTCGTGGTGATTTGACTCCGATACAACTGCTTTTAGTACATTTGCGACGTAAAGGTTATACATATTACCCTAGGATAAATGACCACACAAATGAGCTCGATGAAATATTTTTTGTTCACCCGACGTCATAAGCCCTGCGGACAACATATCCGGAAATCATGTTGATGGACTCCACATACAACACCAACATGATTAAACTGCCATTCTTTACAGTTGTTGGGGTTACTCCAACAAACACAACATTCTCAATGGCGTTTAGCTTTTTGGACAAGGAAAAAAAGCCAAATTTCAAATGGGTGTTGGAATGTGTTAAGTTGGTGATACAAGAACAATACTACCCGCGGGTTATCGTCACCGACAGAGATTTAGCGTTGCTTGGGGCATGCGCAGAATAATTCCCAAACGCTAACAGATTACTTTGCCGATGGCATATCAATCAAAATGTGCTAAAGCATTGCAGACACAGATTCGATACGTTAAAGGAGTATGAGTCCGTTAGATTGACATGGGATTCGATGATTACAGCTCCGACCGAAGAAGTGTTCAGGCATTATTATCAGCACCTACGTGGTTTATTGGTCCGAAAAAAGGGTACTCGAATTGTTATTTAATAATACATTTTTTTTATTATTATTTAATAAATAACTACTCGGATTGTTTTCTCACTTTAGTAATTCTTTGTTTTCTCAGATGTTTTCCGGTATTTTCGTAACTGGCTGCGAGATTACGATCGCATGTTTGTGTCGTACATTACCGATCAATATCGCAGCTTCGGCCAAACAACAACATGTAGAGTTGAGCGTCAACACGCGCTGTTGAAGTTATACTTGGGCTCCACACAGTCCAGCTTAGACACGTTGTTGTGTTCGGTCGACAAGATTATAGTTGCGCAAGAAACTGCGATACGAGCCTCTTTGAATATAAGCAAAATCAAGAAACTACATGCTTGTAAGAGCACTCTATTTAACGAATTGCGGTATAATGTTTCAATGGATGCTTTAAGGCTCATACTCGCAGAAAGTAAACGGGATGTTGACCCACATGCATGTGGTCATCAGATGCGGTTAGTGTATGGTTTACCATGCTATCACCAACTGTATTGGCTTCAAGCAAACGGTATGTATTTTAAAATTTATGCCTATCAAGTTATTCTTCCCGTCAATACCGATAATTTTAACTAGTTCCTTTTTTCGAATACAGGATTGCCAATTCCGCTTGATTTTGTTGATAATTTTTGGAGAACACTAAGCGTTCCCTGGCCTGTTGTCCGAAATACTCAAGAGCCTGATGAGCCTGAATATCCTCAAGAGCCTCAAGGGCCTGAAGGGCCTGAAGAGCCTGAATATTTTTCTTGTCAAGATGACGTACAGAAATTCCAAAGTGTTTATACCAGAGCATCGTCGTTTGTCAAAAAAAATATGTTAAACATGCTCAGAGGTATATACGCTCCTGAATCTGTGTCAGCCCAACAACCTGCTGTCAAAGAAAGTAATCGTGGACGTCCGAGCGCAAAGGACAACAAATCCAAGTCTAAACCAAATATCCCGGATTTGAACGAAGAACCCCCCACAAGGCACCGCAGAAGCTACACAAAACCTAAAAAAGTCCCAGAAGTAAATAAAGAATCTGCGAGACACAGTTCTTATGTGGGAGAGCCTTCTAACGTCCCAGACTTAAACGAAGGACCTAACGAAGGACCTAGAGAGGGCGACTTAAGACACCACTTGTACGTTCCAGATTACTATAGCGAATATTGTATGACTGAAATTCCAGCTCTTTTCCGACCCTGGATCCTAGGGATCTTTAACGTGGAGGGTGATGGAAATTGTGGCTATCGAGCTCTTGCCATAGGTCTTGGCCATCAGCAAGAAATGTGGCCCAGAATTCGAGCTCTTGCCAGGGAAGAGGTAGACAATCATGAGGAAGTTTACAGGGAAATGTGGGGTGAATATTTTACATCTACACGTAACTCGATGAATTGGTTTAACGGTGCAGCACCCCGACGTTATTGGATGACTATGCCAGAAATGGGAGTGGTTATTGCTACAGCTCTTAACCGTCCTATTGTATGTATAAGCAATTCACAATCTCTTTTGTGTCTTCCGCTGAGAGGTTCTCCCAATTCAGCAGATATATTGTCTCCGGTTGTGATTCTTCGTGTGGGGAACGACGAATGTGCTCACTTCGTTCTTGCGGTTCTTGATGAAGACTCACCACTCCCGTATAATCACCCACAATGGAGATATTTTAGAAATGCCGTGGCCGCGCCATGGGAACATGTGTTTACTCAACGACAGAGGATGTTTAGATATACGTAGAAAACGATTATTGATTTATATTGTAAATAACAAAACATGTATAGACGATTACTGATTTATATTGTAAATGACACAACATGTATAGACGATTACTCATTTATATTGTAAATGACAAAACATGTATAGACGATTACTGATTTATAGCAAACGACTCGTCATCTTTTGTTACAGATTTCTGCTACTGCTCCTGTTCTTCCTCATGTTTTGTTACAGGAATCGGATGACATTCAGTGGAGGGACATTCATTGTGTCAACCACACACCCGCTCGTGTTGAGAGTCCAGATTATGTGCTTGCTTCACAATCTTATGTGCCTCCCTCTCCAGCTATATCTCCAGCTGCAGATGAGGACAATTTTATACACCGTCATCCGGTTCTTCCTCATCTTTTGATACAGCCGTCTCGCGTTGACGAGTACGAGCGAGAGATTGATGGATTGAGGAGACGCATTTCAGAGTTAGAGTCTCGTGTGGGACAGATGGCAGCATCATTGGAGCGACTACGCCTCGGGCGTGATTGATCTTAGTTTCTAGTTATATTGTAATTTTGTGAACCATGTATCAATTATTAATCTATAACAAGATTGGTTATTTATGTATTCGAAGCTTCTAATTTTGTGAAACATGATATTACTAATTTATGTTGTGAATAATTGTACAAATTCTTTTGGCCAGATGCAACAAGAAAATCCTTACTTGTGTCGTTGTCAACGTGGATTAATAATTGAAAGAACATCTCACAAGCCCAAAACTTGTGGTCTGAAGTATTATGCATGTCCTTTGTCAAAGATAAATAATTAAACGTTTGCTTATTTGCGTAAATATATCAATAACTTGTTTGTTTAGAATACATTTCTTATAATTGTTTCGTCATGTAACAGCCAGGGACTAAAGACTAAGGGTGTCGATACTTCATGCGGAAGGAAATATTTCAACAAAAGTACTTTGGTGAAGCCTCTTCTTCAATGCAGTGCTCAAACTGCGAAACTAAAGATACAACGATCAACATGCTATTGGCTGAAAACAATTTGTTGCGGGCAAAAATAAAGGCGTTGGAAGCATCACTGGAATTGGCAAGAAATCCAGTTGATCACGCATGTCAGCCGAGTGGAATACTCTATGAGCTTATAGATGACATTAATAATCTTCATGTGGAGTAGATTTCGTTGTAATATTGAAAACATTTGTTGTTTTACTTGTTTAATGTTTACATTTGTTGTTATACACAATTAAAAAACATAACGTAAAATAAATACCATATAAAAACACTACACAATTAAATACACTATACATAAAAAAACACTACACAAATTAAATACACTATACACACTATACACTACACAAATTAAATACACTAAAAAAAACACAACACACACAATTATTAAAAAAAAATAATAATAAATAATAATAATAATAAAAGCGCCGCCGTACGGATTGGGGGGTCCACACTACTTGAGGTGCCTACCAAGGATTTCATGGGATGCCTACGTAGGCCAACCCTAAAGAAATTGGTCAAATGATAGTGTAAGAACCCCATCACCCTTTATGTATCTCTAAAAATTAACATGCCCTAGTAGTAATATATACATAAGTACTAGAACTTCGATCAATAATAATTTTAAATTTGATAATAATGATTGAACTCTAGTTTCTCTGACAGGGTCGCACACTATTTCAAGAAAATGAAATTCGATACTGTAATTACTTACTGCTGGTGGCTTGTGCAAAAAGTTATCTTGATGATATGTCCACCGGGATCAGTACGCGATGACAACGTAAGTACCTCTACGATTTTTTTCCTTCTCTTTTCCTTTGTTAAAAATTGTTATTAAGAAGTATAACTTTAATTAAAATAGTGGTTGAATGTTTTTTCTTAACGATAAATAGTTTAAGAATCAATATACGAGGTTAAATAAAATTCACTAAAGCAACTAAGTTATAAGAGGTTTTATGAATTAATATCTATAATTGTCTTGTAACAAAAGAATTATTAGAAAGTATCCGTTAAACTAAAATGAAGCCTGAGATTTTTTCTCGAGGCAACTAATACACGCGGATTTTTAATATAATTTCTAGTATTTCTATTTTTTATGGTACAATGAGTACATAATATTTAGGGGTGAGCATAACGCGGTTTGAGGCAATTTTTGGCTAAAACAAAATCCCAAACCAAAAGTTAGGTATTAAGTATTTTAAAACCAAACCCCGCACCAAAAGTTCAGATTTATTTTCTTGGTTCGGTTTTTGGTTTTTTCTGTTTTTTCATTAGAGGTCCATCTTTTCTAAAAGTTTGAAATCACTTTTACAAACAGATACCGTATTAATCTAGACAAAGTTATCTAAAAGATGAAGACTTTTCGAAGAGGTAAATAGTGTTGGCTTTTCTTCACAGGTTCTAAACCAAGCCACCTTCGACACATAACGGCCTTGTAATTGACCATGACTTGATGTGCAATAGAGTTTTGAGACAAAGTGTAATATGTATAACAAAAGTATTGATAACACAAATATGAAGAAAGATAAAACTAAAGACTTGATAAAATGTAAATTGTCGTTGTTACAATCCTAAACATGACTCGATCTATTTAAACTTAGTGAAACGGTACCATGTTACTTTGGGAGAAACGTTGCATCGATTCACAAAGTAACCGTTTTCCTAACTGCCTTTAACAGGCCATTAACTAACTTAACCAAATGTTTAACGGGGCGTTTGGATACAAAGATCCAATTCATTGTTTTGCCCGTTTGACCCATAACAAATAAAACAGTAAATAACATTGTTCCAAATTAACTTAACAAAACATTACAAAGGGTTTACATCTCCCCCTTATTTTTTGTAAGTTAAACGTCTTCCATGGTTCTTGTTTCCTTCATGCAATGACGATGAAATCGTCTTCACTTGATGCGTTTCCCTTGCCATATCCGCTTGTGGTGCACTCCATATCCTCTTCCTTCTGGACTTCGTCATGGACATACTTGAACCTCTTCTTTGGCTTCTCCTCTTGTGTTTCCTCTACGTACACGCTAGTCTTTGCATCACCAAATGGTACATCTCCGACCATATTTAACCTTGGCTCTCCATGCCCTGACCTACGTGCTTCCTCGTAGTACACTTTAACCAATGCTATGTACTCTCGATAGCATTCCTTTACACTATGCCCATCTTCCCGAGTCAATCCCAAAGGAATTGCAATATCGCCCCACATATCATCAAACGACACATTCATATAGCCACCCATGTCGTCTACGAATTTATACAATGCTAGCAAGTCTATCCTAATCACCCCTATTACCGGTGGTAAATCACCCAACGCATCCATTCTCATATAATCATAATAGAACCATCCCAACAAATCAATAAACTTTCTCCCCATGATTTCCCAATTTTTGAACACCAACTTATCGATTTTAACTAAATCTAAAAACGATAAGAAACGTGGGAATGTATTTACCTTAAGATGATAGAGCGTCCCGTTGAGACTAAGATACTCATCATCGACATAATCATGGCTTTCATCTTTGTTCATTTCCAAATCCTCCATCCCTTTTATTTGCGAGCACTCGTCACTAGGATCAAGTGACTTATAGTATTCCTCCATAAATTCTTGGTGATCTTTAAATGCTTCCTCATCACCCTTGTCCACGGCTTCCTCTTCTTTGTCAAACATATATTTGATTTGACACGTACCGTCTTTACAAGTCACAACGAATCCCTGATCTTCTAGTTGCCTCACACTCAACACATTCATTGTGATTTCTGGCGTATACAATACGTTAGGAATCACAATTTCTTCTTCCTTATTATCAACAATTGCCTCACCGATTCCGTAGGCAATAATAAATTTCCTCACTTTCTCATCTCTTCCCAACACTTTGAATTGGTTTAGCATGCGCTTGAATAAATACCTTGAGGGACTCATATGCTTAGCATGAGATTTGCTAACATACCAGATGTTGTTCCAGTTTCCTTGGTCCGTTCCTCTTATCATGAAATCGGTTTCAACATGAATTTGTTCCGATGGCCAGTTGAATACTTCTTGCATGTCTGGCTCGTATTCCATAGGTTTCTGTGGGTCGATGTGTTTTTTGTTTTTGCAGTTCCAATAGAAGTGCCCTTTGACTTTACACAGATAACATCGAGACCTTTTTTCTTTTCTGGAAGTTGTATTGTTCTTTCCTTGAAAAGTGGGGAGCGGTTGGGAATGGTTAAGAACGGTTGAGTCTTTAGAGGTATTAAAAGATATAAATTCCTTGAGTTTATCTTTTAATAATTGTTTCCCATAGTTTGATAACCGTTTCTTCTTCTCTTCCTTTTTGTAACCGTCGCCAGTCTCCCAACGTTGTAGAAACTGTTTGTTTAACGTAACCCCTGTGCCTTCCCTAGATGACTTGTTCCATGAATCGAAACGTGGGCTCTGGTACCAATGTTGGCTTTTCTTCACAGGTTCTAAACCAAGCCACCTTCGACACATAACGGCCTTGTAATTGACCATGACTTGATGGGCAATAGAGTTTTGAGACAAAGTGTAATATGTATAACGAAAGTATTGATAACACAAATATGAACAAAGATAAAACTAAAGACTTGATAAAATGTAAATTGTTGTTGTTACAATCCTAAACATGACTCGATCTATTTAAACTTAGTGAAACGGTACCATGTTACTTTGGGTGAAACGTTGCATCGATTCACAAAGTAACCGTTTTCCTAACTGCCTTTAACAGGCCATTAACTAACTTAACCAAATGTTTAACGGGGCGTTTGGATACAAAGATCCAACCCATTGTTTTGCCCGTTTGACCCATAACAAATAAAACAGTAAATGACATTGTTCCAAATTAACTTAACAAAACATTACAAAGGGTTTACAAATAGTAGATACGATTATGATGGTATCAGAGTCGTCTCATGATTTTTTAGGCCTAAAGCGAAAACATTAAATGGGAAATTTTTGACAATATATTTTTTTTTTGTTAATTTAACTAAATTGAAGGACTTATCAATTACTAATAATATCACAAATTTGGATATCCAAAATTTGCGATGATGGTTTTATGTTAGACCAATTATTTTAGCTAAATTTTTTCAATTCGGATATCCGAGATTTCGGATAACAGTTTTGTATATATCCAAATATCTATAATTTTTGGAAAACTTTTATATGTGTTTCAAAACTGACATTTCATAAAACCCAACTTTTTAGTTACTATGATAAAATTTTCAGATATCCAAATACGGATATTTTTTTAACGGCCACAACCTAAATCAAGCAAAAAAGAAGGTAAGTTGAATATTTCATTAAAAAAATAATAAGATTGCATAACATGTATATAAAAATCAAAACCGCACCATTGGTATAGAATTGATTCGGTTTTTTTTTGGCATTTTTTTTGGTTTTATAGTTTTTGGTTCGGTTTTCCGGTTTTGTTTCTCTCCCTAATGACATCCCCCGAAATGACGCAGATGTTCAAAGGATTATTAGTGACCGTGCACGAGAAGAGAACACCTGTATTAAGAATATCTTAATAATCTCAACCGTCTTAGCTTGTATCTTTATTTACTTCTATGTACTAGGAATGACATTATATATTAATGACATACACCTAAAAAATACCGATATAGAGTATCTATCAATCAAATTTAAGATATAGCTACGTATACCTTAAGTACAAACGACCTTAAAAATCACCCTCTTAATGTCGTTTATGCTAGCACCTTTCTGATCTCCGAAACCGCACAAGTAAATGAAGTATGTCTGATCCTCATCAAATTCAATAAACAAATGAATAATTGCGAGCTTTGAAGAATGGTCTAGACCATGGAGAAGTATTCGTAAAATTCCGTGTGGACTACAAGATGAAGATCAAGGTTTCAAGTTCTGTACATTTTTACATAGACATGAGCATGTGGGCTTAACTTGTAGTTATATATATGGTCGTGTTGATAGTACCTTATTAAAATGTGATGTTTAATGTAAGAATATTAATAATAAATGGTATTTAAGCATTACTTATTGAATTATATATACCTTTTTGGAGTTTTGATAGGTTGTTTAACTTTAAACGAACATGATGCATATTAAACAATATTGAACCTTCATAGATGTAGTCAAATTAACATGGCATGTCAAAGTTAATAATCACAATTATACGTTTTAGATTCTTTACAAAAAAAATGATAAGGTATCAAACCATTAGGTTGTCCAAGGGCTATAGGCTGATAGCTTTACTCAAGCTATCAAACCACCACTATATGGTGCTAAACTGGGTCATTTATACAACTTTTGCGTGGTCTTCATAGTATCAGGGCTGAATAACATTTTAAAACAGGTGAAGTGGGCTAAGTTAAAAGTTACCACTTACATAAATCTCATTATGGGCCATATTGGCTGGAGTAAAGAATGTAGAAGGGGCGGATTAGATAAGGGAATGGGGATGACATAACAAACGAAAGTTGTGATTTACAATGATCTAGTTATGTTATTCGACCGTCCTAAGCACTCCCCAAAGGAAGTTAATGTTTTTTTAAAAGGTGGATACATGTTATATTTGAACGTATTGGCAGTTTACAAATGTATATACTATTAGTAGTTTAGAAATGTATATACTAATAGCGTGTAGATATTAGTAGCCTAGACCACTAACCGCACGCTCAGACAAGACCCGTTATCAACACTTGATATAGGCACAATCCAATAAAAAAACACGCAGACAACTTTCAACCCACTGTTAGCCAACGGTTATGATACGACACCTGACGCATGAAAATAGAACAAACATAACCAAAATATGGAGTAAGCATGTTATGTACGAACCATACGAGCCAAGGAGGGAATGACACCTGTCATACTTGTCTACCCATCAGATGATCAACGCGTGGCCAAGCGATCCGCTATTTTCTTAATATTTTTTGATTCTTTTTTTATGTTTATGTATATGGGTGTCTTTTTATGTGTCTATGTTTCGTGTTTGTGTTTTTTTAATAATGTGACTGTGTGTGTGTTTGCATGTGCTCATACGAAAAAGAATATAATGTATATATTTTTTTTCACTTTTAATCCCCGTTAGTTAAGTCCTCGCACCGTTAGTCTTTATTAGGTTTGCGTTGTATAATTTTGGTAAGGTATTGTCACACCCCAAATTGCAGCGAAAGATAACGGGGCATGACTTTCATGGAGCAAAGTCATAAGTTATATTGAACGACCTTTATATGAGTCGTTTGAAAATACACGTTTAATTATATCAATAAAGTTTTACAAAAGGGCAAAGTTCAAGAGTTCACATCATAAATAAAAGAAGATTTTAGTTCATAACCAAATGCTAAAAGTAATGCAAGAAATCTTTGACATGATGAGACCGCAAAATGTGACTCTAACGGGATGCTCCAAGTCTATCCATGATAGTGAAACTAAGGACCTGAGAATAACATGCTAAAATGGGTCAGCATAAAGTTGGTGAGTTCATAGGTTTAACGTTAAATAAACAGTAGCATGTATTACAAGATTTTAGTGACTATTGTAACACATACAATATCAAGGAAAGTATTATTATTATACTAAGCTCATGACACCGAAGCCTTTCAGTTATGTTTGTTGATAGGTGTTTCATACTGAGAACACGTAGAGTTCCTCAAATGAAATGCGCATGTTTCACAATCCAGTCAAGTAAGCGCTACAAACCCGAACGTAGGTTTCAACCCCAATAGATCTATTCACAACATACGTGCTTACTACGTAACTAATGTTTCATGGTAATGGGGACTTAGTGGTATGATGGTTAACTTAGACAATACGTAAATGTTTTAAGTACTTGTGTCCATAAGAAAACATTTGAGAATGTATTCTCATCCCCAAGTAGTTCAAAAAGAGTATTAAACGAGTAAAGTAGGGGCTTTGAGACTCACCTTAGCAAGTGATATCAACGAGAGTTAGTAAAGCAAGCTTGTAGTAAACTGAGTGACCCAACCTCGACCTAAATCAATAAGACGTCTAAGGTCACAATGATATGATCTATATGCACATGAGTTTTGTGAAGTTATATCACCCATATAAACTTGTGTTAAGGTTATATAAAGTTAACAAGTAAAAGTATTTAGGTAAAACGGTAGAAAGTACTTTATTTTCTAAATCTAAAGAAAAGCTAAAAAATTGCCAAAAATGTTTACCCCAACTTTACAAGGCCTTAACTCTTGTTTCTAATAGGATTTTGGTGATTCAAAGCCTGTAACTTAAGTTATGTGTTAACTGCCCCGCTTGTACACTAACATTCTAGGATGGATGGGCTGGTCAAAAATATATAGCCTAACTCAGTGGTTCAAAGTTTTAGACATCCAAAAAGTCTCAACTAGACACGGCTCTAGAAATCAGTTTTTGACAGAAAACTTACCCCGACTTCGGGAGGCCATAACTTCCTCATTTCTTATCAAAATGCATCTATGCTTCTTTTGAACGTGAGATCTATATCTTACCTTTAAAACCATATAATTAGACTCACTAATTCAAAGTTTAAGACCTTCAAACTGCTATTACAAGACATGTGTTCTAACATCCCTACATGTTGGACACTTGTTTGCGTAAATTCTTTTTGACATACCAAACCACCTCCATAATTCATGATTCTTAGCTTAGAATCTTCCTATGACATTAAGGTATCTTGTGGTTGAAAGAAATTTACCAAAAGTGTTTAGTAAGATAGTTAAAACGCGTTCACAAATGACCCTATTTTATGATCAGCAAACCCTAGTTTTGTAACATTGTTTAAAGAGTAAACTACACCATTCGTCCTTGTGGTATACGTTGACCATCAAGGATAGTCCTTTGACCAAAAAAATTGCACCGTTAGTCCTTAAGTGCGAAACGTTACTCAGTGTTGGTCCCTCACCCTAACTGGCGTGAGTAACGGGCGTTAAGCCTATTTAAGTCGAGGGTATTTTTGTCTTTTCCCACCCACACCACCACGTATACCAAGAATCACCACTCACCATCATTTATTCTCTTCATCTGTTAAGTTACCCTAACCCTAAAACACTCTTATCTTTTCATCCTCCCCCTCCTCACTTCTGCTAACACCAAGCAGATGACGAATCTACTCTCATCAACAAACTGTTTCACATTTTAAGTCTCTCATCATCAATCATAATCAATCTCCATCTTTATCATGAATAACGAATCAACACAACAAACGAACACCTCTTTTCTTTAGATTTTCGCTTCAGTTAGAACTAACCCACGAAGGATGCAAGAGTTTAGGCATCAAGATCCTTTAAGGGTCTCGGGTAAGGTGTATCCGTTTGTTTTTGATGTTATCGTCCTTGTGTTTTTTGTAAACGAACCAAGAAAGGGAATAACAATCTTGTTATTATTCTTCTCTTTTTGTTCGGATAAATAATTAAGAGGATTAGCTTCTAAAGGATCAGTGATGATAATGATTCAACTTAAAAAATCTTTAAAATATATGAGACAACACTGAATCATTCTGAGATCTAGCTTGTGTCTTTTACATGTCTTCGATTAATTGTTTGATGATGGTTAGACAAGAGAGGTTGTTGACAGTTATGTATGAATTGGAAGTGTGTATAGGTAGATGTGATGTTATTGTTTGTGGACAGTTATGTATAGCCGTGATGTTCTACTTTTGCCATGTGTTGTTCTTCTCGTATCATAGATTTTTGTTATCATGTCTTGGCCTGATGATGGTGGAAAACCTGAAGTCATACTTGTGTCTTTGGTATTTTGATGTGGTAAAGTCAGTTTACAAATAAGATGATTGTCTATGGGTCAGCTTACGAATTTCTCTATGTTGTAGCGTGTTTCGGATTTTGAAATGGGGTTTGTGTCTTGTTGAGGTTTCGAACCAGGTAGGTATGGATTGGTTTTTGTTTTTAATTTACAAAGATCGATGAAGGGTTTCTATTTCTTGAGTTCGAATCTTGAAAGATTTCGATTCTTCAACCCGAGATCTTAAGTTTGAATCTTTTATGTATTTTCTTGGTTTGAGTTCTTGAAAGTATATGGTTTTTGAGTTTGAGTGCTTCTGATTGAATTTCTCATGTGTTTTTATGAGATAAAGATTTAACTTTGTTTGGATTTGATATTAAGTGTTTTTTTTTTTTTTTTTTTTTTTTTTTTTTTTTTTTTTTTTTTTTTTAAAGAAGAAGATGAATTTAAAAATGAAAGAAGAAGAAATTGGTAGGTGGTGATGATTGAGGATGAAGATGAAGTTAAAAAAGAAAAAGAGAAAAGACTGATATACCCTCATGTGTATATCACGTGTGTACATTTAACAACAGTTAGTAACGATTATTAAAGTGAAGGACCAACGCTGAGTAACGTTTCGCACTTAAGGACTAACGGTGCAATTTTTTTGGTCAAAGGACGATCCTTGATGGTCAACGTATACCACAAGGACGAATGATGTAGTTTACTCTTGTTTAAAACAACTTTTAACACAACAAATCTAATATGGTGATATGAAAACAATGCATGACATGTTAAATAAGAGTAAAATGAGTTTATTGAGACACTTACATGAAATAATGATGAGTATGATGGTTGTAAAGTGCACTTATATCAACCTAAAAGCTTAGAAAAGCCTAGAAATGCAACCCAAAACCCTAGAATTCTTTAGTAACCCTTAGCAACCTTCTAATCCTTGCTTAAATACCTTGTGACCAACTGAGATGGGAGAGTTTGAGTGTATATTTATGTGTGTTGAATGAATAAAGGAAAGGTTCTATTTATAGGGCAATAAGAGGGTTAAGTATTGTGTGAATTTAGGAAAGAACAAGAAGACATGCAATGGACATAGGAGGAAGGTGGCACGTAAATGGGGAAGAAGCAAGACAAAAGAGTTGGACTTGTAATATCATGCGTGATGTCAACAATAGATGATAAGTATTTAGTAAATAAGGTAAATGGTGATATTTAGTTGTGATATTTTTGTAATAAAAAGGGGGGTTATGGGGGCCGATTTTGGTGAAGTCAAAAAGGAGGAAAATGACTATATTTTATAAACGTATAGATATTTAAATGTGTTAGAAAAGGTGGTGAATAGTGTTGGGTTTTTTGTGCATGCATGCATGTAACATGATACAAGTAAGAAAACAATGGGTAGATAAGGATATAATACATACGTTTTTAAGGGGTCATTTAAGCCCTAAATCGATCTATTTTATATCTGTTACTGCTTAAAATCATTCATTTTCACATTTTAGGTCTTTTGGAAGCAAATTGTTGGAATCAAGCACTTTTGGACGAAAAGGAGCGAAAACATGAAGAAAACGACAAAGTCAAGATTTCTAGGCTGTTTTGCAAGCCTGACGACGTCCCAATCCATAGGGCGATGCCGTCGATAACAAGGTTTTCTAAAGGAGAGTGACAATTTATAGAACTAGGGAACTAGGCACCCCCTATGACTAACACGGAATACAACGCACCAATTAATATGAGGATGTGAAGATTCAACCGACTAATAAGAGATAACTAGGGAGTAAGAAATCTAAGTAAACATGCTTTTAATTATCATAAGAACACACCAATCAATCCATAGATTATTTTCTTCTTTTCATTAGTTAATTAGTTTTTAGTTTAAAGTATTAGTAGTTAAAATTGGTAGAAGTACCCCCCCCCCCCCCCCCGGAGATTTTACTTGTTTTTTTAGAAAATTATAAAAAACTAAAAGAATCACCCTCAACCTCACCTTCTCGTCATACATATCTATTAGCATCTCTATTCCCCTAGAAAACGATCAACCCCCTGGGCTTACCCGTACTACACTGCAACGATTAGGTACATTGCCTAGAGGGTTGTAAAGCTTGCTCGTAGAGAAGGAAGTCTTTCGACCCCGAACCTGCTATCAGTAGACATTGAGTTTAAATGTTTATGATCACTAAAAATGGTTATTAGAATGCTAATGTACTTGCTTAGTGTAGAGTAAACCTTAGTCTAGTGTGGTAGTTCATGACGTAAAACGTCCAACTATAGTTCTCGTTATGCGCGGGATAACCTAACGGTTATAAGTAAAGTTTAATATGTACTTGTTTTGAATAAAATATTATAGTTTATGGATAAATGTTAACCTAAAATTGTCGGTTATCACATGTATATTATTTAAATTATGTGATGTTGTATTTTTATATGTTGCTTTATTTAGAAAGAAAGAAACTATGGCCATGGGGTGTCTTATAACTTGAGTGATTAGGGAGGCTGCTTTTGGGTTAAGTTTTTGAAAACAATGATCAAGAAGAGCTTGTGGTTGATCCAATTTTTGTTCAAGAGGTTGATGAAGAGATAGTAGGAAGGGAAGAACTTGTTGTGGAGGAAATTGAAGAGGAATGAGAAGGTGTAATTGGAGGCGATGAAAGTGACTTTCATCATGAAGATACTGAGATACCACCAAATGAACCAAAAGTGAACATGAATGACTTTCATTTTGAAGTTGATGCCCACATTGACCACATTAGGACAGCTGATAAAATGTGGCAGGAATGTGTTGTGGTTATGAGGTGTATTTGACCAACAGAAACAGAAGGTTAGAGCAAATAAGAAGAGAATACAAGGGCAAAGGTAATATTAGAGAAGGTGAGTTTTTTGTTGGCCAAGAGTTTGGACTAGAAAGCAGGTGACTGAGAGGGTTAGGATGCTAGTGGTGAAGGCTAGAAGGGCTGTTAAGTTTTGAATCCATCGTTTGTTGCAAGATTTCTAAGCCAATAAAGAATATTGCTCACTCACATTCATTATCAAATTTGTATTTTATATTAACTCATCTTTGAAGTAAGTGGTACAAGTAGCAAAGCACAAAGAATAAGTTTAATGCAAAAAGTAATTATAGTCAAGCATATGTTACAAGTGAAGTAAAAATAAGTACAAAAAAGTAGAATGAGGGATGGTAAGTACAAAAAAGTACAAGTAATAAAGAATAAGTTACAAACGAAGATCGTCATGTGGGCTAATGTTATAATTGTAATTATGTAATAAAACAAAATAATATGTAAGAAAACCTCACATGATACAAGTACTTTTATAATATATAATAGGACACGTGTCACAATTTGAATGAAGTTGCACAGTCGATAGCTAGAGTTTGACCACTTACGGAGGAGCTTCTTTTTAGACAAGTCATGGACCATTAGGCAATGTTTTAAAACCTGGGTTGACCCGGCCGGTTCAACCGGTTGAACCGGGAACCGGCTCGGAGACCGGGCCGGATAGGATCTGGTTTTTGCATGGTTGAGAACCGGATTGAACCACCGGTTTTTCGTTGACCCGGGTTGACCCGGTTTGATAAACCCGACCGGGTCATGACTTTTTATCAAAAAAATTAACAAAATGATTTTTTTTTTTTCCCATTAACTTTTCTAAGTTTAATTGAAAAGTTAAAATGATGATAACTAATGTTTGTTAAAATTATAAAAAATAGTAAATTATAGTTATATGAGTTGAGATCCATATAAAACTCATATTTGTCATAGAACCAATGGACCAATCATAGCCATCCATTTTTTATCTAAATCATTTTCCACCTTTTTTTTTAAAATAACATATCTAATAAACGGTAAATCTTCAAGCTACAAAAAATACACCATCATGACGAGAATTAAATTATCTTTCTATAGATATGCATTGTCATATACTTTCGACGAAGTTTTTTTTTTTAAATTTCGCCCAGAAAAATCACATGTGATTCGTAAAAATCACATGTGATTCGTAAAAATCAAATCACATGTGATTTTAACAAATCATATGTGATTTTTACAAATCACATGTGATTTACGAAATTTTTTAAAAAAAAAGTTCGTCGAAAGTATATAACAATGCATATCTATAGAAAGATAATTTAATTCTCGTCGAGATGGTATAATTTTTTTGGCGTAACGATTAACGGTTTGTGAGATATTTAATTTTTAAAAAAATGGTGAATTTATTTTAATAAAAGAAATGAGTGGCTATGATTGGTTGATTGGTTCTATGACAAATATAAGTTCTATATTGAACTTTTCTCATAGTTATATATAATCTTAGAATCACCAATTAATATAGTTTTACTATAAACCATTTTATAGCACTAATTAATATAGGTTTGGTGGTCGCGTGAACCAAGACATAAAACTAGCACGCGTAATGGTTTTGAAATAAAGTTACACATGATGTAAAGTTCCGACTTGAAAAAGTCAACCTTTGGCAGCACAAATTCTGTGTAAATTATATTTTAATAAAAAAAAAGGAAAAAAAGGAAAAAAAAAAAAAAAAAAAGATTGTGCTTAGAGACCATTTTGATGGAAATTTCACTTACTAGGTTATAACATTAATCTTTATATATTTTCTGCCTTGTGGTATGAGACATTTTAGCATTTGTTTATATCTGGATCTGCGCCATGCTTATTGTATCAACATTTTAGCACTGCTAGATCTGTTACCATTTGCTTATATCTAGTTTAACCTTACTGAACCTGCACGGAGTATATATTGAAAATAGTTTTTTTTTTTTTTTTTTTTTTTTTTTTTTTTACAATGTCGAGAGATTCTTGAGTTAACTATGTCATTTTTTATGTGAGTATTTTTGCAATAGTCAATGATTAATATAAATGGTAAGTGATGATAACGAATACGTTTTAAAAACATGTTTTGAAAAAGTTACTGATCATGATACATTAGGTTGATTTCGAAGCGGACTACAACATGATTTTTAAATTTTGAACTAGTTCGCAAAATAATACAGTCGAAAAGTATGGCATGTAACAAGAGTACATGCCTTATTAATATATAAACACAGTTCACAATTTCATTTTTAATCAGTAGTTTAGCATAGCTCCGAAGTAGCTTCCTTATCCAAGAACCACGTGAGAGTTCCTTCAGGCGAAACCTTTTGCACAGGCAAAGGGTAATAATCATTCGCATGTTTTCCTAAAGCCACTTTAACTGCATCAGCTGCATCTTCTCCTGTCACCACCATCGCAATCTCAGACGCCGAATTGATCAAAGGGAACGTGAAAGTGATCCTTTGGGGAGGTTGTTTGGGTGAATCCGTTATGAAAGTCACCCATTTTTCCTTCTCAAAGCGTTGAAAATGCCAACAGAAGAGGGATGCAACGTCCCCTTCTGGACCCATTCCGACTAGCATCAAATCAAATTTAGCAAACCCTGTTGTGTGTGATGTTCTCAGTGTCTTGTTTGATACCAAATGTTTAAGGCGATGCTCATATTCGTCTGCTGTTTCCACAGGTGATAATCCTTCCTTGATGGGATAGATGTTACACTTGGGTATGGGTACCTATAAGTTAATAACATATATGAATCCCAATTAAACAACACCTTGATATAAAAAGCGTGTAAAAATTGCTAGAAGGGGTGTTTGGGTATGTATGCATTTTTATGCATAATAGTAATCACATAATCAAAGCCATTCATGTATTGTTAACTTCACAATTATATGAGTAGCTTTATTCCATACTACTTGAGACTCAAAATCTTTTACGTGTGCCAATGACACACGCACCTAACAGAAGATGAACCATTTAGGGGGGGGGGGGGGGGGGGGGGGGGGGGGGGGTTGTTCGGGTAACCTTATTTGAAATTATAACTTCAGCTTATTTGTTTTCTTTCCTTGTAAGAAATTGATAAGTTGTTCCAGTCAGCTAATCCAAACACCGTTTAAGGGTTTTTTTTTTTTTTTTTTGTCCTTTCTCATTTCATGTCAAAATGTAATAAGCCAATAAGCTCTTCAAACAAAATAACCGAAACAACCCTGAGCTGTGTATTGTTTTCAATACTAACTCTAAACACAAAGTCACAATCCAAGTATTCTATAACTTAATAGTATGGACTTATAGACTTATGGACTTGTGATCATTTAGAGATTTATTTCGGGTATGGCTTATCTATTATATACCTTACTCAGAAATCCATCATAAGCAAGCTTGTAATTAGAATCTGAATTATCTAAAGGAACAACACGTTCATCAAGGAAGAATATCAACCATTTCGACCAATGCACTGAATCAACATAAGGAGGCTCCGTTAACTTCCTGTCAAATATTATACTCACATTAAGAAAACAAAACAATATCACGATCGTGAAGCAATAATTAACTATAGTACGTGTATACCTTCTTATTTCTCACATCCATTTAGTATTCAATAAAATGGTACATATGTTATAGTTACCTCATAGTATCGATTAAAGTACCACCAGAGAGCACGACTGAGAACGAACCATGCCTGGCAATGAAGTTAGCAGACAGATGGTAGATGTAGTTAGCAAGAGCAACGGCCACGTCATCCTCCGTCTCAAACTTCTTAATGTGTGGCACCATTATTTGTTATCGCAAATGTTATGGAGAGGTGTATAAATAGCATGAACATGTATATAAGCCATTTAGACATCCATGTACTCTACCTACTAATCCTTCTAAATCAACATTTGTATAACCTAATGGTTATTTATTTTATTTTTTTCTTGTTGTCTTTGCAAATGACCATGTGGTAATTAAGAGGTTGGCCCCCATCCTCCTTAACTATGACTTAACATATCATTTCATAACCAAACTCGTGTAGTTATGAGACCTAACATCGTCTTGATAAAAGCATGTGGTAAGCACTTGATTGTACTAAAAATAACATAAGGTGTCGGTGAGTTAAGTTGCTTATCTCTATCATCTAGCTAGGTCTTTATTAGGTGCGGTGCAAAAGGTAATTAAGTAATAACCGTTAACTCTAACCGACTGATTTTTCATAATGTGAGTCCTCACTCAGCTGTTGTGACTACGGAGGTGCCAATGATTGAACCAAGTATTTGCTATGCAAAGCGAAAATAAAAGTATAAAATGCTAGTATTCTCAATATATCGAGAACCAATGTAACGAATTAAC